>UESW01002641.1:0-145937 GCA_900491605.1 Calamus simplicifolius | reverse complement strand
GCTCACGGTAATCCGTACTGGCGTAGACTGCCGATATGATCCAGGGATCAGAAGTCCCTTCTGAGACAGCAAGATCTATCTGTTGATTACTTTGATGGAAAGCATCAATCGTGACGGCAGAGTCACGCCAAATAGCCAAAATACCTCCAGACTGCCCCACAGCCTCCACCGCATATGAAGACCAGGACCGGGCAATCTGCCTCTGAAACCGCACCAACTTTCTCCTGACAGCCTGGTTTCTAAAAGGACACATATATCAAAGTTATGTATCTGAATCAATCTACCAAAGGAGGAACGGAAAGAAGGCTTATTAGCTCCTCTAACATTCCAAATTAAAATCTTCATAGATTAACTGGAAATAGCTAGGACCACCTCCTGGTCCTCTACCATCACACTATCAGCAGTCTGAAGAGAGCTGTCCTGCAGGACATCTGAATCTGCATCAATGGGACATGAACCCAGGCCCATAAGATTTACAGCAGTACCCTGACCCTCCTGGTCTGCAGGCCTATCGGGGTTACTCCGATGCACCTCCTGATTCGATTCCAAGCAGCAAAGAGGCTGGGGCAGTTTTGTAGGCAAGGAATGATTTCCACTCTACATTTGGCCATATTTCCCTTGTCTTTCCCTTTTTTCTTATCCGATTTAGAGATAGATCTGGGGGGCAAACACTCAACAGTTCGCGCCCGCTTGAGAGGCCCCGAACCCTTTACCCTATTTTCCACCTGGCCATCAACTGAAGGAGCCAAAGCCAAGGAAGCAAAAGGGTTAACTGAGACTAGGGATTGGGTAGAAACTGATTCAGAGAATCCACTGTGATCCACCTTAATCTTTCCCTTAACTGACTCTTTAGAAACGGCACGCTGCTGGAAAATCGGCACGGCCACCAGAGACTGAGAATTCTTCTTCCCTCCCTTAGCCAGCGTCTGCTTCCTCTTAACTATGACATTAGAAACATCATTCACCAGGGGAATCGGCACTGCCTCAGAGGCTGAAGCAGGGCAATCCTTCATCCCTCCCGGCTCACACTAACAGGAGCAATATTCACTGACCCAGGAGGCCGTCTTCGTCCCACCTTCGACGGGGTCTTCCAGCCATCCTTCAGACTCGGCTCCGATGAACCAGGCAGAGGAGCAGAGCGGGGACCAGAGGCAGAAGGCTGTGACTGAAGCAGGGGATCATCAACACGCCTCCGTTGACGGACTGCAGCCAACCACGGCCCAAAGACGAAGCTGCTAACAGAGTCCTCCGATTCAGCCATGGCCTCAGGCACACAGGGACCCTCCAGATGCAAAGACCCACACTTAGGGCAGAAGCCTTCCAAGGATTCGTAGACGAAAGGCTGCCAGAAAGGACCTCGCAACCCCTGAACCCTAGTCCCTGGACGGAGGGGCGGCACAGGTTAACACGGACCGCCACCCTAGCATACCCTCCCCTGTTCCTTGACGTCGTCGCAGCATCAACACAACAGAAGGACCCAGCTTGCTCCGAGATGGACCTGAGGATTTCCTCCTTCCAGAACTCCATTGGGAGGCTAGGCATCCTCATCCAGACCAACGCAGAGGAGATGGACTGCTCGGCCGGAAAGAATTCCTGACGCCAGGCTTCAGTTCCGATAATCTGGCCATTTATCACCCACGGCCGATTGAGGACCAAATCAACTGCCTTTGGATCTTCAAAATGGAATAAGTGGCAGCGGAACGCCAAGGAAACCGGGACGATGACACCAGAGATCCCGGCTCGCCTGAACTCCCGGATGTACGCTTCAGCCGGCACCCGAGAGAAAGAACGGGCCATAACAGCAGACTGCTGCCACCCCGCCGCCTCCTCTTCCAGCATAGGAACCGGGACCTGAACAACGTCCGGGAAAATGGACTCCAGCAACACCACCTCCGACGGAGAGGGAGAAGAAGACACCCATTTGAAACCGAAATCCTGAGCAAATCTCCGGTGAATCCGAACCTCCTCGGCCGAATCAGGAGCCATGGGGAGATGAGGAAGGCAGGACGACAACCGGAGGAAAGGCGCGCACCCAGCCGACGAAGATCGCCGGAGATCAAGGAAGAGATGAATGAGGGTTTTGTTAAAAGTTGCTCTAGAGAACGGCAAAGCATGATGTCCTTTAAATGTTCACTTAAAAGATTTCCTATGAACATTATAATTGGCCTTGGCGATCAAAATAAATAAATAAATACAAAACTATATATTAAAAAAGAGATGAAAACTATTGAGCCAAGCTAAAATTAAAATTATATATTGCCTAATGTACAATTCTCAACATCTATCATGACTAAAACTTAGAAGGAATTCATTGTATTCAATGAACATATATTAATACTTTTTAATATTTTGCTAAATTAGCATTGCTCTAGTTTGTTGATGACAATATTTATAAATATTTTTTTATAATTTTATGCATTTATATTATCTAGATAAGATAATGAAATAAATAAAATATTTTGCTCGCTCACTAAGTTAGCTCTATTCAATTTGATCAAAAGTTATTCAACAACCTCTGATAAAAAATGTCAACCAATATATCCAAACGATCTTAGTGATGCATGAAGTCATCAAATATCAAACCTAACATCAATTTTATCTAGTGTACTTAATTAATCTTAGTTGAAAATTGTATTGCATTGTTTTCCAACCTCCTTTTACCAACGTCTCTCCATCGGATTCAAACCAAAACCTCCCCCTAAAATTGTATATCTCTTTGGCAAATTAGTCAGAATTTAACTGCAAGAAAAATATTTTTATAAAATATTATTGTTACCAACCGAATCACAATATATGAATATATGATTCAGGCTTATGATGTACACTGCCAAATGCCGATAAACAACCATTAATAAAACTAAACTCTATGCACTTTTTATGGTACAAATTAAGATAGTGGTCTTATTTAGATAGATTCTTGCGATATTTTTAAGTAGTTGTTGATTATTAATCGGATCAACAGCTAATCTAAATAGGATTAGAGTACTCAATATCATGATCACTTGCAGTGGCATTACTTGCGTGCATGCATGGATATTCAGTTTTAGCCTGTGTTTGGATGGAGAGAAAAGTAGAAAGAAAAAAAATAAAGAAAAAAAAATAAAAAAATAAATTTATCTTATTTAGATGAAAGAAAAGTAGGAAGGAAAGAAAATTAGAGTAGAAATATGATAAAAAAAAGTGATGGGTTTCACTTAAAAATTTTTCTTCGAAATTAGAGAGATTTCAGAGAGAAAACTCAAGGATCCTTTTTCATTTTTTTTCATTCCGATATTGACCATTTCAAAAAAAAAAAAACTGGTGCATTTTTTAATCATTTATAATCATACCATTATTATTATTATAAATCATCAACTTTTTTTTCTTTTTTTTTCACTTATCCAAACAGAAGAAAAGAAAAATATATATTTTTTATTTTTTTCTTCTTATTTTTTTTTACTTTTTTTTTTCTCTGTTTAAACGGATCATTAATGTTTCAACCTCAAAGTCAAAGATAAACTGGTGCTATTTTTTTTTTCAGCTCATTCTCCATCCAAAATAAAAAGAAATAAGTATTTTTTTTTAGAGGTTTAGAATATATGGAATATGCCGTGCTAACTTGCCGGCCCGGCCACTCGGGACCTGCCGAAGGAATAATTCATCGAAAAGAAATTATATTTATTAAAGAAGTGGAGGAAGGTGGCGTCGAACCACCGGCAAATAAGAGGGTGGAGAAGACTTCGACGCAAGCCATTGCTGACGAGTGACGGCAACGATGGCGTGGACTTAAAAGAAGAGTGCCCCGAAGCTGACCTTGATGATATTGCAGCAGTCTTTGAAGCGGAGCGGACGATGATGTACTAAATTTTTTTTTAAAAAAAAAATGCAAGTGAGATATTAATTTTTTTAAAAATTATTTTTAATAAAAAAACTTGAGAATTGAGATATTAAATGTTTCTTGACCAGTGTCGATCCCCTCATATTTGTTAATAAAATCCTTCATAATTTATATGAGTTGTACTCAAATGTCTAGACGGTCAAATAATGCGAGCGGAGAGTCATTATAGGCAGCATTTAGTCTCACGCACCTACTCTGCTTCATTAAGAACTTCAGCCATTCGCAAGGCTTGTTAGAAAAAATTGGAGGCAGTATGTGAGAGAGTTCGTGGGTCTCGTACCCCGTCGCTCACGGAGCCTCAAGTACCCGGTCGCTCACGGCGCCTCAAGACAAAGAAAATATGGAAAATATATAATTTAAAAGAGGTTGGTCTGGCTTCGACTGGGAATGTATTCTCACCGCTGCTGCTCTTCTTCTGGTAAAAGAAACCCGCTTCTGCAGAGCTCTATAGTCGACAGTCTTCGATTTTAGGTCGGACCGCGGTGGCAGAGAAAATTATTGATGAACTCCGTCCAGCTCACCGGCTGCCGCTTAGCAACTGATTCCCGCCATCATATATTTAATGATAATTTATTCTTGACATGGGGTTATGAAAATTGTGATCCTCAAAGATTTGAATTAAAAATGAAACTATATACATTTTCCATTGTTGAGTTCTGATCTTCTAGTGAAAGTTGGAAACTAATCAAAGCTTGTTTCTAGAAATTAGTGAAATAGCATGTGATGACTGATGTTGAATATAATAGTATTTTCAGAAAACTAGTTTTCATTTTCAGAGCTTGAAGCTTGAAAGTAATATTTCTCGAAAGCAAAAAAAACTTTGCTATCAAAAGGTTCGAGAAATTTTCAAAGAAAAGGTTTCGTCATGCATAACATGGGACGATATCAGCCGGTGCTCGAGTCGGCAAGACACATCCCATAGTCCAGCTGATGCAAGAAACGTAACTTGATAAATGGCTGAAAATTAGGTAGCCGATCCTCGCGTTTGGATGGCTGAAACGGTCGCCTAGCTTAGCTGGTAAACCTTCCGGGTTGAGAAGAAAACAGAGTACCCACGAGTGCACCACCATCCATAGGCATCACAAGGTCAAATTCAAAAAAAAAAATAAAAATATATAAATAAAAAAATTTAAAACCAAACCTACCCCTAAGACCCGTTCTCTCTTCCTCACCCACCCCCCAACCATACGGTGCCGCTTTCGGTTTCAATGGTAGTCTTTAAGCTCCGAGTTCCCCATCAGAACGCTGAACATGGATGTCGATTTGAACACATCTCATCGGATATAAAGCCTAGAGCAAACTAAGATCTCTCGATCTTGATCAACTTGGAACAATTTCAAACTGAACCTCGTAAAAGTGATCATGCGTCGATTTATAAAGTCTGCTTGCATCCGCATAAACGGAGGCCATTTCAAGAACTGTTTGGAAACTCATTATAATTTTTACTAACACACAGACGCATGGGCTTCAAAAACACTCATCACCACAGACAGAGGTTGCATTATTATCATAAAGAACATATAAGAACAGTAGCATCTCACACATCCCTGATTTCCCCAGCATATTCAGAATAGGGCGATTGCTTGGAAGGATCTCCCTCAGCTTTCCTATCCGCAGGTTTCCGGTGATCAAAAGTTGATTCCCTACCATGCCACGAGGGGAAGCCAAAAGAGTGGAAGAATTCATTCGTCATCTCTTCAGCTGAGTCCAGGAAACGATGGAGACCACCAAACAAGCCTCGTTCTAGAGATTCGATGTCATCACGAAGCCCTGGAAACTTGAAGGTCTCACTAATCATCGGGTCGAATGGAACCACACCCCTTGTCACTTCATCTGTAACATCATCTTCGGTGTGCTCAGTTTTCGATTCCACCACTTCTGTAGGCCTATGGAGAAAAGACGCCGCATATCAGAAGCTGTCCTAACTAAGTCCAGGTGAGAGTATTCGCCCTAACTTTTAACAAAGTTACAATAGCATGAATTTAGCTCAAGGCAGCAGGCAAGAGGTGCACAATTACAGCTCAACCATAACATGCTTACAGCTCAACCGCAGTGGGCATAATCAGAACAAGCTTGGATGGCAATTACGCAGATCACCACAAGATTAGGCAACCATTTACCACTAGAAAAATAAACTAATCTTAATTCAGATACAAAATGAGACAAAAAATGGTACGAAACCTTTTAAATTGTTTAGTATAAGGCCAAATGTGAGGCAGCACACGGCGATAAAATACGATATATCATGAGACTTTGTTTGTGAATCCTACAACAAACCAACAACTCAAAATCATCCGCCAGAGCACCCAAAGTATAAATAAGTAGATGCTGGCATATTATCAGCGTTCTATGGATAGTGTAACTAGAGGGAGAAGAACATTATCAACACCCCTGTTTGATAATATGGATCCAGTGACAATTATGCACATCATGGAATGTTAGCATCTTACAAAAGAAAACATAGTACAATCGAAAGTGTTAAGGTATGATTTATGACAACTGTTTGGTTAAGATATGACTCGCAGGAGTAATTAAGCACAGCAATAAATTAGACCTAACTTCAACTCAAAAAAGATTAAAAAAAGGAACTCACAAAAATGCACGGTTCTGTGAGTAAAACAATAATACTGCCATAGATGTTGCATCACAACATAAATAGTTCTCTCTATATACAATATTTATAATTTTCATGAGCAAATTTCTTCTGTAAATCTCTTATTACTTTCCAAAGCATGTCTTGTGAAGCTGACTCGTTATGCTGTCATTTAGACCTATGATTTTCATGAACATAGGCTGTTGTCTAAAGATTTAAAGGTAAGCATCTAGAACTTGATAGCAGGAAACTTTTAAGAATCATAAAATACTCATCCAGAAACTCTCCAGAATCTCACACTTGCACTCCTTCCTGAGAGTTCCCTTCAAATGTTTTTGAAATGTCCACTTCGGAATACCTGTTCCAACCAACTCACAATGATAGCCACCGAGCACCAAGAAGAATGCTCCATCACCATATTTGTATCAAGTACACTTCAGTAGGCAATCTGCCACAGTTCTTGCCCTTTACTTTTAATGCTTAATTTTCAATGACAGATCCACGATAATGCTGAATGAAAACAGAGTAGCTATGGAAGGTAGACAAAAATAGCTGCAACTCAAAAAGAAGGATGGAAAGCCATGTAAAGGTAAAAGATAAAAGGAAAACAATAAGAAAATGCTCTGTTCCCAGGGACTATCAAGGAACAAGAAATAAAGAAGCCAGGTGAAGAGTCAAGGCTCATTGGGGGCTGTAAAACTAAGAAGATATTTGTGACAAGTTGCACAATAGGTTGGGCACATGAGAAAGTAGTCAAAATGCCTCTAAAGTCAAACACTGGCGAGCATATCATAAAAAGGCAATTAACCCCATTTGAATTAAGAATATTACAGTGATGGCCTAGAGTTTCACTTAAAACATCTCCGCTAGCTTTCAAAAAGATAGAAACTACTATTAATCAATCAGATATAAAATTCTTTTCTTCCACTGAACTCCAATAAACACCTCCTCAAACCCTAAAACTGCTTTACAAACTGAAACCTTTGAAATTTTCCCAAACTCTCCACTCTCACATTAAAAGTAACAATAACAATAAATACTACTCTAATTGAATGAGAAGCACCATCATTCTATTTATATTCCATCCTACTTTTTGAGAAGAAGTTGTACCCCATCCTCACACCTCTTTACTCTCGAGCACATCATTGTTAACATCTTATGATCCACAATCCAAATATTATAATCCAGATCAGAATGGTCCCAAATGATATGCATCTCATCCTAGATCTGGATCAATTAGGAATTTAAGACCTGAATATATATTATACATTACAGAATCCCATGGATCAGGAGATCCAACCGGATCACATTGTTTACCTGTTAAATTATAAATATTTATTTATCTATAGTATGCTAAGCACATAAATTCAGCATGCTTTTTAGTACTTCTGAATTCTAAAAAGTAAACAGAAAGAAAATTTGTAGTCAATGAAAAGAGGTCAGTGGGCAGAATTTTCATGTTTTCACAACCATTAGTTAAAATCCAAATCTATTTTCCCTAAAAATATTCTACCTAAATAGATAATTGGATTGATAGGTTGTATATAAAAGCCTTGAATAACTCAACATTATTTTTTTGTTTCATTTGGCATACTCCATATGGTTTTGTGATGGTGAAATAAACTTCATAAATCTATGGTCCTTTATTCTACATTAATCTATCTTATAATTGACTCAATTTTCCAACTTTCACCTCTTTTATTTTATTTTTTTTAATTTTGTCGAAGAATACAGACAAATCCTTACATTCAATCCATGATCTAATTTGATCTAACACCATCTATGACTATGACTTTGACATCCAATTTTGACAATACTGCTCCAACCATCATAGCAACCAATTTCTACTTTATCATATCTCAAGCTGTCAACCATGAAAGCATGAAATACGGTCATCCACCTAAATGTATTATCCATTCTAGTTTTGGATAAAAATCTTGTTCTATCCAAATTTCACAGAAGAAAACAACACTTTAAAGCCATATCTAAATCGAACTTCATTTATATGTTTCCATAGCAACAATCTCCTACCGCGCGTTTCATCACTAGATCTCTAAGTTTCAATGGCAGTGTCCAAGCAGATATTCCATGAAAAAGTAGGCCAAGCTATTGAGATGGTTGATTAGAAGTACTGACCATATTATTCAACATTCTCAGTCAAACAATAGATGAGAAGAAGCAACAAATGCAATTTTAAAACAAAAAAAAAAACCGTATCTCTATGATACAACTAAAATCTCAAAAAGAACACGGATTATATATCAAAATAATGAATATTGCAAACAATATCGTGTAATCAAATCATTAGGCAGGCAGACATCCGTCAAAGAACCCAAAAAACTTGTTAAACACGCTAAAATTGCACACATGCAATACACCTGGAAAGAATAAAAGGTTGTGATTTCTTGGAGATAATTACTCTTTATACTTGAATGAAACAAAGAAAGGGATATGTTATCCAAGGAACGGGTTCTGCTTCCACAGAGAAGGTTTGACATTAGATCTTCAACAGCATCTGATTCAATTTGTGATGAGAAGTCAATTAGTTCTAGACTGATAGTCCCTGCTTTGAAGGGCTCTTCAACTGGTACCCAGATGCTATAGCTTAACCCCAATTCTGATGATGAGCAATCAAAAGCCTATGCCTTCTACAGGTGATATCTAGGCTTCCAGTGGGCTTCCAAAACCTGAAGCAGCTTAGCTCACAAAATGGAATTGTTATATCTGCTCTCTAGGAATGTTATGTCCTGGCTGGAGTAATAAACCCTTGGCGTTCTGTTCTGAAAACAATGGATCAAAAACAGATTGGGGTATGAAGTTTCAAATCTGTTTTGTTCCAGATTCCTAGCTTTTCGTTCCAAAATTTCAATCAATAATCATGAAGGTTCAGCAAGGTCTCTTGTTCAGCTCTCCTTGACTGCCCCTTTAGACTTAGTAGGTTTCCATCCATCTCAAAGTATTCCAACAAAATTGTTCAATTGGTTGGTTCTAATCTCTTTTTTTTTTTTAAAGGTAGGTAGGGGCTCACCTCTTCTATTTCCTATTCAGAAGTTGTCCTCTTCAGTTTGCATAATGCTCCTACTAGCCAGTTAAGTGACTCTTCATAATTGACCAACACCGTATCATATTGCCTATCTGGGAGAAGGACCATATGTAGCCAATATAAATTTATTTTAATTGAAATAAAGAACTTTCTTGATCATCTTACTCTAAATCTAGCATTCAAGGTACTTCAAGCGACCAGGTCATGAACTTTCCATACAAAAGCAAATGATTTAGTTTAGTTATCAACATTAGTAAAAAGTAGCATCGCAACCATTGTTGAACTAAAACTATGTAAACTAAAAAAGTTAACTGATATTTAGTCAAGTACATAAGTTCTAGAGTTGTTGGGGTTGTGTTATATAAGCGCTTTAGTTATTTTGCTTTCTTTCTCTCTCATGATTTTCTTTATTTTCTAAGATGTCAGTGCTTCCTCTACACATCAAAGACTACACAGAGCCATCTTGTTTCACATAAAACCCATTAAAAACCACCTACTCAAGGGGACCCTTTTTCTTTTCGTAGACTCATTTTACTTCACCGTGTCCAAGTATGTGTGTATGCACTCACATGAACACAAATTTTACACACAAGGAACTATTAATTATATCATGTTACTTCGAGATCTTTTGATTTTATAGACAGTCATCATGCTACAAGAGTTCAAGAAAGCCTCCAAATGGAATAATTATATAGCTCTAAGAAAACAAGGTAAGAGGTATACTTATCCTCACATATATGCAGGCATCATCTCCTATTCCCATGCCATGATAGCAAACTTAACAAGTGATCCTTAACAAGTGAATTAGCTACAATCTAATAAGTAAAAATTCCAGAATACGAATATAATTATATAATGAAACAAGCACATAAACCAAGCCAAGACAAAGTCAAAAAGTTGTTAAAGACAAAGTTTAAAAATTGCTAATAATCATTTAACCCACCTGTAAAGGAGATTTGATCTTATAAGTAGATTACATAATAGCAAACTTAACAAATAATCTCTAAGAGGTGAATTAGCCACCATCTAATGTAAGTAAAAATTATACAATACTAGATAATATTATAAAATGAGCTAACCATAAGTATACAAACATAAAAAGGAAAAGTTTAAAAGGTTGCTAATAATCATTTAATTAACATGTAATGAGAGATTGAGTAATGAAATGAATCCATCTCTCTCCAGCAGCTACTAAGTTCTGGTGCATAATGCTTCATCTTTTGTATCATGTTTTAGTTTAATTTGCACATCTATAGCAAAATCTTAAACAACTGCTAACATTGTGAACACAACTAATGCAAGCATATAACTGTGTCAGAACAAAAGATGGATTAAGAAGCTTTTAATATTTTAGACCACACAACCAATTAATTTCAACAAAAATATAAAGCATTTCTAGGACATTTCAAGGAAATGAACCAAATGATAGTTGAACACAGTAAATTCTTCTAAACAAGAATACCAGTCCATCTATGAACTTATTATCCTTTTTATCTTTTTTAATGCTACTTCGCAAACCATATTACTCTAGTTCAGTGATCATATCCCACCTTCTTGTAGGATTGTCAAACAAAACATTTTGTGACATACAACTAATGGCTTCAAAGTGGTGTCTGGACCAAAAGCCAACAGTATTCAAAAGCAGGAAGTAGGATAAAATATTAAATGCACAATATAGTTACTTCATGTTCTAATACCTTCAATGTCATTGATTCCAAATCAAGGTTCATCAATTTCTAATAGAGGATCCTACCCCTACAGAGATGAAGATAAAACAGTTGCCCCTACAGTAAATGGAGCTAGCACCTTCATAGAAATTTAGTCCCATCAAAGTTTTTTTACCAAAAAATATTAACCAGTATAGATTCCCATCCAAGAGTAAATAATACTGAAGGCCAAAAGAGCAAAAAGGAATCAATGATAGAGAGAGACAAAGGAGAACCAAGGAATTCGTGAGCTGTGAAAACCATATCCACAAATCTAGAAAAATGAGCAATATGAAGTGCCCATGTGTCCTTTCACAATTTAGAATAAGGCTCCATTGGACAGAAGAATTTTCAAGACAAATGTTAAAAGAAGCCTTCCCATTTAGTCCACTGTCAACATGTAGGTCACAGAGATAATAACATCACACCTGATACCCAATTCATTCAATTATATGCTTCTTATGAAAAGATCCAAGATAATATTAAAAAAATAACATCAACATGCCAAAGGTTATGATAATTGAATCATTCAAATATTTATAAAATCTATTGAGTCGGCCACTTAATTAAGTATTGTTACTTTAAAGCAACTCCAAAAAGCATATAACGTAAAATAGTAAAAATCCTTTTTTTTTTTTTTTGAGAAATGATCTGCCATTTACATGGACAAGTTTTGATCACAAGGATACAACTCAGAACCTGTTAAAATTGATTGTTGGATTATGCATGGCTGTGATAATGAAACTGCAAACTAGCTACGGAGGAAACGGATCGCATACCAAGATAGTATGAGACGATATGTCATCTACCAGATGGATTTCATCTCCCTCATGAATAATAAAATTTTGTGAATAATAACAAAATAGCTTACTACATCACAACCTCTTGGGCATCGAATGTTATCTTATAATTGCATAATAAACAAAATATGCTATCTTATATGTTGACAAACCATTATTTTACAATTAATCCATTATCATGAACATTATTCCTTTAAGCCAAAGGCAAAAGTAGGCTATTTTCTTATAAAACAAACAAATTGGCTAGTGACCAAGCATACATAACTCTACTTTAAATATATATATATATATATATAAAACCAAACTGACTGGATTAGACATACATAGGAATACTGAATAAATGCCGATGTACAAAGCCAACACAAACAATTGAGACAGGTTAAGATGGCAATTTTTATGTTTATCCTCATTCACCTACTATCAATCTCTTTCCCTACTCTCAAGCCAGTTTCCTTCTTGTATCTCATTATCAGTTTTAATACAACCACTAGTCTGCATTAACTAATACGACAACAGATGGCATAACGTCTCATTAACCTTAAGGCATGCAAATTTTCAGTTTCTAAGAATATTGCTTCTCCAGAAAAAAAAAAAAAAAAAAACACAAAGCCACAACCCTAGCAAACAATCATCCTCTAAAATTCATGGATTACTTTATATTTTCAAATTTCTCACCAAATCTCGACGTTTTGTATTCCTAAAAATATAGCTCTTTTCGCTTCATTTTAAAAAGAATGATAAATCTTACCCTCCAATCCAAAATGATGACAGCAACAAAAATAATAGAATTTCAGGCAAGAACTGCAACCAAGAAAAACAATATAGAAGAAGGGGCCCAGCAAATATCTTAGAACAGAGGAATAAAAATGGAGCACGAAATGGAAATAAAAATAAATAAATCAAATTATTCGGATAATAATAAGAGCCCTAAAGGTCCGCGACAGATTCTTGCGACACAGAAACGTGTCGAAACCCAAAATAGATTGAAAACAATAGACGAGAAAAGATAAGGGAGGAAAAACAGAATAATACCTCCCGATGCAATCTCTTAGGGTTTGCTCGGTCCTCTCGCACTTCCTGACGAATCTCCCGGGCTCGACCTCTTCCGTCCGGCAGTTCGATTTTACCAGCCTCCTCGTCGAGCACCGATCCTCCCCCAACCTAGGGTTCGGGTTTACCAGCTCCCCGATCTCGCCGAACCCCCGGCCGGAAGCCAAGGAATCCGCGGGCCCGTCATCCTCCCACTTCCACCCCATGCCCTCCCTCCCCCCCCTCTCTCTCTCTCTCTCTCTCTCGCTTGCTTGGAGCCTAATCCAGGGAATGAGGCAGCGTCCGTGAAGCAAATTTATGGAGGGGCTTTGGCACGTGCAGGTTGCTTCTAGAAGTCGCGGCTGAGCGTTGGCGCCAAATAATCAGGATAGGGTCAGATTCCATCAAGGATTTGGATGCAACCCAAGTTTAACCCATACTTAGAATTGGGTTAAACAATTTGAACCCAAATCTAATATGATTATTTTTGTATTGGATACGACAGGATTTATTATTAATTTGAAAATTTTATCCTATATTAAGAAGAGATAAAAAAATATTAAAGAATTAATTTAGGATTAATTGATACTAAATCTAGTCCTTCACTCAATCCTAAGTATATCTGATTAAGATAAACAGATGTATGGTAAAAAATATTAGAAGAATTAATTTTATTTTATTTCAAAGACTAAGAAAATTATTTTTCTTCTTCAAAAATAGAAAAGGAGGTAATATTTTATATACTTTTTATCAATTTCAAAAAAGTATATGATGGTGTTTCAAAAAAGCCTAATGGTCAGAGCTACAAAAGCAATATATATATATATATATAATGGAGTGATTCCTAATATAAGAATCATTAATAAAATTAAGATTCTCCTTATTAATAGTGGTTAATTTTGGTTTCTCATGTGTTTCGCACTTGATTAAATTGTTGTGCAACCAAATCAAGACCATATGAAGAAACCTTAGGATTTTGTGTGAGATATATAAGATTGTAAAATTTTTTCTTTGCAATATAAAATTAAGGTGGTATTGTTTTGGATTAGTTCAAATCCAAATGCTTGTAAGAATTAGAGATCCTAAAAATGTCTCATAAATCATCTATCATGGGTTCTATTTTAAAACCAATCCGATCCAATGGGGTTAGTTTTGGATTGATTCCAAACTATGATTCAATTAGTTTTGGATCTAAAATCTTGAAACTGATTTTAATTATGTCCGCTTTAGGTTTTAGTTTGGAACTGATCCAACCTAATCCATGCTTACCTCACTTTGCACTAATGCATTTCATAGACTTGTGTTTGCTATACCAGATTAGAAGGAAGATAATTTTTTTAATTATTTCTTATAATTATTTTTTAGAATAGTGGAACAAATTTTTACTCTATAGGATGACTAATTTCATTGAAGGATGATAACTTATACCTTCAAAACATGTGTTTTTTTATTTTTATCTTATCCAACTACTATTTTATTTTATTCTTTTTATTCTCATCCTAAAAATGATTATCATTTTTTTTAAGGGTGTGGTTGTTCTATCTAATTTATTATCCTAACTTTCATCAAATATGAGATAGAATAATTTTTATTATATTATGTTCTTTCTCTTATGTTGTCCTTTTATCCTATTATGTGTACCATGTAGCTAAAGAGATCAATGAATTGTCAAATTTGCTTGGACTCCAATGCCTTAATCACATAAGTTACTATATCTTCAAAGATAAAGTGAAAAAGATGGCCGTAGGACGTTAGATTGTTGATTTAGCAAAAAGGTTCTCTGATGGCTTGCCATCTACCTCTGCTCCCTCCTTTGGGATATACAATTAAAGAGTATATGAATTAGGTAAGATGATATAAACCATGTTTAGTGGGAAACAAAGTCATGGAAATTGAATAAATGGCCTAGAAGTTGATATAAAAGAAATTATTATCGAATTTTATGTATTTGTACCTAGGAGGGTTAAGATAGAACCCAAGAACAAGTTGTAGAAAGTCTCAACATCGAGGTCATGAGGAGAAAGCACAATAGGAAGGAATAGGAGGATAAAGAAAGGGTGGGACAATGATGGTAATTAGTAAGGATGATGTAGTTGGCAATTAGATGATATAATCGATAGATGATTGAAATTAGGAATATTAAGGAGTGGTTTTTCTTCTCTTTTTATCAAGAGTAAAGGTCTATTTGGAAACTTCATGTCAGATTTTGTAGAAGAAAGGGAGAGAATGAGAAAGGGTGAAGGAAAAGTGCAAAAATATTTTTTTAAAAAAAATAAAATTCCAGTGAATAATGATTAACCTCTCTCCCCTATTTTCCTCATCGAGGAAGCTACCTAAAAGGCTATGAAAAAAAAAAAAGTGGTCCACCTAGGGTACTTTGTAAGTTTTTTTTTTAATCAAACTTTAATCTCATTGCTAAGCCTCTTTCAAAGCCTTCAGCCATTTGTACCATTCCTTAATGCCTTATCATTCTCTTTATTTATGGCATCAAAAGCATAATAGCAAAAGTAAAAAATTATATCATACAGTTCTCTACTAATTCCAATTTTTAGCATAGCATGTCCAATATTTTGCTTTCATATAGTACTTTCATCATATCTTAGCAAAAAAAAAAAAATTAAATCTTATAAAGAAAAGGGTTGAAGAGTATTATCTTAACCGGTAATAGTATGCATATGATATTATGCTACAATATATATTATTATCTGAATATAACATCAAATTTTCTACATACATGCATGCATTTGCATAATTTTTTTTATTCTATGTACTTGTAATATTTGATGTACATCTTGTTATTATTAAATACCTATTTGAATTGAACTACATATTTTATGTTAATTTTTTGAAATAGAAGTTAATATTTTAAAGTTAATTATAAATCATTCAAATTTAGATCAAAACCATTAAATGGGATATACACTAAAAAAAATCAAAACCGAATCCTTTAATATAGGCACAAGTTAGTTTAAGAATTAATACCATTAATTGTACTAGCATGCTATAATACATGATAGGATACAAAAATTAAAAATTCTCTTATGATGTATATATGTTAATACATAAGTAAATTTAAATTCATTAGATTTTAATGATCCTATCATAAAAAAATAAAATGATCCATTTTTTGTTGCATGTTTATTTTATAAATAATTAAAATTACATGTATATTTGAATAAATTTACTGTTTATATATACCCTTATAAATTAGTTCTTTTACAAGTATACCTTATAGATATTTAAAATATATATACTCTCATAAATTTACTATTCGTTGTGTACCATTATGAATTATTTCTTCTCATATATACCTTCATAAATTTACTATTAACTTATATACACTTTAAATAATATCTCTTTGCAAGTATATCCTTATCGAGTTAAGGTTATATACTTAAATAGCAAAAATTAATAGGGTACACAAGTAAAAGCATTCATGTGTAAGAAGGTGTGCATGTATAAAATTTATGAAAATATACATGAGTGTGTAATATTAGATATTTATAAGATTACACCAGTAGAATGACTAAGTTATAAAGTAGAGTATATATATATATATATATTATATTTTTATAAAGATATGCAAGCCAAAGACCAAAATTAGATATAAGGAAAATTATAGAGAGACCTTTCCAATTTATCGATTTATACATTAATTAAAAAAAAATCAAAACCTCCAAAACTTCTATTTTAGTACACAAAGACCTATTCTATCCAATTACCCTTTAACACCATTAAGCTATTAAGTTAAAGGTCAAATTTATCATTAGTAAATTATGGCAATTTTACTTTATTAATATTTTGGAGCTAATCCTGAAGGATAATCTTGGTATTATCTAAAAAAAATCATCACACCCTAACATTTTATATTAAAGATTGGCGAAAAAGACCTTTTTAAGGAGAGTTTTGGGGCCTTCAAAGAAAGATTCTTTTGAATCAATGTATAAATCGATGATGCTTGAAGGGTTTTACTGTAATTTTTTTTTAATGTCTGTTTGTAATTAGGTTAGAGATGATTAAAATATATAAATTATGATTATAGTTCAAATAAATTATGATAAATTATTTAGATAATGAGTTTAGATAGCCTAATAAATTTAATAATTATTTTAATTAAAATTATACATTCATGTTTGAATTGAGTTGGACCTCAAATTTTGAATCGTTTCTAGACAGAATTATATTTTAATAAAAAAACCGAAAAATATTTTCTCACGTGATAGCATGGAAAATAGAGATTTGCATGCATTATAATTAAAAAGAACCCTTGAAAAAGAAATTAAAAAAAAAAAAAAAGAAACGTAAGAGTGAATTATGTTTGTTTCCCTGGTCAAAAAGTTCTGTCGGCAAACACTAGGGTTTCCCTCTCACCCTTGTCTGCCCTCCTAAAACTAAAACCCTCGTCGCCGTTCCCTTTGCACAGCCCAGCCTTCCTCTTCTCAGAGAAAGAAGCCAACAAGGGGAAGAAGCGATGCTGGACATCAACCTATTCAGGGCGGAGAAGGGGTTCGATCCCGAGCGCGTCCGCGAGTCGCAGCGCCGCCGCTTCGCCAGCGTCGACATCGTCGACGAGATCATCAGCCTCGACAAGGAATGGCGCCAACGTAATCATAATAACAATAAAAATTCTCTTCCCCTCCCTTTTTTTTTTTCTTTCGATCTCAATATCCGTTACGTTTCGAGATCCCACCTTAAGTTTAATTCCTCCAGGTCAATTCGAGCTCGAGAGTCTAAGGAAGGACTTCAATCGCATCAACAAAGAGGTCGCCCGCCTCAAGATTGTGAGTTCATAATCTCTTTTCTTTTCTTTTCTTTATTTTTTTTTCCATTGATTTGGAAACGGTCCAAAGTTTTGTTTTGTTTTCTAGGCAAAGGAAGATGCGACGGAGGTCATAAAGAGCACGGAGGAGAACAAGAAGCTGACGGCAGAGAAGGACATCGAGGTCCAGGAAGCCAAGGCCGCGCTGGACGCGAGGCTTGAGACCGTGGGCAACCTCGTCCACGACTCCGTCCCTGTTAGCGATGATGAGGTCTCACGCCGGATTCCATCTTTTCGTGATTTTTCTATTTGGATGGTAATGGTTGCTGACAGATGTAGAATTGGCTTGCAGGCAAACAATGCAGTGATTCGGACTTGGGGGGAGCGGCGGACGGAGAAGTTGAGGAATCATGTCGACCTTGTCAAGCTCCTCGATATTGCGGATTTGGAAAAGGGTATGCTAAACTGGACTTTTTTTTGTTGTTGGTGCAGTTGTTGGCGCAATTTTTGGTTCTTATTTTTGTTATTTGAGTAGAAATGTGGTGAATTCTAAACAATGTCAAGCTGATCTGCTACAATGTTAAATGTTCCTTTAGGATTGGATATTAAGGATTCGATTTGCTTTTTTTTTTTAATGAAAAATTGTGTCTTGTTTGATGCTGGTTGCTAAATACTTATGCCCTCAGGGTTGCAACCAATATAATCAACCTTTGTGGTTTCTTCTGATAAAACACTTAATTTGTACGCTCCAAGTTTGGAATCAATGGACTGACAAGCACACATATTACTTAACTTGGAGTCTTGGACTACTACTGAGTTGAATATGTGGCTGTCCGGTGTCCATATGCAAAGGACTTTATGTTCGCCATATTTGCTGCATTTGTCAAAAACAAAGATGATGATATGCTGCAACCCCATATACATCAAATGTGGAATTTTACTGTTCTGGGTTTTGTAAAGTAGCTATTTTTCAGCTTGACTTGCTTTGTGCTCCTTACTGACACTTTGTTCAAACTAGAAGGCATTTGATCTATAAGTAGTGTCACAAAAGATTTAATTAAATAATAATTTTGATAATTGGATGGCTATCATATCTCTTAAGTTCATTCGTTGTTTTAATGATCCATAAGTGATACATGTAAATGCCATGCTTTTGGTATGTGTAGGTGCTGATGTAGCTGGGGGTAGAGGCTTCTATTTGAAGGGTGAAGGCGTCCTCTTAAATATGGCACTTATAAACTTTGGATTGGCGTTTTTGAAGAAAAGAAACTACCAACCGATGCAGACTCCTTTTTTCATGAGAAAGGATATAATGGCAAAATGTGCTCAACTGGCTCAATTTGATGAAGAACTTTATAAGGTAAGCATTAGATGTTATTCTTTGTATTTTGGGCTTTTCTATAAGTTTTGCTTGACAGTTCAATTTGGAATATATGATGTGATTAGTCTTAGGATATATGCTAATTCTATTGATTTGTTCAAGCCCTAAAATTACCTCAGCTCAGTAGTTATTCCATTTCAAGCATGATGTATATAGAACTTTGAAATGGGATTTTTCCATTGGTCACATTACCATCCATTTAGTTATTGAATTGAATCTCATTCATAGTGGTTAGAATTGAATTAATTTAGCAGATCTTGAATATGGATTTTCTAATTTCATCCCTCAAGGAAAAAATGTTGATAACTTATTAATGTAATATTGTAATAATATAAGGAGACCAATCTATAGGCTTCCTTATTAATTTCATAACTTATTCTCAAGTGAAAAAGTTGGACTGTTGGAATGCTACTCTTTTAGTTTAGTAAACTGAGAACTTAACTATGTTAAGCAAGAGTTGGTGTGAAAGGTAATTCAGGTAAGAGCACAAAGAAGCAGAACCCTTGTTAGCAATAGGAAAGCACCTTAGAAGTGGGTGTTGGAGCCACTTTCTTGAGGAGCTTTGAAGTAACTGTGGCACCTCATAAGGAACTTTCTTGGTATTATGCTTTAGAAGCAAGTGTTTGAATGAGAAAATCATGAAAGAGATCACCTGCAAATGGAGTTGCTATTCTCTTGGGTCTATTTGTTGGTTGAAAGGAAACCAATCCTGTAAGGAAGGAATGGAAAAATAATTTTCCCCCTTGGAAAAGGAAATGTTCAGCTTCAAAGAGGTTGGTAACTAGGAAGAATAAGAAAAGAACATGTTTTATATAGATTTTCGTTTATGTGTGGGAGGAATCCAATCTATGGGTAGATTCCTAAGAATCTAATTTGATTTTAGGAGCCTAAAGCATAAAGAAGGCTTATTTTTCAATGATTCTTTTGTGACTAAAATAAGGTTAATTTGCACATCGATTAGGAGAATTGTACTCCCTCATGGGTGCAGAAAACTAGTTAAAGAATTTGGATGGCTAGGATGGATTCTAATTAAACATAAAATTCAGTAGCATCCTTGTAATTTTTTTTTTGTGCTTTTATGTAATAGTAAGAGGAATAGTTTTTGTTTTTAGCGGCCTAAGTTGTTTTAGGCTCTGTGAACAATCATTCATTCTTTATGCTGTGACTCGCATGTCCATAAGTTTATGTAGCAGCAAGTTTATGTAGCTTGTTTAAGGAAAGGGTTGGACTAATGATAAAAGTTATCAATTTTGTTTCGGATTATGTTTCGTTTTAGCTTATGAAACGAAATATTTTGGTATCGGACCGTTTCAGTGCTTCGTTTCGGAATATATATATATATATATATATAATAAAAAATTTATTTATAATTCATATTTTTCATAAATAATAATAATAACATAAAAATAAAGAGTTTGAGTTTTTGAGAGGTACGATTATGCGATTAAAAGAAGAGGGGTAGGATAACTAGGGTTTATTTATTTTTTGACATATATATATATATATAACTATGGTTTATTTATTTTTTGACATATATATATATATATATATATATATATATATATATATATATATATAAATGATCATGAAAAGTTTAACAATTCACAAATTGGTCCCCGAAACATATTTTGCCGAAACATGCCGAAACGGCCGAAACACGCCGAAACACACCGAAATGGCCGAAAAATCTTCCGAAATGAAACGTAGAGCTCATCTTTTCGGATAAGCCACTGAAACGAAACGTTTCGGCCGTTCGGCCGAAACGAAATTGACAACTTTGCTAATGATACCCGGATCACCTAACCACCTCATGGTATTGTGTTGAGATGACATGTATACATGTGTAGAATCTGCCCTTGACAGGGCTGCATGGTCATGGTTTCACAAAAATACCATGGAGGGGGGGAGAAGCAAGAGGTTGAAGGAAGGGAAAGAGGAGAGAGGAGGCGAAGCCATATTTGCCTGTTGGATACAATCTATTGATGGCAAGATTTCATATGGGTTCGATGTACTCTTCTATGAATGGTTCAGCATTCGATGTTGGTCAAAGCATATGGTTACCTAGGTTGTTAAATACTATTAGGTTGTTAAATACTATTAATGAGAATAGTATTTCACTTTTCCTAGCTATAGGTCATGGAAGGGGAAGAAAAAGATTGAAGGTGGAGGTGGGAGGAAGGTGGAGAGATTGTGGTAATCCCACCTGAGAAGAGGCTGGGTGGGATCAATTTGGTGGAAATCATTGAAGGATGATGTTGATGGGGCATTGACTGATTTGCTCAAGTGGAGAGGGCCTTGGAGTGGTGGTTGCAGCTGTGATGTCATAGGCTTGTCTGTGCACGCGTGAGAGAGAGAGGCACAAGGATATTAAAGTCAATATGGATGGCTGTGATTGATCCGCTTAATAGAACATTTAAGTTTCAGTGCCTGTTTCACGGACATTTCATCATTCAATACTTCTGAATACAAATCTTGCTCTAAGTCTCTCATTTTGATGATGCCATAGGCTTGTCTGTGCACGCGTGAGAGTGAGAGAGGCACAAGGAAGAAAAGGGGGGGGGGGGGGGGGGGCGTGCTCAAAGCTGGCTGATAGCATGCGGTACATGTGGATATTAAAGTCAATATGGATGGCTGTGATTGATCCGCTTAATAGAACATTTAAGTTTCAGTGCCTGTTTCACGGACATTTCATCATTCAATACTTCTGAATACAAATCTTTGCTCTAAGTCTCTCATTTTGATGCGAATTTATTTTCAGTTCCTGATCTGTGTGTAAAACAAGATATTGGTTATATAAAATAAAGAAAAACTATGTATTTACATGGGATAAATATAAACAAAATATGTATTATACAGAAAATGTTAAACAATTATAATTAATGTAACATGTCCACATACATATATTCAATTCTAGATGTGTTTTTAGCTAGGACATCGTATCCTAAGATTGAGGAATAAGATGGATATGACCCATAGATGCATTCTTGTACTTGACACCCATAACCAAGCCCATGTAACGTAGGTTGATACATAGTGTACCTTATCCAGGATATGTACCACACCTATTGGTTATTCATATAGTGCAAGAGTGCATACCTTCTCATGTGTACTATTGGTATGCATTTGGTGCTGCTAAGACTAACCAAAAGTGCTTTTAGGGGGCTTATTTTTGAGCCTGGAATCATGCATTTTGGTTCAGATTACTTTCAGAATCATTAGAATGCAATTTCCTGATTTTCAGGGGTTATTTTAGAGCTGTAAAAGGCATCCAACTAATGAAGTAGTGGCTGCTCAATAGAGCTTACTTACTTCCTTTTTTCATCTACCTCAAGAAGCCATTAAAGGACCGGCCAATCCTTTCAAGGTGGGCATTTTCTGCTACAGGATTTCCTTATTTACCTCTGTATCAGCGACTGTCCTGGCTCCTGCCACTCCACCAGCTTCAATGCCTCATTCTCTACTTCAAGAAATGGAGGCAACCTTTTTAGCCACTAGCCCAGTTCGACAAGCATCTATAGTTCCCTCCTTTGTTGGGTTGTCAATTACCATGACAACCACTGCCGTTGTAGCTTCTATTGTTTGTACTTCAGCCCCTTATCGGTTATCTTCATCGATGGGGGCAAACATTAATAACTCCGACCAGCCTCATTGCTCTGTTAAAGAGAAGTTGGTCTTTCCTTCAACTGTGATGGTTCACGGTGAACCTTCTTGTCTAAAACTACCACTCCAGGATCGACTCCAGTTCCCATCCCTATCTACTGCCCACCAATCCAGCAAGAAGAGATCTGAAGTTTTATAAGTGCAGTGCTATCAGATAACTGTCTCTTGTATTGAGAGATGCCGCCATGTGAAGCTCACCTCCAATAATTAAGTCCAACAAGTTTTGGTCTTTGACAAATTGACCCACCCAGAATCCTACTTTGCTATCATACAGAAAAAGAGGGCTAAAGACATCATTGAAGAGACGATCTTCATGATCACTGATCAGGGGCAGATGAATGTTATCTTCTCTAAGTCTGCCATCAAGAAGAAAAGGCAAAGATGCTCACTTCCAAACAAATCAGCAAAAGGCAGTGGGCAAGCTCTAAGGCCTCTCAACATCTAAGAGGACCAGCTGACACCTAAGCCCTAAGTACCAGGGAACAACTCCTTTAGCTTGCTCTATAGTATGGCTAAAAATGCTATGACTACTTGACTCAAAGACAAGCTAGGTGCTCAAGCGGCCATTGGAGGAACCGAGAAATGATTTCATGTTACAAAGAAAAATAATAAGATCCAATGGAACATACCATATCCTTGAAGATGATCATAGAAGTGTCTGCACATGTGGAATGGAACTTTCGTGTGATACATGCAACTAAATCAAGAGGGTTGTTTCTGACCCTATCAACTACTGAAAATTATGACGCACACACATTCTTGACTAAAACCAGAATAACTGTCTGCATATTGGTGGCTATTCCATGAATAAATGTCATGTTTCTTCACACAGTTCATGTGGTTGGTTGAACAATAAAGAACGTCTAACTAATGATTGTGATTTAAAAGGGAACAATAGAGACGGGCATTTTAGTCTCTAAGTGGTGTCTAGATGTGGTGAGGTGCATTTGTTTATGGTGGAGAGACAAATTTACTTTGCTCATAATAACCAGCTGACTCTGTGTTTGCTGAGTAACTATTACAAAATGTTTAATTCAAGATTTTAGGATCATGGTAGTTTTTCATCTTTAACAGGTAACAGGTGAAGGAGATGACAAATATCTGATTGCTACTGCAGAACAGCCATTGTGTGCCTATCATCTAAATGATCGAATCTATCCTAATGAATTGCCCATACAGTATGTTTCTTCCTTTTTTCTTTCTTTTTCATTTAATTTTATTGATGATTTCTATAATATCACACAGTAAGAATTACATTGCACAGGATATGATCGATAACGTATCTGAATATACTTTCAGATATGCTGGATATTCAACCTGCTTCCGGAAAGAAGCTGGTTCACATGGTAAAGACACATTGGGCATTTTCAGAGTCCATCAGTTTGAAAAAGTGGAGCAATTCTGTATCACTAGTCCAAATGATAATGACTCGTGGGAGATGCATGAGGAAATGCTGAAACATTCTGAGGACTTCTATAAGGAGGTGCTCTTGTGAAGTCTTATCATTTTTTTATTGTTTCCTGCTAGCATAAATTAAAGCTTTCTATGGAACTTTTACATATTTCAGCTGAACATTCCCTATCAAGTTGTAGCTATTGTTTCTGGTGCTCTAAATGATGCCGCAGCCAAGAAGTATGACTTGGAAGGATGGTTTCCTGCATCACAGACCTACAGGGAGCTAGTCTCCTGTTCAAATTGCACAGATTACCAATCAAGGAGACTAGGAATTGGATATGGCCAGAAAAAGGCAAGAAATTTAATCTTTTTTTCCTTTTGATCTAATAAAAATTGCTGGTTCCCTGTCCACAGCAAAATAATAGATCATTGGATGGCTATTATTATTTAATTATTATTATTATGGTTTGATCGCACAAGTGAAGTACTAATCTGACTTTATCTGTTGGTTCCTGTGCAGAATGATGAGCAGGCGAAGCAGTATGTTCATATGCTGAACTCTACCTTAACAGCAACAGAAAGGACCATTTGTTGTATTCTTGAAAACTATCAGAGGGAAGATGGTGTTGAAATTCCCAAAGTGTTGCAGCCCTTCATGGGTGGTGTAGAGTTCCTCCCATTCAAGAACATTCCAGAAACCAAACCTAAAAAGACTAAAGCCAAGGTATTTCTTTCTCGCTTATGCTCTCAACTGTGAAGCATATGGCCAATAAAACTGGCTCAACTTATCATTTCTTTTCGTTTTCTTTTCTTGTATGATTGGGCAGGGTAACACCGGTTCATAAGATGAGGAATGGAGCAAGCACATCTCATCCAGGGGATCGACACATCTTATTTTTTGAAATAAGAACATTAGATTTTGGGCTAATATCACTGTTCACTATTTACGGTTATGCCAGAAACCCATGCCAACTGTTTACAATGAAATTTTGAGAGTCCATTAATGTGTAACTTGAAAGCGCTTGTGGTTGATGTGGAACCCTCTTTGCAGATAGAGGGAGGCCATAGGTTACTGTTAAGAATTCCATGAGTGCATGCAATTTGTTTGTGTTTGGATTCATGATGACTATGTCCTGCACCTGTGGTCTGCTGACTAAGCTATTAGGACTTTGTAGCAAATATTTGTCGAAGTGAGTGCTTTTTGGTTATCTTATTTTAATTATCTTTTTTAATCTAATTTACCTTCTCTCTCATCACAGCAGCAGTACCTTTGTCATTTAAAATCTGAAAGGAAGCTTGGTAACTTGGAAACCTCATCTGACTAATTCCAATATTTGTTTAAGCAATTAGATGCCCCGTTTTTATTTCGGCGCGGTTTCTTTTTTCTCTTGCTTAAAAAGAGGGATCAAGGATTAGACTAGAAAGTGTTATATTTTCTAGAGGGAGTCGATTGTCCAAACACAGCAGAATCAGTTGCAGTTGCTTGAGTGAGTCACAGCTAGCAGGTGGCCTGTGCTGCGGACGGGTTTCAGATGCACACATATTTTTCAACGAGGATAAAGTTGAGTCACAGAGATTTTACTAAATGAACAAATAATAGGTGGAATATATATTCTCTAGATCGTGAGCTGTTTGTCTGAGTATATTGTAATGATATGAAGCATACAATTGTAAGCGTAGTCGAAAGTCTGCTGCGGTATTTGCAGCAGTGATAGTTCTGTATCCTGGAAATGGTTTTAGAAGCAGGTAGAGGTGATAAAGACGCCATTCTGGATGTTACGCTTGTATTTTTGCCTTATGAGTTTGCTATACAATGCTCGTATTTCTGTTATTGTCTTTTTTTTTTGCTTGGCTACCAGTAGAATAATTTGAATGCTGATGTGAAATGTAATGGAATTGTAGAACCTATGAGATAATGGAAATATTTTGGCTTTCAATATGAGGTCTTGTTATGAATCTTTCCATTTAAGGTGATATGGTCAATTTTTCAATTTAAGATGATTTGGTTAATTTTATGCTTAGGATTTCAGATTCTCTTCTTCGCGGAAGGGAGAGAGAGAGAGAGGCATTATGGCTGTTATTCCAAATAATCGTATCCCTTGAAAATACCATCCAATATAGTTATTTTGTACCCATCCTTGAGCATGAGCATCCAAGATTATCCCAAGTCAGTGATCTTGAGTTAAGGTATGGAGATCAAAATATACTTTACTGATAGAAAAAAGGATAATAAAAAAAATCTAAAATTATTTTCATATTAATGTGATATCATCATTATTATAAGATTATATTAATAATATAAGGTTGATTTGATTACATACCAAGTTAAGGGTTCGATTATCTTTTCATCCGAGATTTCAGAGCTATCCCTTTTTTTTTTTGTCATATTTTTCATACCTATGTGGGTTCATCTTTGGAATTCATGATTGTCTGAATCCAAGGGTGGTGAAGAAGGTGATCTGATTTAGGTTTGAATGTATTCAAGTCTATCTTTAATATATTATTATTATAAAATTATAATAAGATAACATTATAATTTAATTTAAATATAATAAAATACTAAGAATAATGATAAGGTATTATGGTAGTTGCAAAATATATTAGAGATAATTTTAGTATATGATTAATGATCTAAGATTTTTCTTGCATATCAAATACATTAATCATGGATTTTAGAAATATTTAATCAAACATACTATACTAAATGCAATGAATTATCGATGAACTTTAATAATGATTTAAGATCACTCTAATGATTTCATTTGGGTTGCTGAAGGCTCTCTAAAGGTATTTGTGAGGAACTCAAAACCCAACTTCCTTCCTATGATCATACTGATTAAAGCATCTTCCTACTTAGCCCCAGTAGGATCGAATTGCTTAGCTGAAATCTATACTGCTTTCTAAAATTAAGCGTAAAGATGTTTTAATCTAAAATTAGGTGCCCGAATGATAAATCATGTTAACTACCTAAGATTATGTTAGAGAATATATTAAACACAACCTATATATATATATATATATATATATATATATATATATATATATATATATATATATATATATATATATATATATATATATATATATCTATTAATGTTGGTGGGTGTATGTTGGCAGATGGTGGCTACCTAATGAATCAGACTGAGGAGTTTCACTCTGTCCTTAAGACAATTTCATCCCGCAATGGTGCTTACGGTCAGTATGACGATTGTCTCCCAGGATACAACAGTCTCCTTTTGATGAAAGCAGCACTACAATTCATCAAAAATATCGAACCAAGAATGCTACTCTCTTTTCAATGCACTATTGCTATACTACCCTTAGGAAAGTATGCAAATGTCTAAGAGAGGAGAAGACTAGAATTGATTCAGATTGAACTCAATTCGGAATGGCTTGGGATGAATGAAATGCTTAGGTCTAGGATCATATTTATAGGTTTTAGGTACCCTTTGGAAGCAACCCTACGAATTTAATTTAATTTAAATTCTAAAATCAAAGAATGTGAGGGTTAAGGGCTTATCACCCTTGATATGCCCTTTAGACATTGTGATCTTCAGATCAGGCGATCGGAGAAGCCTTTTCATGGCTGTGATCTGAAGATCAGCCGATCAGATAAGCCTATCCTTATCCTGATAAGTCTTTTCATCATCGTGATCTGATGATCACGTTATCAGATAGACGGTTGCATGTCTTTGATATGCCTTTTCATGATCGGACCGTTGACTTATCTCTAACCGACGATCGAACGGGTGCCTTATCACCAACCAACGATCGGACGGATGCCTTATCACCAACCGTCCTGTTGACTGGTCAACTGACGGTCCTGTTGACTGGTCAACCGACGGGTGTCAACCGTTGGATCGTAATTGCGATCATGATTTGATCACCACATCTCGACCTTTCATCCGATCGATCAACGATCAATTGATCTCAGCCCCTTATCTTGATCCTATCAGTCTCCATCGTCGGATCATCATGATCTAGAAAAAAATTATCTAACCGACGATCGAACGGATGCCTTATCACCAACCGTCCTGTTGACTGGTCAACCGATGGGTGTCAACCGTTGGATCGCGATCGCGATCATAATTTGATCACCATATCTCGACCCTTCATCCGATCGATCAACGATCAATTGATCTCAGCCCCTTATCTTGATCCGATCAGTCTCCGTCTTGTTGACTGATCAACCGATGGGTGTCAACCGTTGGATCGCGATCATGATTTGATCACCACATCTCGACCCTTCATCCGATCGATCAACGATCGATTGATCTCAGCCCCTTATCTTGATCCGATCAGTCTTCACCATCGGATCATCATGATCTAGAAAAAATTTAAAGCCCCTCAAGCTCCTCGCGACGATGCGCACGTGCGAAGTGCACCTACAAAGCAACCTTCGCACACGCGCGTGCGCCCTCAAGCTCTCCACTTATGGTGAGCCTAAGAACTTAAGCTTCAAGGAAGTAGTTTCCATATAAGTGAACCTTTCTTTCTTGTTCTTTCCGATATGGGACTAAATGTCCCCACAATTTCTCATTCACACACTAAAGGGCAGTGATGGGCTTTCAAGGCCCATTAGGATATTTAGGTGTATTTTGGCCCATTACCCAATAATCCCCCACATGAATGGAAATTGGACTTAGATCAATGATCATCAAAGATCACCAAAGGCAAACCCCCATAAAAGGATTTTAATGCAAATGAATATGCATACACACTAAAGAGAGTATAATGGGATGAAGTTGTATCGGGATAGGTAGCTTGTGGCTTTGAACCTTCCTTAGTGAGTTGTTATCGAGTTTACTTGCTAAAAGGTGAACATGATGTCTTGAACCTTTCAGCGTTTTGTGTAAACTAAGACAATAACAATCATGCAACTTCTTTCCGAATATTCTTTTGGTTCTCATGGTTGTGTTCATTTTGGCCCCGAATAACTCCTGGTCTCATGAGTGCTTCAGAGAATTAAACCTTAAAATTCTCATAGAATTGGCCCAGTTCACACTCACATAGGTGATTCTTATTAAGAGTATCCTGCTATACCTCACATGAATGTTCATGTCATAAGAATCATTAAAAGCAATGCTTATCCTAGTACCTTTAGCAGGTAGCACCAATTATCATAGGAATGAGTGGGATTGTACATCCTTAGTGCTATCAAGTCTCTTCATAATTTAGTTGTCCCTTTTGAACCTAGATCTTGGGATCTCCAGTCAGCTAGGTTGGGTATCCACTATGAAGATTTTTCAGTTATAGGTTTTAAACTCATTCCCCTCGATAAACAGTTTACTTAATCTCTTTGTAACCCCTTTGTTAATGGATCCGTTAGGTTTTTCTTTGACTGAACATAGTCAATAGAAATTACACCAATTTCAAGTAACTGCTTAATAGTATTATATCTGCGACGTATATGTCTAGACTTACCATTATACATTTTATTCTGTGCTCTACAAATTTCCGATTGACTATCACAATGTATGCATATTGCAGATACAGTCTTTGACCAACATGGAATATCTTCTAAAAGGTTTCGAAGCCATTCTGCTTCTTCAGCTGCCTTTTCTAAGGCAATAAACTCAGATTCCATAGTGGATCGAGCTATACATGTTTGCTTAGAAGATTTCCATGACACAGCACCTCCTCGTAAGGTGAATACATATCCACTTGTGGATTTTGTATCTTCTGTGTTAGATATCCAATTTGCATCACTGTATCCTTCTAGTACAGCTGGATATCTTGAATAATGTAATCTATAACTTAGGGTATATCGCAGATATCTTAATACCCTTATTAAAGCTATCCAATGATTTGGACTGGATTACTTATAAATCTACTCAACTTATTGACAGCATATGCTATGTCAGGACGAGTGCAATTCATAACATACATTAAACTGCCAATTATACGTGAGTATTCCAATTGAGATATGGGTTCTCCAGTATACTTAGCCAAATGTAGATTAACATCTACAGGTATTTTCACCAGGCTAGTATCATACTTTTTATACTTATTTAATATTTTCTCAATAGAATGAGATTGAGATAATATTATTTCTTCAGATGTTCTAGTGATTCGAATCCCTAGTATAACATCTGCAACACCCATATTTTTCATATCAAAATGTTTGATTAACATTTTCTTTGTCTGTTTAATCATTTCTGTATTATTACCAATGATTAACAGGCCATCTACATATAAGCAGATCATCACATACCCTTCAGGCAGGGTTTTGGCATATATACATTTGTTACATTCATTTATTTTGAATATTTGATGACATGACATTATCAAATTTTATATGCCATTGCTTATGTGCTTGCTGTAATCCATATAAGGATTTAACAAGTCTACACACCTTCTTTTCTTGTCCTGGAACAATAAATCCCTTAGGTTGTTCCATTTATATTTCTTCATCTAATTCACCATTCAGAAAAGCAGTTTTAACATCCATTTGATGAATTTCAAGATTGTTAATGGCTGCAAAAGCGATTAACATTCTTATAGATGTTATTCTACTTACTGATGAATAGGTATCAAAGAAGTCTATACCTTCTTTTTGTTTGAAGCCCTTAGCCACTAATCTGGCTTTATACTTGTCAATTGATCCATCAGCCTTTAGCTTTTTCTTAAAGATCCACTTGCACCCTAAAGGTTTCATACCAGATGGTAAGTCTACCAACTCCCATGTATGATTATGCATGATGGACTCAATTTCATTATTGACAGCTTCTTTCCAAAAGGGTGCTTCTGGATTAGACATTGCCTCCTTGAATATCTGAGGTTCATCTTGTAACATATAAGTTACATAATCAGGACCAAAAGACTTTGCAACTCTTGGTCTCTTACTGCGTCTAGGTTCATCTTCAGGATATTCTTCCTGATGACTACTACTAGCAGTATTATCATCATAAGTTCTTTTATTTGAACTTATTTCTAATTTCCTTTTACTTGGAAACATATCTTCAAAGAATGTTGCATTCCTTGATTCCATGATTGTATTTTTCTGTATATCAGTTATATCTGATTTATACACAAGAAAGCGATAAGCACTACTATTATGTGCATAACCAATAAATATACAATCAATAGTTTTAGGTCCTATTTTGACCTTTTTGGGGTCTGAAATAGCTACTTTAGCTAGACACCCCCACACTCTTAAGTAATTGTAAGAAGGCTTCTTTCCTTTCCATAACTCATATGGAGTAATTTCTTCTTCTTAAGAGGCATCTTATTAAGAATATGATTTGATGAGAGAATTGCTTCTCCCCATAAATTATGTGGTGTACCAGAATTTATTAACATAGCATTCATCATTTCTTTTAATATACGATTTTTACGTTCCATAATTCCATTAGATTGGGGAGAATAAGAGCAGTAGTTTGATGAATAATGCCATGCTCTTGACAGAATTTGTCAAAAGGTGCATCGTATTCACCACCTCTATCACTCCTTATGGCCTTAATCTTTTTCCCAAGTTAATTTTCAACATCATTCTTATAACATTTAAACATTTCTAAGGCCTCATCCTTAGACTTTAGTAGATACACATAGCAGTATCTAGTTGAATCATCAATAAATGTTATAAAATACTTTTTACCTCCTCTATTTTGATCTGACTTTAAGTCAAATAGATCACTGTGAATTAAGTCAAGAGGTTTAGTATTTCTTTCAACTGATGGAAATGGTGTTTTTGCTAACTTAGCTTCAACACACTTCACACTTGTAATGTGGATCGATTTCACGATTAGGTAATAATTCTAATTTCATTAATTTTTGTAATGAATTAAAATTCACATGTCCTAATCTATATCATAGACAAGAAGAGTCAACCATATAAGCAGAAGAAGAAGCTTTATTTATTTCAAGGTTTCTGTGTACAGTCATTACATTAACCTTGAATAATCCATTATTCAAGTAACTCCTACCAATAAATATCCCCCCCTTAGTGAGTACAAATTTATCAGACTCAAAGACCATCCTAAAGCCATGTTTGCTTAGGAGGGAGCATGATATAAGATTCTTCCGGATGTCAGGGACATGTAGCACATCATTCAGTAGAAGCTTCTTGCCATATGTCATCTTCATAACGATGCGGCCAAGTCCTTCTATCTTGGATATAGCGGAGTTACCCATGACCAAATTTCTACCATTGATAGGACTATATGATGAGAACATACTCTTATCAGAGTAGACATGTCTGGTAGCTCCAGTGTCGATGTACCATTCATTTGCTTTGTCAACCATGTTTGCTTCAAATACAACAGCTGACAACATCATCTCGGATACCTCTTTGGATAGGGTTTCAGTAATGTTGACCTCTTTCCTTTCTTTATCTTGAAACGGCAGTCCTTAGATTTGTATCCTTGCTTTCCACAAACAAAGCACTTTCCCTTGAATTTATATTTCTTAGGATTGCCCTTCTTCTGTTTAAAGCCTTCACCTGAAAACTTGCGTTTCTTTCTTCCTTCTATGAGGTTGCTTTGGCTCAGCAGGTTGTCCTCCTGTCTTCTTGTCTTGGCTCTTATTGTCTTCCTCGATCCTCAGGCGGACAATTAGGTCTTCAAGTCCCATCTCCTTCCGCTTATGCTTAGGTAGTTCTTGAAGTCCTTCCATAGTGGTGGTAGCTTCTCTATGATGCAGCTACCTGGAATGACTCACTGAGAGACATTCTCTCTGCATGTATCTCATGCAGGATGATCTGGAGCTCTTGGACTTGCTCCATAACAGTTTTGTGGTCGACCATCTTGTAGTCTAAGAACCTTCTAACCATAAACTTCTTGTGTCCAGCATCCTCTGTCTTGTACTTTTTATCCAGGGATGCCCATAACTCCTTGGCAGTAGCAATACTACTGTACACATTGTATAGGGTATTGTCCAGACCATTCAGGATAGTTCTTGCAAAGGAAGTCTGAGTGCTTCCATGCCTCCACCGCAGCAATGACTTGCTTGTCGGTCTCCCCTTCCTTCAGGACAGGCGGATCTTCATTTAGCACTCTGACCAGGTTCAGAGTTGTGAGGTAGAACAACATCTTCTGTTGCCACCTCTTGAAGTCCGTACCAGAGAATTTCTCCGGTCTCTCGGCTTGAACTGATGTCGTCATAGTAGCCATCTGCAGCAGCACTTCGGTAGCACGGGAAATTGTCTTAAGAATGTTGGTGGGTGTATATTGGCAGATGGTGGCTACCTAATGAATCAGACTGAGGCTAGAGTTTCACTCTATGTCCTTAAGACAATTTCGTCCCGCAATGGTGCTTACGGTCAGTATGACGATTGTCTCCCATGATACAACAGTCTCCTTTTGATGAAAGCATCACTATAATTCACTAAAAATGTCGAACCAAGAATGCTACTCTCTTTTCAATGCACTATTGCTATACTACCCTTAGGAAAGTATGCAAATGCCTAAGAGAGGAGAAGACTAGAATTGATTCAGATTGAACTCAATTCGGAATGGCTTGGGATGAATGAAATGCTTAGGTCTAGGGTCCTATTTATAGGTTTTAGGTACCCTTTGGAAGCAACCCTACGAATTTAATTTAATTTAAATTTTAAAATTAAAGGATGTGAGGGTTAAGGGCTTATCGCCCTTGATATGCCCTTTAGACATTGTGATCTTCAGATCAGGCGATCGGATAAGCCTTTTCATGGCTGTGATCTGAAGATCAGCCGATCAGATAAGCCTATCCTTATCCTGATAAGCCTTTTCATCATCGTGATCTGATGATCACGTTATCAGATAGGCGGTTACATGTCTTTGATATGCCTTTTCATGATTCCATGTCTTTGATATGCTTTTCATGATCGGACTGTTGATATCTCTAACCGACGATCGAACGGGTGATCGAACGGGTGCCTTATCACCAACCAACGATCGGCATGATTTGATCACCACATCTCGACCCTTCATCCGATCGATCAACGATCAATTGATCTCAGCCCCTTATCTTGATCCGATCAGTCTCCACCGTCGGATCATCATGATCTAGAAAAATTTAAAGCCCCTCAAGCTCCTCGCGAGGATGCAAGTGCGCCTATAAAGCGCCCTTCGCACACGCGCGTGCGCGAGCCACTTATGGTGAGCTATGGAACTTAAGTTTCAAGGAAGTGGTTTCCATATAAGTGAACCTTCTTTCTTGTTCTTTTCGATATGGGACTAAATGTCCCCGTAATTTCTTATTCACACACTAAAGGACGGTGATGGACTTTCAAGGCCCATTAGGGTATTTAGGCGTATTTTGGCCCATTACCCAACATATATATATCTATTATTTAATAAGCATGTTATAGTTGGACTGACACAAATATATAACCTGTTTTCAATTTATATACTTTAAATAATTTTAAATTTTTATAACATATTTAATATTAATTTAATAATAAAATAATTATATATTTATAATCATCATTAAAGCACAAACAAAAATCCCTTGCAAGTCCGATCGTTCATGGGCGTTCGACCAGCCCAAGAATTTCCAGGCCTCTTCGCATCGTCGACGTCTGTGTGCTCCTCGCTGGAACAATCCTCATCCGTGGGAATCCCTGCAAGCATCAGATAATTAAACCTCTCCGGTTTACTCGGCCGCCGTGCGTCCTCTTTCGTGAAGTAGAACAAATCCAGGGTGAGGCTTTTCCCGACGCTAAATAATTGAACGCTCTTCGCTAACCAATCTTATTCTATCGCTGCAAATCAAATGAGGAAGTTTCACCGACGATTCTCTTTCCGCTCCCTTCCCCGCGAGAGCAATCCAACAATCTCCCGTCATTTCGTCCCCACCCGCTTCAAGTCTTCAACCAAAATCCCAGCTTCTTCTTCTTCCAAAGATGCCCGCGCCAAAGGCCCCGCTCCTCCCTCCCTCTACCAAAAGATCACAGAGCTCGTGGCGGCGGAGAAGCCCACCGTCGATGACCAAGCAGGCATCGGAAACCTGGCCGGTGGGAATGGTGGCTCAAGTGCTTGCCAGATTGCCCGAGAGAGTGAAAGCTCTCTGAATGACAGAGAACAAGTGCAAACGAAGAATACGGTGTTGGATGATGTTAGCCCAGTCGTTCAGAGGGTTACGGAGATCGTACGATTGGAAAAATCCGAACTTCGCATGGGGCGGCGCTTGGATGAGTTGGGTCTGTCTTTCAGCTCGGAGGTTGTGGAGAAAGTGCTGAAGAGGTGCTTCAAAGTGGGCCATTTGGCTCTTCGATTCTTCAACTGGGTCAAGCTGCAACCTGCGTTTTGCCACACCACACAGACTTATAATGTGATGATATATATAGCTGGTGAGGCTGAAGAGTTTGATCTCATGGAGAAATTGGTGGCTGAAATGGAGGATGACTTGTGTGCCAAGGACATCAAAACTTGGACTACTCTAATCTCTCATTATGGGAAGGCAAGACAGATAGGCAAAGCTTTGAGCACCTTTGAAGCAATGAAGAAATCAGGTTGTGAACCAGATGCTGGGGTTTATGTGACAATCCTTCGTGCTTTGATTAATGCAAGGAAAGCCGAGCTATCGATGGAGTTTTACAAAGAAATGGTTTCTAAAAACATGTCAATCGATACGAGCCTATACCAATTGCTCCTGACTTGTTTGGCAAGATCAGGAGATGTAGCAACCGTTCGGTTGGTCGGAGATGATATGATTAAGATGACCAAGTTGTCTGAAAGTGAGGTTTATACTTGTATCTTGAGGAGCTTTTGTATCTCAGGAAAAATTGAAGAAGCCCAGAAACTGTTTGAAGAGATCAAGATGAAAAATCTGGCTGTTGATCTGAAAGTCTTTGAAGTCTTAGTGAAGGGTTTGTGTAGAGCAAGCAAAATGGATGATGCTATTGGGGTTGTCGATAATATGAAGCAAAGTTCGGTCATTGATGGTAGGGTTTATGGGTGTCTCATTGATGGGTTCACAAGACAAGGTGATGTTACAAAGGCCTTAGATTTGTTGCGTGACATGAAAGAACTTGGTTGCTTGCCGATGGTCTCCTCTTATACACAGATGATCCAGTATCTCTTCAGGTCAGATGAATATGGAAAAGCCTGTGAGCTCTACGAGGAGATGCTTAAAGATGGCATTGAACCAGATATTGTGGCAATCACAGCTATGGTTGCTGGCCATGTGAGGCACAACCAAATTTCTGAAGCATGGAATGTTTTTGAGGGCATGAAGAAGAAAGGAATGAAGCCCACTTGGAAAGCTTATACAGTGTTCATCAAAGAACTATGTAAGGCTTCAAAACCCAACAAGGCCTACAAGCTTTTAGAAGAAATGTTGGATTCTAACATGAATGCAACCAATGGAATATATCGTCTGGTTATATCTTCTCTAACTAAGAATGGTGAACTAGAGAAAGCTAGGAAAGTGGAGCAGATATGGACATCCTTTAAACTTCAAGGCCAAGGAAATGAAATGGTCCGCCAATCAGCTGATTATCCTCCCTTCCATGAAGGGCATAACAGTTCGAATTGCTCATTCAACCAGGACATAAATTATATTCAGAAAATAGAGGAATACAGTGAGACTGATCTTAAAGAAGCATGCAGAATTCTATCCTCCTCAACCAACTGGAGCTCAATTAAGGAAGTACTGGAGAGGAGCATGATTCATTTCACACCAGAATTGGTTGAGGCAGTTCTCCGTGGTTGCCAGAGACACAGTGGTCATGCTTTACAATTCTTTTCATGGATGGGGAAACAATCTGGTTATGAACACACCACAGAGACCTACAACATGGCCATCAAACTGGCAGGCAGTGCAAAAGATTTCAAGCACACGAGGTATCTCTATCAAGAAATGAGAAGAGGGGGCTGCTTTGTAACCCCAAATACATGGACCATCATGATAGCGCAATATGGTCAGGCAGGTCTGACAGAGATTGCTCTAAAGACTTTCAAAGATATGAAGAGTGATGGCTATCAGCCGAATGACAGTACTTACAAGCATTTAATTTTGTTTCTCTGTGGAAAGAAAGGCCGAAAGGTCGATGAAGCAATCAAATTATTCCAAGAAATGATCCACAAAGGTTACATGCCAGACAAAGAATTGTTGGGGTCTTATCTTTCTTCTTTATGCGAATCAGGAAAGCTAATGGATGCTAAAGGATCTGTTAAATCTTTATGTAGGAGAGGGTTTGCGACAGAGCTTGGTTACTCATTGCTCGTTAGATCTCTTTGCAGAGCAGGGAGGGTCGAAGAAGCTCTTATATTGACAGAAGAGATGGACAAATTTGGGTGTGGCATGGATCAGTACATCTATGGAAGTGTTGTACATGCCCTACTAAGACAGGGTCGCTTGGATGAGGCCTTAGATAAGGTGGAGAGGATGAAACAGGCAGGTTTTTCACAAACCGTCCACATACATACATCATTGATTGTTCATTTCTGTAAGGAGAAACAAATTGGAAGGGCTGTGGATATGTTCAAGAAGATGAGAGAGGATGGTTGTGAGCCTACTGTTGTTACTTGTTCGGCACTGATTCGTGGGTTTATGAATATGGGGATGATTGCAGATGCTTGGGAAATTTTTCACCGCATGAAACTCAAGGGACCCTTTCCTGATTTTGAGACTTACTCCATGTTCATGACGTGTCTCTGCAAAGTAGGTAGGTCTGAAGAAGGACTCAAACTTATCCATGAAATGTTGGAACGTGGGGTTATCCCCAGTGCAGTAAACTTTAGAACTGTGTTCCACGGTCTAAATAGAGAAGGTAAACAAGAACTAGCTCGTTCTGTTCTTCAAACTAAATGGCTTTTGAAGAGAGAGAGAATGTTCCTGCGTTAATTTTTATTTTCTGAAAAAAACCACCAATACTAATCATTTATTGTTGTATAAACTGTGTTTCTGAAAAATACAGTTTCTAGTGTTTTTCAAAGTCCAAATTAATCATTTATTGTTGTATAAAATTCCAACAATGCCTAACACTCCGAGGAGATTTATAATGCACGCTACTCAAGCATGCGGTTGCTTCTGTCTCGATTTGGTGCTTTGATTTCAATTTTTTCTATGCCCAAATTCTTTGTGATCTTCTCTGTAATGGCTTTTTTCTCAATGTGAACATGTTATGGATAAACTTAGATTGCCGTATTCTTTCTTCCCCTCCAAGGAAAGAGATATACTATTTTTCACTTGTTTATCTATTTCTTAGTGTTGTATCATTCTTTTCTAATAACATTTGATTATGTAGAGACTATTCATGATTCTTGCAAAATCTCATGACTAGGAAACTATGTTGTTGCAGTATCTATAGATATCTTGATTTCGTAATTGTAACATTTGACTAGTGATTCAATACTCCATAGTCCTAACTTCCTTAAAATGAAGGTGATTATGTCCTTCAGACATGGAAAATAGTACATTGGTCATTTGCTGTTTCAATTAAAAGTTGTACTTCACGAGCAAAATTTCAAAAATAAGTCTTTCAGGCTGGTTATGTTTCCACCTTGAGCGTTCGTTTATAACATTCATGGCTGATGGGTCAGGTTGATTTTAGACACGTTATTTTCCTATACAGTGGTTTTAGACATGTTATTTTCTTACACATATTTGATAAGTATTTATCTTGGACTTGGGGGGCGAAACTGAAGCAATAGCTGAATCAATCCGGTTATGAAGCAAATCCTTCGACACTTGTCATTATTCCAGATTTTTAAACTATGCTCAACTTTCTGGCGGATCTGAAGGGCCCTTTTTAGTCATGTTTCTTTTCTCTCCATTTTTGTTCCTCCTTTAATTGAGACATTGATCTTCTTAATCATATGAATCCAATCATGCTTCTATTTGTTCCACCAAAGTTCATTACGCATGACCTTTCTGCAATAAAGAGCACTCTTGTCTCTCTCTCACTCACTCTATTGGTGCAAAAGGTAATTTGGGTAAGGGCTTGAAGAAGTAGTCTAGTAGATCCCTTGTTATCAATAGGGAAGTGCCTTGGGAGCGGGTGTTAGAGCCACTTTGTTGAGGAGTTTTGAAGTAAATGTGGCACCTTATGTGAAACCTTCTAGGTATTGAGCTTTAGAAGCAAGTGTTTGAATGAGAAACTGAAGAGATCACCCGCAAATTTAGTTGCCATTCTCTTGCATCTTTGTTCTTTGAAAGGAAACCAATCCTGGAAAGAAGGAAAGGAAAAATAATTTTCCCTTTGGAAAAGAAAAGGTTCAGCCTCAAAGAGGTTGGCAACCAGGACGTATAAGAAAAGAACATGTTTTATATAGTTTTTATATATGTGTGAGAGGAACCCAATCTATGAGTAGATTCCTAAGAATCCAATTTGATTTTAAGAGCCTGAAGAATAAAGAAGCCTTTTTTTTTTTCAATGATTCTTTTATAAAATAAGGTTAATCCGCATGGATCAGGAGAACTGCACTCCCTCATGGGTGGAGAAAACTAGTTTTTAATTAAACACAAAATTCAGTAGCATCATTGTAAATTTTTTTTTTTGTGCTTTTATATAATAGTAAGAGGAATAGTTTTTCTTTTTTGGTGGCCTAAGTTGTTGTAGGCTCCGCGAACGATCATTCACTCTTTATATGCTATGACATGCATGTCCGTAAGTTTATGGAGTAGCAATGGATGATTGCTTCAATTTGAGTCACTTTTGCTTGTTTAAGGCAAGGGTTAGAGTGGTTAATACTTTAGTGATACCTGGATCACCTGGCCACCCCATGGTACCGTGTTAAGACGACACGTGTAAAAGCGTGTGATCTGGCCCCGGCATGGCAAGACTTCATATGGGTTCAACGTACTCTTATCTTCGTGAATGTCTGGCATTCAATTTTGGTTAAAGCCTATCTTTCACTATTTCACTTTCCTTGGGTCATGAAAGTTAAAGACAAATAGTTTGCTAGGCAGATTATTTCTAAAATAAACGATTTAGTGCTCCAATGGCCAACACTTTAAAATTTCTCAAGAGACGGTTGGTTTCAGGATGAAAACTATTCTAAAAAAATTAAATTTTTTAGAAATCATTTGTCTAATAAATGATTTTATCTTGTGATGTGTTAAAAAAATAAAAATGTCATCCAACGCAGCATCTCGAATGTTATCTATGAAAATAGTTTTCATCAAATATCATTCAGAGAATTAGATTTTAAAAACACATTATACAAAGCAGAGACTCGACCATCGGTAGGATCCATTAGACTGAAGTCACTAAGATGGCTGATGGGCGAGCAGCGGTGATAAAGACGCAACTCTGGATAGCGTGCTTGATTTTTCATTGGTCAGCACATTACTGGTCATTCATTCCATCCTTGGAACGCATGATGTCCATGGAACATCTATAGCACATTGTCTCAACCTTTGGCCAATGTCCTTCTTGTTCTTTAGAGTGGAATGGAGAGCAGAGGCAGCATCAAATTTAAGAATGCTGCTTAATTGATTCTTGTGGTATCTACACTCGGTATGGTTAGTGATATAGCACATATATAACAGTGATTATTCTCAATTCATATTTATGATTTTAGCTCAAATTGTTCATATTTTATGATGTCCGGATGTAACTTGTCCCATATTCTGGTGGATTAATCAATTAAAATATTGTAGATCGGTATTCTGAAGCCTGACCAACACTAGTTCAATGGTTTGGATGGTCAGCCATGTTCGCCTATTGATAAAAGAAGTAATGATCCATGATAATAGCTTTCTGTGGTAACTCATTGGCCATGTTCATTGGAACAATGAAACATGCAAATGGAGGTAAATGAAAATAGAATAGGATTCTTATGGTACAAACTTTATACTGCAGAGTGCAGTGCATATATATAACCTTCCATCTATTAATGAAGAGCGATTCTTCATCCATAGCCCATATCTGTGCATCTAATAAATTCTTCTCTATTTTTGGTATATCATAGCCATCGGTGTTTAGACAAAAAAAAAACATAAGGTGTTCACCTAAATATGTATGATATTCTGTGGTACAAAGCTTATACTGCAGAGAATCCACGAGTTTGTGTGCATGTAAGTTTGTGTGAGAGAGAGAGCACCTTAAGCATATGGCTGCTATTTGTTATTCGCCATGGTGATGGTGACAGGACGTGGAGCATGGAGGGTTGGAGAGATGGTTGAGGGAGGTTTTTTAGGTATTTCTTTTAGGACTGGAGTTGGTTGTCTTTTTTTTTTTTACCTTATATATTTGACCATGTGGGACTAATCTAGACAGTTTGAATGTTTGAATCATAAGGTTGGTGGTTAAATGGGTTTGAAATTTTGTCAGGTTGCAAGCCGAGTTGAGAATCATTTTATGCTACCGAATGGGTCTTCAGTCTTCCCTTGGGCATTGAAGCCTGCTTGCTTCTCATAACATGAGGAGGTTTTCAGTGGTTGATAGCAGTTGTAATTGGACAGCAGCAACATCATTAGGGGATTGGAATAAAAGAGTTTAAAGATATCTTAGATACATTATGCAAATAAAACCCCAGTTAATGCCCCTCATAAGCTTGATCACAAAACCATGGACTATCCTTTTCATTGATTATTTGCTATCCTGGCTTTCGGAGAAGAATCAAAACCAACATCTTTCAGTAGTTGGTCTGATGAAATAATATGTTTACCAAGTGCTACACCATTTGTGATCCTTTTTTTCTGGTTTTTTGATCTGTACCAGTTGTAAATGCATTGTATTTTTTCCTTTAATTTTTAAGGCTATTTTTCATGATAGAATAGCCAGCCATCAGAAAGCAGAATATAGCTAATTGAAGAAAGAGAGACCAGCAATAAGGAAATCTGAAACGGGGATCAAGAGGAAGTTGCTCTTCTATCTTAAGTCTGAGGAAGAGAGGCTGACAAAGCTGAGAGTAAAGGAAGCTCAAAATGGGAAGGTACTTTTAGGCATTTGATATATATATATATATATGCTCAAAAATGGGAAGGTACTTTTAGGCATTTGATATATATATATATATCTTGAGATATCATAATTACATTTTCTGTTGTCATGATTTATGCTTTGTGCCAATGATAATTTATTTGTCCTTGAAGAAGTTCAATTCATCCCAACATTATCTTTATGCTCTGTGTTTCAGTATGTCACAATTCATAAATGTCAAATGGCCATTATTAGATGCAATTTTGGAGTGAGAACAAGAGAAGAATCTGGAGAGAACTTTCTTTTGTATGGCACTGGAAAATTCAGGAACGATAGACTCCTCACAGAGATGATTCAGTTACCCCTAAAATTTAGAGATTAGAAACCTGTCTCCTCAAATCATGAAAATATTTGCCTCCCCACCTCCTTGTCTGTCTTCCATTCTTCTCTTTCTAATGGATTATGAGCCATCTGTCAACACAAACCATCTAAAGAGGACTACATTACAATCTGAAAAGTTCTGCATTGTGGGAAATGCTGAGAAACAAAGTAATCCATTTAAGGAGTTTATTTAAGGTCGGAGAGAGACAATTGAATCCTATTACCCATAAACAGCAGGGATAAGATAAAACACCTTTTTAACTGAATGTTTTAGATTCTGATTGCTCCCTGTATCCCCTTTAACCTCTTGTCTCCTTGATCATGCCACCTTTCCTCTAGACATTCCCAAAGGTGGTGATATGGCTGATCCAGCATCGTCAGAGTAAACGGTGAAGGCAATTGACGGAGCCCTACCTCGGCCTCGTGGGATGGCCTCGGCCTCCGAGGTCCCCTCGGCCTCCGAGGCCCCCTCGGCCTCCGAGGCCCTTCGGCCTTTGAGGCCCCCTTGGCCCCTGATCCAGCGTCCCCTCGGCCTCGAGCTTCTGCCTCGGCCTCGGCCTCGAGCTCCAGTCCCGGTCTGGCCCCGGGGCTGGCAACCTGCTGCCTCGAGCCGCCTGACAGGCCCACGTGGCCCACCAACCGCCTGCAACGGCCACGTGATCCACACTCGTCTGTAACAATGCGTGGCCATACCCCGTAACGGTGCATGCCTGACGCAACCAAGTCTTCCTGCCACCCGTAGCGCCGCGCTTGGCAGGTGGCAGGCGAGGCAGGACACTTCTGACATACCCAGTGTCGGTTGCGATCCGTCACTGTCAGCCTTGCCTTCCGTCCGTTACTGGGCAATGGCACCTCAAAATCAGCAACCTTCTAAAAACAAAAAAAAGAGACATTCGAACAGGTATAAAGGCCCACACTCACGACGAGAAAAGGATCCTGAACTCAAGTTCTCTAGCTCTTTTTTGCTAGTTAACTCTTGTATGTTCTCATGTTGCTGACTTGAGCGTCGGAGAGTCCCCACCGGTGCAACCGGTCTTCGGAGACTTTCTTGCAGGAGCTCGCCGCGGAGAGGATCTCTGTTCCCCAGCGTTGGAGGAAGGCGACTTGGCGTCAACAGATTAGCGCGCCAGGAAAGGGGATAAAGAGAGAAAAGCTTCGAACCTGTCAGCGGCAACTTCTCTTTCCCCAAGCTCTCAAGCAATGGTGATGACCCGTGCGCAAGAGGTCTCCACCAGTCATGCTAGGGGGGCAGCGTCAGGGGGCTGATCCGCTGGTGGTCGGCCCCTCCGCTCCTCAGCCGACGTCCCTGCACCACCACCGCAGCAGCTTTAAGAAGACCGGCTTGCCACCCTCACCATACAAGTCCAATCTTTGATGGCGGCGGTCCAAGTCTTGCAGCAGCAACCGGCGGCCGCGCAGCAGCCGGAGCCACTCCCGTAGTTCCAGGAGTGGTCCAACCCAACCAACATTCTTCTCGGGGGAGGTATCCCGTCCGAGAAGCTCGCCACCACCGTACTTCGCCCTAGGCCTCATCACGAGAAGCCTCCAAGAGGCCCCGGTCGCCTCTCGCCACGCCAGTGCTTCTCTAAGGCGGCGGCACGGGAGGGAGGTGGAGTGCCCCCGTCAGTATCGCCGCCATTCTTCCCCCTCCTCGAAATCCTCGAGAGAGGGGTCCTTCGACAGCCGAATAGCCCGTCGGGCTGAACGCCGGCTCGACGAGTATAACCAGCGGCTGGAGGAGCAGCCGTCGGATCACCAACCCATCAGAGGCGGACTATTACAGCCGGCCACCGCTGTCCCGCGCATCATGGAGGAACCAATATCAATCCGTTCGTCTTCCCCAGCTGGACCCATATGACGGGACCACCGATCCCCTGGACCATTTGAAAAGCTACAAGGTCCTCATGCAGGTCCATGGGGCAACCGATTCACTTCTCTGCATCGCCTTTCCCGCCACCATGAGGAAGGCTGCTCGAGCCTGGTACTCTCGCCTGCCGCCGCGGAGTATCAACTCCTTTCGCCAGCTGGAGAAGGCCTTCTTGGCCCATTTTGATGCCTGCCGAAAGATACCCAGGGTGGTGGACAGTCTCTTTTCCGTTCAGCAAAGAGTGGCGAGTCCCTGTGGGACTACGTCGTCCGGTTCAAAGAAGCAGCCCTGGAGGTCTACAACCTCGAGGACTCCGTGGCCACCTTGGCTTTGAAGCAAGGGCTCCGCTCCTCCCGCTTTGCATACTCCCTCGACAAGAAGCCGTCCGGCTCCTACGCCGAGCTCTTGAGCCGGGCCCAAAAGTACATCCGTGCTAACGAGGCTGACTCCTCCCGCGCGAGGCTAACGGAAGGACCATCAAGAAGCTGGCTCGTCATGAGCCGCAGAAGTTCGTTCCAGGAGGCCCGAGCCTCCCTGTCGACCAGACAACCATCCTCGGTCTTCCGCGCCGAGGAACGGCTCGTTCACCCCCTGCTTGCTCCCATCTCTCATATCTTGCTTGAGATCGAGGGCGAGCCGTATCTGCCGTGCCTTCCTATGCTGAACCCGAGACCCCCCGCAATAAGAACCTGTACTGTCGCTACCATCGGACCACGACCACGACACCGACAACTGTCGCCAGCTAAAGAAGGTGATAGAGGACCTCATCCAGCGAGGCCACCTGGGGAAGTTCGTTCAGAGGAACAACCCGAGTGCTCCTGGCCCATCAGCACCTCCGCCATCGGTGATCGATAATTCTCCAACCGAGAAGACGGTGGTGATGATTTCCTGGGGGCAGGTAGCCCATCCAAAAGGCCGAGGGGAGGAGGGGTTAGATTCTATAATTCCCTTTTCCAAAAGGGACCTAGAGGGGGTGATCAACAGAAATAATGACAGCGTCGTCGTATCCATGATGATCGCTAAGCATTCTGTAAAATGAATTCTAGTTGACAGTGGAAGCTCGGTGGACGTTTTGAGTTACAATGCTTTTGTTCGTATGAACCTGTCTTTCGACCTACTCCGACCTGTCACCATGCCCTTGATGGGGTTCACCAGAGACTCCATAAAGGTCGAGGGAGAGATCACTCTCCCTGTCACGGTCGGAATGCCCCCGTGTCAAAGTATAGTTCTTATGAGCTTCCTTGTGGTCCGGGTGCCCCTTGCCTACAACGCCATACTCAGAAGGCCTGGGCTTAACCTCCTGGATGCTATTATCTCCACCAAAAGGCTTCTGGTGAGGTTCCCTACCAGCGAGGGGATCGGGAGATGCGGGGGGAGCAGAACCCGCTACCACTTTGCTACCATATGGCCCCCAGTCCTCAGGGGGCGATATCTGCACCTGCACCAGAAGCACTGGACTCCCGGGACTCGGAAAGGAGAGGGGAACCGGCTGAGCACCTGCTAGCCTTCCCCTTGGGGGAGGATCTGATGCAGACCATCCAATCGGGGCCCTGCTTTCGGAGGAAGCCTGCAACCAGCTCCTTGCTTTCCTACGAGCCAATGTTGATATCTTCGCCTGGTCGGCGTTTGACATGCCTGGCATTTCGGAGGAGGTGATTACCCACCAACCAACATCAAGTCGGAGTGCCGACCCGTCCGGCGGAAGAAGAGGAGCTTCTCCCCCGACAGACAGAAGGCTATAGACGAGGAGGTGCGTAAGTTGGTGGCGGTCGGCCACGTTCGCGAAGTGCACTATCCGGACTAGCTAAAAAATATTGTGATGGTCCGCAAAGCCAGTGGGAGTTGGAGGATATGTGTGGACTTCACCGACCTCAATAAAGTGTGCCCCAAGGATAGCTTCCCACTGACTCGGATCGACCAGTTGATAGACGTTAGATCCGGCCACGAGACCCTCAGCTTCATGGATCCGTTCTCAGGGTACAACCAGATCAGGATGGACCCAGCTGATGAAGAGGCGACCTCTTTCGTAACCAAGAAGGGCTTATTGCTATAGGGTGATATCGTTCGGGTTGAAGAATGCGGGGGCCACCTATCAGAGGTTAATGAATAGGTCTTTGAGGATCAGATCGGGCATAATATGGAGGTGTACGTGGATGACATGCTGACCAAGAGCATCCACGCTGCTGACCATGTTGCCAACCTTGCGGAGACCTTCGGCAATCTCTGTCGATACCATATGAGGCTAAACCCCCGCAAGTGCACCTTCGGGGTTACAGCATGCAAGTTTCTGGGCTTCATGGTGATGCAGCGAAGAATCGAAGCCAACCCCGACAAAATCCGAGCCATCTGGATATGAGGCCTCCGGCTAACAAGAAAGAGGTGCAGCGCCTGATGGGGAGGGTGGCAGCTTTGAGCCGCTTCTTGTCAAGTCGGCAAAAAGGTGTCTACCTTTCTTCAAGGCGTTGCACAATGTCAACAGCTTCGAGTGGACGAAGGAATGTCAAGAAGCCTTCGAGGAGCTAAAGAAATTTTTATCCACTCCTCCGCTACTGTCCAAGCCGAGGGGCGGGGAGGAACTCTTTCTGTATCTTGCGGCCTCCTTCGAGGCCGTCAGCTCCGTGCTTGTTCACATGGATGCGACGAAATACAGAAGCCGGTCTACTACACCAGCAAAGTACTTCATGACGCTGAGACAAGATACTCAAAGACCGAAAAGATCATGTTCACCCTGGTTGTCTTCGCTCAGCGCTTTCGACCCTACTTTCAAGCTCATCCGATCGGGGTGCTCACGGACCAACCTCTTCTGACTATCTTGTCCCGTCCTGACACCTCCGGTCAGCTGGCCAAATGGGCCATCAAGTTGGGGGAGTTTGACTTGTCCATTCGGCCAAGATTGCAATAAAGTCCCAGGTGTTAGCCAATTTTTTGGTCGAGTGCACTTGGACGAGGAGCAACCGGAGGGGTCGCACCCGGAGGCGCGCGTGGAGCCCCCCACGGCCGAGGGAGCAGGAAAGAAAGACTGGATCCTTCATGTAGATGGAGCATCAAATTCTCAAGGGAGTGGGGTTGGACTCATTCATGCAAGCCTCGAGGGGGAGGTGGTGGAGTATGCCCTCCGATTTCTTTTTTCAGCCACCAACAACCAGTGGAGTATGAAGCCTTGCTGATAGGGATGAAGCTAGCCAAGGAACTTGGTGTGGAGTGTCTGAGGGCCTTCACGCACTCTTAGCTTGTCTCTGGGTAGGTCGCTGGGGAGTACGAGGCCAGAGACCCGACTATGTCCGTTACCTAAGCAAGATGCAATCCCAGGCCTCTCAGTTTATCTACTTCTGCATCAGCTACATTCCTCGGGCGAAGAATACCAGGGCTGATCACTGTCCCGCTTGGCCACTTCGGCCGACAGGACCTTGGGAAGGACGTACGTGGAGCACTTGCAAGTCCCGAGCATTGAGGCAGCGGAGGAGGCTTTACTGGTCGAGCAGGAGCCCTCTTGGATGGATGCCTATGTCGATACCTGACTGATGGCGCCCTCCTGAAGACCCAGCTGAGGCCAGACTGCTCAGGCGATGGGCCCTGAAGTTCCTAATAATGGACGGGAAGCTCTATCGAAGATCGTTCTTGTACCAGGTCCTAAGTGCGTCGGCCCCACGGAAGCTGATTACATCCTATGAGAAATCCATGAGGGCATCTGTGGGAGTCATCTGGAGGGCAGAGCCCTGGCGTACAAGGCCCTGCGGCAGGGTACTACTAGCTGACCATGAGGGAGGACGCAACCAAGCTCGTCAAGAAGTGCGATAGCTGCCAGCGCCATGCCAACATCCAGCGGCAACTGGCGTCCCAGCTACCCCCCTGGTGGCACCTTAGCCTTTTGCCCAGTGGGATATGGACATTTTGGGACCGTTTTCTCCAGCCTCCGGTCAGCGCAAGTTTCTGTTGGTGGCCATTGACCACTTCACCAAATGGATTGAGGCCGAGGCACTCACCAAGATCACCGAGAGCAAGGTGAGGTCCTTCTTCTAGAAGTCCATAATATGTCGGCTCGGGCTACCGCATACCCTGGTCACCGACAACGGCCGGTAGTTTGACAATGCACCCTTCCAAGGATTCTGCACCGAGCTAGGCATCCATCAGCGACTCACCTCAGTTGGGCATCCTCAGACTAACGGAGCAGCCGAGGTGACCAACCGCATTATTCTCCAAGGACTAAGAGCCCTGCTAGATGACTGCAAAGGATGGTGGGTGGAGGAGCTCCCCAATGTGTTGTGGGCCTACCACACGACGCCGTGAGCCCCCACTAGAGAGACACCCTTCATCCTCGTCTTTGGATCTGAAGTCGTCATTCCTATGGAGATCGGCGCCCCGAGCCCTAGGATGGAGGCGTATAGTGAGGAAGACAACCTGAACCAGTTGTGAGCCAACCTTGACCTGATGGAAGGAGGTACGGGACTGAGCGCGACTTCAAATGGCAGCCTACCGACAGCGAGCGATCAGGTATTGCAACGCTCATGTCCGCCCTAAGACCTTTTTGCTGAGGGACCTAGTCCTCTGGCAAGCTGAAGTTTCAAAACCAACGGAAGGAGGCGAGTTAGCGCTGAACTAGGAAGGACCCTATCGAGTTACTGAGGCACTCCACCACGGAGCGTACAAATTGAAGGGCTGGATGGAAAGCCACTCCCGCGGACGTGGAACGCAGACAACCTCCATCGGTATTATTAGTAGTGTACCCTCTCTTTACATTAAATTTCATGCTTGCATTCTTCTGGGCTCTCGCCCCGCACTTGATATTAATAAACATGAGTTCAAGTAGCCCAGTTTTTCAGCAAAAAGACCGAGGCCAGCTCGACACCTCAAGTTCAATGTACCATTGGCACTGAAGACCGGTGTACCACTAGCTCCCAAAAAGCTCGAGGCCAGCTTGACACCTCAAGCCCAATGTACCATTGGCACCGAAGACCGATGTACCACCGGCTCCAAAAAGTCCGAGGCCAGCTCGGCCAGCTTGGCACCTCAAGCCCAATGTACCATTGGCACCGAAGACCGATGTACCACCGGCTCCCAAAAAGCCCGAGGCCAGCTCGGCACCTCAAGTCCAATGTACCATTAGCACCGAAGACCGATGTACCATCGGCTCCCAAAAAGCCCGAGGCCAGCTCGGTACCTCAAGCCCAATGTACCATTGGCACCGAAAACTGGTGTACCATCGGCTCCCAAAAAGTTCGATGCCAGCTCGGCACCTCAAGTCCAATGTACCATTGGCACCGAAGACCAATGTACCACCGGCTCCCAAAAAGCCCGAGGCCAGCTCGGCACCTCAAGTCCAATGTACCATTGGCACCGAAGACCGGTGTACCACCGGCTTCCAAAAAGCCCGAGGCTAGCTCGGCACCTCAAGTCCAATGTACCATTGGCACCGAAGACCGGTGTACCACCGGCTCCCAAAAAGCCTAAGACCAGCTTTGCACCTCAAGTCCAATGTCCCATTGGCACCAAAGACCGGTGTACCACCGGCTCCTAAGAAGCCCGAGTCCTCCTCGGCGTCCCAAGGCCGATGTTCCATCGGTCCTCAGAAGCTTGAGTCTCCCTCGGCGGTCCAAGACCGATGTTCCATCGGTCCTCAGAAGCTCGAGTCTCCTTCGGCGTCCCAAGGCCGATGTTCTATCGGTCCTCAGAAGCCCGAGTCTCCCTCGGCGGTCCAAGACCGATGTTCCATTGGTCCTCAGAAGCTCGAGTCCTCCTCGGCGTCCCAAGGCGATGTTTCATCAGTCCTCAGAAGCCCGAGTCCTCCTCGGCATCCCAAGACCGATGTTTGATCGGTCCTCAGAAGCCCGAGTCTCCCTCGGCGGTCCAAGACCGATGTTCCATCGGTCCTCGGAAGCCCGAGTCTTCCTCGTGGTCCAAGGCCGATGTTCCATCGGTCCTAAAAAGCTCGAGTCTTCCTCGATGGTCTAAGGCCGATGTTCCATCGGTCCTCAAAGGCCCGAGTCAGCCTTAGCGTCCGAAGGCTGATTTTCCAATGGAATAGAGTTCCCCATTGGCACAGGATCGCTGCCCCATCAATGCCTGGTGGCACGGGGCCGGCATGGTCCCTGGCTCGGCCTTGGCTCTCCTGGGGTTCCGGCCCTACATAGCTAAGTTGAAGTCGCTCGTGAATGGGTAGAAATTGCCCCTCGGTGACGACGAAGCCCCTAGGGGGTCCCATGTTGGCAAGCCGAGAATTCAAATGCGACACATTGCAGTTAGCTAAAAATAATTTCATTGATGCTAAAGTGTTTACAAAACGCCGACTGAGTCGGACTTGGTACAAAAACAAAGGAAAAAACAGTGCAAAATCAAAGGTCAGCCACGGGCTCGTCATCAGAGGGGGCCCCCTCGGACCCTTGGTCCGGCTCGATATCCCTGGCCTAAGGGAGGTCTAGAACCCGGGCCATCTTCTCTCTGGCATCGCGGAACCCTTGAAGATAGGCGTTCGCGTTAGCTTCGACCAGCTTGTCAGCAAAGCGGTCTGATGCCTTGAACTCTTCCACCACCGCTGCGACCCGGGCCTCGGTGGCAGCCTTGCTTCTCGGGCTCGCTCCTCCTTCTCCTCCACCAGGGAGGCAGCCCTCCTCTCGGCCTCTTCGGCACGCGTGGCCCTAGCCTCGGCCGCTGGATGGCCGAGCCTAACTCGATAATATAGAGGTTCTGGGCCTTGATCGCGCTCTCAGCCTCCCCTAGTTGGTTCAGCGCTGCTCGGAGCCGGTTGGCTTCGGCCTCGCTCGGGGTGGCCTCCTTTGCCTCAGCAGCGCAGTCGATTCTCGCTACCTCTAGGGCCCTTTCCGCCGCCTCAGCATGGGCCTGGGCCTCCTCGGCATCCTGCCGGGCCTGGTGGATAATGGCCTCCCCTTCGTTGATCACATCCCTGGAACTCGGGCAGGATAACCTAGGACATGAGCTGCTCCGCTCGCGCCCATCATTCATGAGAGAGAATCCATGGGGGGTTGGTTCGACCCTGCCCCCCTTGGCGGTCTCGGCGCGCTTGGGCTTGACGTGCGGAGGGCTACGCTTCGGCATTTCCTTTGGGGGCGATCTCACCGCCATTGATGGCCCCACGCTCTGACTCTGCTCTGCCTCCGCCGGAGTTGGCTCAGCGGATACCTGGGGCTCCTCTGTCGCCCCCTTGACCCTCACCTCCTCCGATGGGGTGTCGGCTGTCAAATCCACCGGTGCGGTCGGAGGCTCTCGGCGCTCCGGAGGCGAGGAAACTTTCACCGTCAGACGTTTAGGGGCCGGGGCCTACTGCCCGTTGCTGGGCCCTCCCTGGGCCCTCATCCTCTTGATGGCGGCCTTCCTGAGCTTGGCGGTCGGGAGCTTCATCACTACACAGCGCCGGTCGGAGTTAGTAAAAAAAAAGGAGAAAAAAAGGAAAAAGGAGAAAGAAGGCAAGAAAAAGGGGGAGAAAAATTGACTGAGTATTGGCGCTACTCACCACCCCAAGTGGAGACCCCCGCGAGTCAGAGATTCTCCTCCGTCAGGAGCCGATTGCATTTGGGGATGTCGGTCGTTAACAACTGCCCTAGTGCTTCTTTGTCCTCGGGAGTATGGTGGAGTTCATGTTGGGCCGAAGGTTAGGGTCCTCCCATCCGGGCTTGACTTGGTCAAGGTCTGCGAAAAAGAATCGGGATTTTCATCCCTTGATAGAGGAGGGAAGGTAGAGTTTGAGGACTCGGTCGGATCGGGGCTGAAGTAGCCACCAGCCCGCCTGCTGTCGAAGGGTATAGAAGCTGCGGAAGAGGGAGAGTCTGGGCGTAATCTGGAGGTAATGATAGAGGACTATGAAAGCACAAATGGTCCAAAGGGAGTTCGGGACCAACTGAGTGGGAGTCCAAGAATAATAGTCCAAAAGATTGACGAAAAAGGATGAAAAGGCAGACAAAGGCCCAGCCTTAGGGTGATCTCGTATAGGGCTACCCTGCCGGGCCAGGAGGAGACCACCCTGTCGTTGGGGGTCGGAAGGAAGAGCCCTATATCTTGGGAGATTTGGTAACAGACCCTGATATTAGCCAGGTCCTAGCCCGTTACCGTGGAGGCCGTCCCCATCGGGGATTCTGCCCCCACCTTCTGTGAGGTGCCGACGGCCGTCCGGTGCCTCTGCGCCGGAGCCCTGCAGGCGGCTCACCGTGGTTGGATAGGAACATGGTCCTCCGGATCGGAGGACCATGAGAGAGCAGGAGAAGGGGAGGCACGAAGCCTCGAAGAAGAGATTTGGTCCTCAGGATCAGCCGACGAGGACTAGGACGGGGAGGAAGCCATGGCATGGGTTTAGGAGAGGAAGGAAGGCTTAGAAGGGTCAGGGAGCTAACCTGAAACAAAAATGACGGAGGCTGGTTCTCGAGTTGCAGGGGAGGTCAAGAGCCAGGGAAGACGATGATGGTTGAAGCAAAGTGGCGAGATTCAGCCCTCACCCGGGTTTTGTCAAAGTTTCAAATTGTCCTGCCTCGTCTAGCTAGCCACGCGGACTCCCGCTATAGGCTGGTTCGCCTCGACAGGTATCCAACGCGTGAGACGATCCGCCTCCGGCCAATGATGTGACACCGATGACGTCAGTGTCATGATGGCGATGATGGTGGCCGCTTTTCATGGATTTTGAAAGGACAACCTCACCTCGAGGATGATCACTGCAGATCGGATGAACGATAGTGACTGCCCCCTCATATCCCCCAGATCGCCCGCGCTAAGTTATCGCAGCGCCCAGAGACACGTGTCCAAGGACGGTTGGCAGCATATAGGGATCAGCCACTCGGGAGGTGACACCCCTTTCACCTTGCAGAGGTGGGCCCGCTTCGTCTCAGGGGCAAGGGGGCATCTGATATGGCTGATCCAACATCGTCAGAGTAAACGGTAAAGGCAATTGACAGAGCCCTACCTTGGCCTCGTGGGATGGCCTCGGCCTCCAAGGCTCCCTCGGCCCTCGAGGTCCCTTCGGCCCCGGACCGAGCGTCCCCTCGGCCTCGGCCCTGAGCTTCAGCCTCGGCCTCGGCCTCGAGCTCCCATCCCGGTCTGGCCCCGAGGCTGGCAACCTACTGCCTCGAGCCACCTGACACGCTCACGTGGCCCACCAACCGTCTGCAACGGCCACGTGATCCATCACTCGCCTGCAACAACGCATGGCCATACCCCGTAACGGCGCACGCCTGATGCAACCAATTCTGCCTGCCACCCGTAGCGCCGCGCTTGGCAGATGGCTGATGAGGCAGGACACCTCTGACATGCCCAGTGTCGGTTGCGACCCGTCACTGTCAGCCTTGCCTTCCGTCCGTTACCGGACAACGACACCTCGAAATCAACAACCTTCTGAAAATGGGATAAAAGAACTTCGAACAAGTATAAAGGCCCACACTCACGATGAGGGAAGGATCCTGAACTCAAGTTCTCTAGCTCTTTTTTGCTAGTTAACTCTTGTCTGTTCCCAAGTTGCTTACTTAAGCATCGGAGGATCCCCACCGGAGCAACCGGTCTCCGGGGACTTTCTTGCAGGAGCTCGCTGCGGAGGAGGATCTCTGTTCCCGGCGTTGGAGGAAGGCGACTTGGCGTCAACAGGTGGGGTGCTTGCAGTCTAAGTACATTATCCAGCTTCCAAAGAGACCCTAAGATATCATCCTTTTGTTTCTTTGCATTTTAGTTGTGCAACTAAGGTCATTGTTGGCACAAGATGCAGAGAAGCATGTTGGCAGTTTGATGTTCTATAAAGCCTAGAATCTGTTGGGGAAAAGGAAAGGATGTCATCTAAGAATGCAAGTGGAAAATGGGTGTCAGCTTATCTTATGCATGTTAGATGCTAAATTTGGTAGATTGAAGTATTCTCTTCCTTTCTCCTGTACGTTCTTTCAATATGATGTAACAGTTTATGATTGTTTATCATGACCAAATCTTTGTTTGGATAATGATTCTTTGGTTCTTGTAATATTAAGTCTACAAAATTATAAGTATATATTTGTCTCATATATCAAAATCGTTATGATAAGTTTTGACTTGGACAAGTAAAAAGATAAAATTGCAATTGTAAAGTTGGTCCTTTCATTAAATAGTGCTTAATTACTTTTAGTCAAATATGACATAAGGCATCCTTATTGGTTAAAGTTTTCCAGATAGATAAAAGATATGAGGTAATTGAAATTTTTAAATGGAATCATTATCATCTTATTGATCTGAGACAAAAAGATGTGGTATTTTAAAAGAGTAAAACTTATATTAGAATATATTTTCAAACAAGCATGACATCGTTTCTACATATGGCTTTTAAAGCAAAAGAATATTGTAAAAAGTTGGACATGAATTAGATGCCATTTTATTCTTGGCCATCACAGCTTAGCAAATGTCTGATGACCCAAAATGTCTAGAAGGTATGAATATAGTAAATAGAGTTTTCAGGTGATTTGGAACTCAAAAGATCTGATATTTGTTTGATCTTTATGTATTCAATCCAAAAAAACAATTAGGTACAAATTTTGGTGGATCCAGTCTGATTTTGAGAAGTTTTGACTTGGACTGAAAACAGAGATCTCTTGCTCATAACTAGGAGTAAACATTTGTGATGTCTGGTCCATGGGTCTTAATTTCAGATACAGATTGTTCTAAAACAAAAAAGACGCAACAAATGAGCATTTGTAAAGGAAATGAAATGTTGAAAATGCCATTTTCTATAAGAAGCTTGTCCAAGTCAACATAAAAGAGGGCATAAATATTTTTTCTTGTAACTAAAAGAGGATGGGAGTCCCTAGCTATGTAGGCATTTAGGCTTCAATGCTTAGAAAATAAGAAAAAGTGCTAGCAACCTGTTTTTGTTTGGCCAACAAATTTCTGAAATTATGATAAGCAGAGGATGTTTTTATCAATGAAAGAGAGGCAGGCAGAAGTAAAAGAGAGCTTTTCAACCTGATCTATCATTTCAGAAACTTGTTTAGCAGAAACAGGGCTTATTCTAATCCCTATCCCTGCTTCATTTCTGAACCAAATACCATCATAGAGGATAAATGGGCACACAGGATATTGAAGTTGACTTAGGCTGTGTTTTTTCTAGGAATAAGAGAGTGAAATAGGGGCACCTAGGAGATTTTTGAAATAGGCTGTGCTTGGCAAAATTTTTGAAATGACTCTAAGACGTGTGTTTGAGATAGAGAGGAGAGAGAGGGAGTGAGCGCATTATAAATCATAAATATGGCTCCTAGGAGTTCATTGGTCATCCATTTTTGACACAAATTCTAGAAATCACAACTTGGGTTCTTTTTCATTAGGAAGTGATTGGTTCACTTTCACTTCCCTTGTTTGTATTATAGAGCACCTGTTAGCGAAGAATTTCTTGCAAGGCTTGCTGTCTTGATATCGGATCCCGAACTGGGACTACATTGCTACTGTATCGATATACCTTATATGCAGGTGGACTGAGCATATTAAGACTCAGTATGCGCCCTATACTGAGTCTTAATTTGCTACCTGCACGTACAATATGTTCGATACAGGGCAATATACACCAGTATGTAGGTTAACATCGAGGATTTGCCTTAAGTCCGTATCATTTTGTATTAGTTATGGATGAATTAATCAAATATATTCAAAATGATATCCCATGGTGTATGTTATTTGCAGACAATAGAGATTGATGAAACTAAATCTGGAGTCAATGCTAAGCTAGAAATTTGGAGAGAGGCTTTAGAATCTAAAGGTTTTAAGATTAGTAGAACTAAAACTGAATACATGAAATGTGATTTTAGTAGATGTAGAAATACAAATGAAGAAATAGTGAAGATTGTAAGCCAATAAATACTAAGGAGTAAAAATTTAGGTATTTAGGATCAATTATCCAGCAAGAAGGTAAAATATGTGAAGATGTGAATCATAGAGTTAAAGCATGATAGATTGAGTGAAGGAGTGCTTCGGGAGTATTGTATGATCGACGCATCCTATTAAAATTGAAAGAAAAATTCTATAAAATAGCTATTAGGCCAGCTATGCTATATAGAACAGAGTGTTGGGCAATACTGAAACAACATATGAATATATTAAGTGTAACAAAAAATGCGCATGTTAAGATGGATATGTGACAAAACTTTAAAAGATAGAATTAGAAATAAATGTATAAGAGAAATGATAGGAGTAGCTCCAATTGAAGATAAAATGAGAGAAAATCGATTATGGTGGTTTGGACATATATAACGAAGATTTTTAAATGCTTCAGTTAGAAAGAGTGATCTTTTAACAATCCATGATAAGGATAAAAGTAAAAGTAGACCTAAACTAATATGAATAGAAATAGTTAAAAAAGATATAATTATTTGTAACTTGAATGTCGACTTAATCCTGAATAGAGCAAAGTAGAGAAAGCAAATTCATGTAGCCAACCCTATGTAGTTGGGAAAGGCTTAGATGAGTTGAGTTGAGTTGAGTATGATTGGCCATGTATCTTATGGTTCTGTTTTGGGATTATGGATCGTTATACTATATGCATACATGGACACAATTAGGGCTAATTACTTTGTTAAAAAATTTTAGGCCATTGAAAAATATCGCAAGAAAAGGTCATTATATGGAGATGAAAGATTCTCTATTGAATAACTATAGTAATCCAATATATAGGTTAATCAATCTAGATAGTTTAATTGCTTTGTGATGAAGAGTCAACGAATAAAGTATTTAAAATAAGAAAGCAAAGAAAAGGTAAGACAGTTAATATGCTGCCCTATTTATAAAGAAGAAGTAATTGTTGACTAGAATGATTTTCATTTTTGCTGATGTTCATGGAAGAGAGATTGATAGTTTTAAGGACAAAAAATATACTAAAAATATTTTATCTAAAAATTTGAACATAAAATCTAGAGGAGATTATGTGAAAACGTAAAAGTCATGTTTTAATGTAATGTAGATATTATTCACTCTTTAGAAAATGGTTGTCATTCTGCATTGTCATTTATTTACAAAGAAGTCATTTTAGTTGGACAAAAATTATTCCTAAAGGGAATTTAACATAATATATTATTTAGGACCATATCTTTAGAGAGTGCTAAATCCATGTACTAAATATAAATAACTTTTTGTTATCTTTCTTATCAAAAGAAGGGAGGAGGGTAAGAAGAATTTACAGAAAGCTGCACATAACTGTAACAACTCTTCACACATGGCTGATTCACCATATGACCATGCAAAGCAATTATAAACTACGCCTAGTTTATAACTTCCAAAGAGCTTGCACAAATTAAAAACATAACTAATGATAAGGAAAAGGAGTAATAATAAGGAAAAGGAGTCTCTTTGCATAAACAGATAGTAGACAAACTCACAGTGCAGGACACAAGCTACTCTAGCAGTAGCATAAGATAGACGCAGCATAAACTAGACATTGTAGTAACAAAGATATTTATTATTTTACAATAACTTACTCATCTGACTTAAATTTCCTTTTTGGGATGAAACGCCGAGCCCAAAGATGCTTACCTTTAGTTATAAACTTCACTTTCATATGACCATTCAGGATGCGTAGTATTGTAGCCAATGAGTAGAACGAGACATGAGCATAAAGAGGTGGTCTGCCCTCTTTCGATTCTTCCACAGATATCAGTTCCACATCTCCATAACGACTGCTCAATTATGGGCAACAAATTAGTAGATGAGCAATTGCTAATAGAATATGCTTTAAAATAAAACAAAATGGATTGCTATAAATAGTATTGGAAAAAAATATGCTTTTCATTCTCCTTTTTCTTTTTAATATTTTGTAATGTAAAATTATGCCCACGTATCAGTGCCTACTTATGAATCCTATAAAGTGTAAATAGAAAATTACCTTTATATTGATTGATATCAGTTTGTATTTTTAAATTAATATAAACATTCCTTACAACAAAAAAAAGATAAATTACTTTTCAAAATGAAATAACATTACTTACATGAAAATGCTAATACATAATTAATCAAGCAGGTCATATCCACAAGATAATATTAATTGCAGTGCTATTCTTTAAATCATCAAACCAAAGACTAAATAATCTCCATTCTTTTTTTCCCCTTCAAAATCTATTCATATCCCTATGGGCGCTTGGCAAGCACTACAAGCTCATAAACAAATTATCAAAAAGGTCTAAGTAATATGCATCCAAAACCAAAAAAAGTATAAATCATATCCAACAACTACCTTACCGTTAGTACCTAAAACTCATATCCTGTTAACATATTATATTACTTATAAATCACACCTTAAAAAAACCACAACTTAAAAAACAATGAAAATATAACTAAAATCAAACAATCAACTAAAAGAAAAGACATGCCAATTAGCTAAACTTAGAAATTAGAAGAATCAAAGGTGTCAAGTTCTTTGGTCTTGGAAATATTTATTCTTATTTTAAATCCAAATTATTTTATATCAAATGTCTTAATAGAAATATATCTTTTCTATAGAAATATGAAAAAAAAAATCCAAGATTAAACTTCCTTCATGAATTCATTAGAGTACTTCACATTATATAGTTACACTTAGCTTATATTTGATCTATTGATATAAATAAAATGCGTTATCTAATTTCTTCACAAACCTAGATAATTTTTATTCTTTTGGACTTCTTTATGATCACTTTTGTTGCACGAACTATAGAAACAAAAGGCCATTCTTTCTCTGTGTGTGCATGCATTCTCCTTATTTTTTAAAAGTTAACTAGCACTATATATATATTTGTCTTTTCTTCCTCCTGACATAAAGTTGTGTATTGAAATGTTATCGAATGCTATTAAGTAAAGCACTGCTAGCTAAGATTTTGAAACTCATAATTTCTCTTTTTTTTAAAAAAAAGATATTTGAAGGTTCAAATCCTCACCATCTATTTTGATTCCCATCCACCCCCTCCATGAGGTCAACTCCAACTAAATGTGAATCCTTATCCTCTTGTCCAAGTGACAAGAGGTCGCATGATCCAAATAAAAGTTAGGGGATTGAAACTCATAATTTTTAATCATTGCTTGGACATCAAAGATAAAAGTCAATACTTGTAGGAGTTTTAAATAGATGTGTGTTTGACAAATGAAAGAGAGAAAAAAACTATATTCACTTATGAAATCACAATAACTTGTCCCGGTTTGGTCATAGTACATTGTATGCTTAGTCAAGCTATGTTTCTTAAAAAGGCATAAAGTAGTTCAATTGTCTCACAATATTTCTATAACGTATATGACTTCTAAAATAAATAAACAAAAAAGGATCATGATAATGATGGCCCATAATAGGTTTGTTTTAATGATTGTCCTCTCTTTTTTCCAGTCATATTTTGATTAATTCCTCTTAAAAGTCAAAAAATGAAAATCTTAAGATTCATGTTCTTTCAACTTTATCTCCTCTTAATAATAGTGTATTCTTCACATTTTTAATTTTCTTTTCTTGATAAACACACCTAGTGTTACCCCTTTTAACTAATATCTAATGCTGCACTACTAAAACTACATACATCTCTCTCTCTCTAACCTAAGCCCAACCTTCCACATTTTGGTCTCTTATATCTATGCATCTCAATCGATTATTTAATTTGCCACTTCAAACACTATGAATAACAATCCTAGAAACTTCTTTTAAAATAAATTTTAGAAAGAAAGGTAAATAAATGAAAACCATATAAAAGAAGAAAGAGGAAAAAGTGGGTGCAAAGGCAGTTCTCTTATAATTTCTATAAGCACAAGATAAAAACATAAGAAGGCATCAATACGGCTAAGAGTCCATGGTGTAATAGATTGAAACCATATTTTAATGCATAGGAGCGAAAGAATAAAAAGGGAAAAAGTGGGTGCAAAAGCAACTCTCATGATTTCTAGGAGTACAAGATAAGATGTAAGAAGATATTAGCATGACTTAGAGCCTATGGTGTAAAAAAAACAAACAAAGAATGCAAGATTTGGTCCATTGAACAAGTAAAAGCCATTAGGTACATTGTTAACTCCTTTTAATTTCACTTGGATAAGAAGCATTCATACGAATCCAAGTTGGCCAAAAATGATTTATCGGCTAAATTCTCCTCTAAGCAAGTTGTCAAACTATCTAATGCTCTCCATCATTATTTAATATGCACACTTCGTTTAAAGAATTAAATGCTTGATGGGCAACATGTGTCAGCTTTTTACCATAGTAAAAGTGGATCGAATGTGTGGATATGTATATTCATTTTTGTATCAAATTCTATCTAGATATAGGTATCAATATGAACATTTAACTAACATTTGTATCAATATTTATATCCACTAAAGATAAATAAATATATATGAATAAATAATTATTCAATTTGTTTGAATATCATTTTTAATTTTCTATAACATTCATGATTTTTCAAGAAAAATAAGTAATCATTCTAACATAGTATTAACTAAATTCATCTTCTACTTAAAAGATATCTTTGCCTTGATGGTTATAAAGTTTAACTACTCAACATAGCTATTTTTATATATACTTTCAATACTAATTTTTATCTATATCTATTTAAAATAAATATGGATACAAATTTGTGCATCTAGCTAATATCTTTATCCATATTTCTATTCACCAAACAAAAATTAATATAGATATGGATACACTAATATTTGGTTTGTATTCAAGCTATTTTCAATTATAGCTTTATATGCTTGTATGAATAAGTACCTCCAATGCTACTTAAAATTCTTGGCATTGTGGGCTCCTTTGGTCATCTTGATGTAGCCTTCCTTTATCTTATGTTAGTTTTAGTTTAGAATCTAACAATTAATTTAGCAATTATAGATTTTTTTAGTAACAGAAATAATTAAAAGAGATATAACTATTTGTAATTTGAGTGTCAACTTAGTCTAAATAGAGTAGAGTGGAGGAAGCATATTCATATAGTCGACCCCATGTAGTTGGAAAAAGGCTTAGATGAGTTGAGTTGAGTAGATTTTTTTTAGTAAATAGCTCATATATTATGTCAAAAATTTTAAATTTCATAAATGGTAGAACTCTTTTTATTTTTCAATATACCAATTTAAAAAAAGTTAGCTTCCAGTCATATCAAATTCCATCCTAAGTCTATCATTCAATATAATGAAATATAAAGAGCTTTCAAATTTCATAACTGAAAACTAAGACTTTGAGTAATAAAATATAAAAAATATAGAAAGAAGTACTAAAAACAAGGGAAAAGCAATACTGAAGAGAAGAGCCTCACCTTAAAATCAGATAGCCTATTGTCATCATATTTTTCTTAATTCAAATAGTCTTCATTCCTTCATTTGTTTTTATTCATGAATGATTATGGCTCTCTATTTAGAATCACTTAAATATGAAATATTGACGGTTGCTTAATGATAAAAATGAGTGATTTCCATCTTCCCCAATTCTGTTATTTGTTTTAAGAAAAATAAGATGGATATTCTAATTTGACAAGTGATTAGCAAAACATCTTAATTAAGTTTAGTTGGTTTATCTAAATTTCTATTCTTTAGTTTGTTAATCTCTATTAAATATTAGGCAAAAATTTCATGCTAGTATGCTTTTCTTTTGACTTAAGTTTGGTATTTAAATATTATCTTGATTAATATTGTCTATCAATTAATATAAAATTAATAATTAAAATATATTTTGAATACTTATGATGCAAGTGGGGAGAACAAAGAAATTCCTTCAACTTGCAACAATCAAATCTTTTTAAAAAAATAGAAAACAAGAAAAAGTGGCAAAAGAAGGTTCTAAGTTTCCTTTTCTTTTGTTAATAAATCATAAAATTAAGTTACAAAATATTTATTTATGCTAATAAGGTCTTTCTTTTTATAATTCAGATCAAATTCCTCTTCTAGTTAAAAATGGTTACAATTTCACAAATAGACTTGACTAGTGCAAAAAATCATGAAAAGCTAAAACTTTTTAAGAGGTAGATTTCAACTTCTACTTCTATTTTAGTGCAGCCACCTCACATAATTCCTTCTAGAATAGGAGAGCCAAAGTCTTTCTCCAAAAAGGCTTTTTTTTTTTAAATTTGAGTAGCCTATTTTAATATCCAAATGGTGAAATTTGGCCCTAATTGTTTAATACATTGTATCTTTATAGAGTGATGCTATATCATAGAGCTCAAAAAGTTATCTACTTCACTCGAATGCCATGACAATTTCAACCCATATGTGGGCACTCATCCTACCTCACCCCCTTTAGGGCAGGAATTTCTCATCTTTTTAAGAGATAGGGATTATTTTTATCCCCATCCCATTAGCTCATACAATATCCTTATATTTTCATATCTATAAAATTATTCTCATAATTTTTACTACAAATTATATATGTTATTAGGAGAGATGTTGGGCAGGGCAAAGATGGTGTAGAAATGGAGATTTATTTTTCTCCACAAGGAAGGAATGAAGATGAAAAAAATCCTTATTTATGGGGACGTGATGGAGATGGGATTTATTTTCTTTAGCATGGATGAAGATTGGGATCATGGCCTTGCTTTGCTTTGTTGTCATCTCTACTTGTGAATCTTGTTCAATCATTACAATAAAATTAACTTTAGTGATCAACCTAGATCAACCTAAATCTAAAAAAGAAAAAAAAACTTTATGAGTTTATGTTCTATGCATTAGATAAAAAAATGACTTAATTCAATTATCAAATTTTAGCTCTATCTTTACTATATTCATTTTAAAACTATTTTATCTATAAGGTAAATAAAGAAACTTTACTAGAATATCTTTGATATCTAATTTTATTCTATTTGAATTAAAGATTTTTTTTTTTTTTTAAATCTCTAACTCTAATAGTATTATTAATTTGTATATACTTTTTTCTTCAGGATGATTTTATAATAAAAATTATTATACCAATCTTAAAAGAACATTTCTTCGATATCTCTAACTCTAGTAGCATTAATTTTGTATATACTTTTTTCTTCAAGATGATTTTCTAATGAAAAGTATTATACCAATCTTAAAAGAACTCTACAAATCTTTCCATTATATAACTTAGTTCTCTCTCTCTTATACTCATACACAAAAAAAGATTAGGAACCATTAAGATCATGGAATAAGATCAACACAACTTACTAGGTATAACAATTATATCAAAAATGAGTTAAATATAAAATATTAATGATATTTAATATTCAAGATAGAAGACTAGTCACATCAGAGTTAAATAGCTTGAGAAACTAGTAGGTGCAACAATTTGGCCTCAAACCTAAAAATCATAAGATTCCTTTCCTTACATAACTGCATCGATTGTTGCTATCAATCCTAAAATCTTTTAATTCTCTTTTCGATTCTTTTAGATACAACTATACTCAATATCTTTATAGTAATCAATTTACTCAAAGTGAATAAACTCAACTCAACTCAACTCAACTCATCTAAGCCTTTTCCCAACTCGAAAGTTAATAGAACACTTTCTAATTTCACTTTGTTATCAAATGCTACAAGGTTATAACATTGATACATTTAGCTTATATTTTTACCCATTTGTGTCGTTGCGATTATGTTTTAAAGCTTTATTCAAAACTCTATTCATGTATACAATAGTATCATCTCAAGTGAATCTAAAAGTAATTTAAAATGGAAGATTTCTTTAACTTTGTACAAATAAATTGTAAGACTTTTTATTATTTCTTAGGGTATTAACATATTAATTTTATTTTTGGAATCAAATATTTAAACAATCTTTTTTTTTTTCAAAAAAAAATCTACTATCTAATCTTTAATAAACAAGATAAAGCAATCCTTATTGTTCACTTAGGGACAAACCATTTAAACTTTTCTATCTAATATAATAATAGTATAGTAATACCATTCTTTCGAATATCATCTCTCTTGTTCTATTTTAAAGATGTTTGTATTTTAAAAAATATTATATTCATTATTCGATAGAAAACTAGAGAATTCATTGTTCATCATATGGCAAGGTTCTTTAGTTCAATTTATCAAAAATTAGGAGCAGTTTTATTATTATTATTATAAAGATGGCTATTTTGGCATTGGGTTAGGAAAAGAGGCTAACTAGTATATGAAAATCCTTAATTCAAAATGAAGTATGTATTCTTTTATCAAAATCATTTTTATGATATCCATCTAGGATTTTTTTTTTTTTTTGTTTTCCATCTTGGGTTAAATTCATTTATAGTTATCTAGATTAAGAAACAAATTATAGCATATAGCCACTCCATCAAAATAAAGGGACTAGAAAAATATTTTCATGACCAAGAAAATTATAAGTAATAATTCATAGAATTTTTGCTTTGGCACATTGTTTAGGAGGTGTTCTTATTTTTGAAATATATTATTCATTTCTCTTTTTCTAAATAGATATTAACTTAATATATCTCATAGATATATATAAAATTTTAAAGTGGCAAATCAAATTTTCTTGAGGGGTTTTTTATTGTTATTATGACAAGTAGAATTTTGATTTTAATTTAGCAAATTTTTGAATAGTATGGGCTTTCTTTTTCACTCTCATTAGCTTTATTCTTACTCACTCCCTCTCTCTTCCGCTCTTCCTACTCTTCTTTTCTATATTGCTCTCTCTATCTCTTTATTTCTTTCCTATTTCCTTTACTCTGGCTTTTTCCCACACTCTTGTTCTCTATCTCTTTTATAGTTCTTTATCTCTTTATTATTCTTTAATTAGTTCCCTCTTGCTCTATCACTCTCTTGCTTATGCTCTTTAGAATAGTTGGAGGGAGATTATATGAGCAAGAAATGCCAAGAAGAGAGATCATGTGCCTCATTTATGATTATAATTCTATGATAATTACTTTAAGAGTTTTTTTAATAGATTAGTCATTGAAATTCTTCACATTATGCATTAATCCTTATCTTTCCATATTCATATAAAAACCTTTACAAAATTCTCAGTTGGTATGTGCTAATCCTTCCACTATTTTTTATTAAATAAATCCTAGTAAAGGTTAACTATGATTGTAGAAGGATTGAAATGCCCTTCCCTAAATAGTGAATGAGGCTTGGGACTTGCCCTATTCTCTCTCACTTTATCCTCTTCTTGTCAGGGATTTGGTTATTAGGAGACCAATGGTTGAGCAGCATGATTTCAAAGTTGTCTAAGTTTGAGGATTAGGAACCGAAATATCCAAAATTTATAAAATTGACATTATTAGGAGAGCAATGGTAGAATATTTCTAGTTCATCATGTTAACATGTGGGGTTTATAAGCAATAATATTCAAGTACAAAAATTTTAGAAACTAATTTGGAAAAAAAAATCATTCTTGAAGATATCAAGTTTTTGTTAAATTGTTAACCAAATCACTAGGCTAAACAATTTCTATGTATCTATTTTTTAAGCAATTGAGATTTAATGTCAATAATAGTTATTATATATTAAATGTACCAAAACAAAATTCCAATTTATAATTTCAAGCAATGCATTTCTTGAATTTGTTGTCAAGTTATAGAAATTAGTAGAATTGAAACTATAGCAATCAAGATAATTGAAAAAAAAAGATTTTGCAAAAAAATTAATGCCAAACATATATTCTATCATAGGGATGTGTAGGTGAAAATATGCTCCAAGCAAACTCCAAAGTTTTAAAATGAGAAAGATTTAGTACAAATTTTATGAGTTAAGGATTGCTTTACAAACGCTATGGTACAAAGTATAAATAATAATAGTAAGTTATATTCCATGTCTCTTATTTTGTTTTAATTGTTATTTTACTTGGTTTTAATATACAATAACTAGATATACATTTTAATAGCTGTGTTAATAGGATGTGATCAAAATAATGTTTGTGCTATCTAATCTAAGAAGAAAAAGATACATTTTATACTAAAACTCAACATTATAAGTATTAGAGAATTAACCATAATTCTAGGATAGTTTTCTATCTTTGTATAGCTTTTCTTTAAATTTTAAATTCTTGCCATGAATTATAATATCTTTGTAATTGGTTGTAATCCCATAATTCTAGGATAGTTTCCTATTTTTGTATACCCAATTTTGTGTATATGTATTCACTCCTAATCAATGAAAATGTGAAGCCATTATTTCTCAATATTTCTCTTTCTATTTTAACATGGTATAAGAGCCTAATCTTCTTGGGCATATTTCTTTTTTTTCCTCCATGGCTTCCGATGCGACTTTCTCCGCCACCAATCCACAACAATCAGGCCCTACCAATGTGCTTTCTTCTCATGATCAACGCCAACCTAAACCTTATTTGGGTCATTGTCAAGCATGCGGCATTCAAGGACACGCTGCCAAACGATGCCCGATGTTTCGGCTTGTCACTAATCAACAATCCTTGATACCTCGTCCTCAAGGTTCTCATAGATATTGCCCATCCACACCCTGTCAACCATAAGCCAATCATGCTGTTCTCGACAACAAACTACTCCTACTTGGCTGCTAGATAGTGGAGCATCTCACCACATTACGTCTGACTTGAGCAATCTTTCTCTTCATAGCCTGTATCAAGGATCTGATGATGTCATGATCGATGATGAATCCGTTCTTTACATCACCCATATTGGTTCTACCATCATACCTTTTTTCTCTCGCTCTTTTAATTTATAAAACATTTTTTATATCCCTTCCACGAAGAAGAACCTACTTTCGATATATCAATTTTGCACAAATAACCATGTTTCTGTTGAGTTCTTACCTCTGCCTTTTAGGTGAAGGATTTAAACATGGGGGCAATCCTTGTGATGGGTAAACCTAAGGATGGCGTATATAAGTGGCTGACTATATCCCCTTCAGTTACCTCTTCTCCATCCCCTTCAGTTACCTCTTCTCTGTTGCTTGCATTTTCTAGTATCAAGACCATTTCGTCCGAGTGGCACTCTAGACTAGGTCATCCATCATTCAGTATTATGAAAAATATTATTTCTAAGTTTTCTTTACCATTGTCTAGCCCGTTATCCTCTTTCACATTGCAATGCCTGTTCATGTAATAAAGTCATAAAATTTCATTTTCTTCTTCTACCTTAATCGCATTCCATCTGCTTGAACTTCTCTTTTCTAATGTATGGACCTCTCCTGTTTATTCTGTTGATAGTTTTCAGTACTATGTTATTTTTGTTGATCATTATACACGGTATATTTGGTATTATCCACTTAAACGAAAATCTCATGTGTATGATGTCTTTGTGCGCTTTAAGGCATTAGTCGAAAACCAATTTAAACAGTAAATTGTTACTTCTATTAAATAATGGTGGAATATCAAGCCCTTGATAGTTTTTCTCTCATCAATGGTATATCCCATCTTACTATACCACCCCATACACTAAAACACAATGGTCTTTCCGAATGACGTCATCGCCATATTGTTGAAATTGGTCTCTCTCTTGTCACTCAGCATCTCCACTAACTTATTGGACTTACGCCTTTGCCATTGCTGTATATCTCATCAACCGTATACCCACACCCATACTACATCTTTCATCTCCTTTTGAAAAACTCTTTGAGTCTTAACCCAACTACACTAAACTTCGGGTATTCAGTTGCTTATGTTATCAATGGTTTTGTCCTTATACCAAACATAAACTTGAATCTCGTTCCACTCCATGTGTTTTTTTTGGTTACTCTTCAACGCAAAGTGCCTATATCTGTCTTGATCTGTCCACTTCTAAAACATATATTTCTTGTCATGTCAAATTTCTTAAAAACTATTTTTCCTTTACCACTCACCTATCCCATCTAGCTCGTCCCACCCCAGAGATCATTTCTAAATGGCTTCCCCCTATCCAACTTCTACCCACTTCAAGTGGCTCACTCAATACGCCTCCACAAATGGATTCCTCATGTCAACATCTGACACAAAATGCCCAAACTGTCGACTGCCCCTTCTCACCAATCAACCGTCATTTCTGTCCACATACCTTCCTTTACTCGGACATAGCTCGTTGACCAGCAAGCAACCATAGTTAAATGTTTACCAACAGAACCACATAATTATGAGACCTCTTTTGCTTCAACCATAGCTCAAACTACCCATCAAAATACCATCCCATGACCATTAGAGCGAAAAACAACATCCACAAGCGCCTAACCAAAATGAATCTTACTACTGTCCTTTCTCAACCATCAGACATTGAGCTTCATACTGTTAACCAAGCCCTAAAAGATCCTATATGGAAATAAGCTATGAATGATGAATTTAATGCTCTTGTTCGGAATGGAACCTGAGAGCTTGTTCCATCTTCTTCGTTGTAGAATCTTATTGGATGTAAGTGGGTCTTTCGTATTAAATGGTTTCCTGATGGTTCTGTTGAAAGGTACAAAGCTAGATTAGTTGCAAAAGGCTTTCATCAGTGACCTGGAGTGGATTATCATGACACCTTTAGTCTGGTTATCAAGCCGACAACAATATGTCTTCTAAGCCTGGCAGTTGGTAGAGGTTGGTAGTTGTGACAGTTGAATGTTAATAATGCCTTTCTTTAAGGCCATCTTTCTGAAAATGTCTACATGGCCTAGCCTTCGAGATTTGTTGATAGAGACAATCCAACACATATATGCAAATTAAAGAAGGCTATATATGGACTCAAGCAAACCCCACAAGCTTTGTACCTTGAACTTCACCAGTTCCTCATTGAGTCTGGGTTCATAAACTCTCATGTAGACACTTCTCTCTTCATTCTTCACTCCGGTGACATTACTATATATCTATTTGTTTATGTAGATGGCATTATTATCACAGGCACAAACACCAATATTATTCAGCGCTATATCAACCTTCTAGCACAAAGATTTTCAATCAAGGATCTTGGTGTTTTGTCTTATTTTCTTGGCATTGAGATTCTTACCACTCATCTGGTCTATTGCTTACTCAAAAGTACTATATCACTCATCTTCTTGTCTGAACAAAAATGTTTGGTGCAAAATCTATTGCTACACCACTTGCTACTGATGGAAATCTCACATTTCATTCAAGTACAGCTCTGATTGACTACACAGAATATAGAATAATTGTTGACAGTCTACAATATCTTTGCCTCACTCGCCCATACATCACATATGCTGTTAACAAGCTTTCTTAATTCATGCATTGCCCAATGTCTAAATATTGGAATGCTGCAAAATGACTACTTCAATATCTATGTGGCACATTAACTCATGGATTATTTCTTCATAAGAAAAATTTACTTTCTCTTCATGCCTTTTCAGATGTAGATTGGGATGGCAGCAAAGATGATGATTATACCTCTACGAGTGCCTATATTGTCTATCTTGATCGTCATTCTATTTCTCGATCATCCAAGAAACAACGTACGGTTGCTCGGTCATCCATAAAAGCTGAGTATCGATCAGTTGCTGCCACTACTTCAGAAATCAATTGGATTTGTTTCCTTCTCACAGAGCTTGGTGTCATTCTTCATACACAACCTGTTATCTATTGTGATAATATTGGTGCCACCTATCTCTGTTCTAATCCAGTCTTTCATTCATGCATGAAACATGTGGCAATTGACTATCACTTTATTCGAAATCAAGTTCAATCAGGTGCTCCTCGTGTTATTTATGTTTTCTTAGCCGATCAACTTGCCGATGCTCTTACTAAACCACTTTCAAGAAGCCGCTTCCAAGAATTACGGGTCAAGATTGGCATCTTCTCGGAAGCTCCATCTTGAGGGGGCATATTAGAGAATTAACCATAATTCTAGGATAGTTTCCTATCTTTGTATAACTTTTCTTTAAATTTGAAATTCTAGCCATTAGTTGTAATCCCATAATTCTAAGATAGTTTTTTATCTTTGCATAGCTTTCCTATAAATTTTAAATTCTTGCCATTAGTTATAATATCCTTGTAATTGGTTGTAATCCTATAATTCTAGAATAGTTTCCTATTTTTGTATATCCAATTTTGTGTATATATATTCATTCCTAATCAATGAAAATATGAAACCATTGTTTCTCAATATTCCTCTCTATTTCAACAATAAGTCCCTATGTTTTTGTTTGAAAAATGAAAAATAGACAAAAATAAAGGATCTTGAATTTTTCAAACTAAGTTTAAAGTTTATTACCATCTATAAGTTTATCATCATATTTAAATTTAATAATATACATTAAATTAACCATTTTGTATCCTTCTTCAACTTTAAATTTGTATTTTTACTAAAACTAAAACATCAATTTAGCTTATCTATAAATAGATAATGATCTATTGTAACATATTAAGTAATAATGATATGAGATTTTAAAAGCTACCACATTGTCTCTACTTTAGTAATATTCATATTTCCACTAGTTAGAGTTACTCATAATAATAAACAATTCAGTTTATAGTTTTAAGCATTCATTTTCTTAAATATGTTGTGTAGTTACTATAGCTAGAATTAAAATAATATCAATAATTTTATGTCAATAATATATTCTTAAATTTAGCCTTATCGAAGAAAGTATATTTTAAGGAGCCTCTAAGTTTTAAATTGAAAAGAAACAAGTATAAACTTCATAGGTCAATGAATGCCATACAGGAGCTACATAAGGATTTTAGGGCATGGTACAAAATAAGGATGTATCTTAAAATAGTTAATTTTAAAAAATTATCATGCCTAAATAATAATGTGTTAATTTTTATATATTTTATTTATTTTATTTTTATTTGTCTCCTTTCTTATATATAAGAACCAAGTATTCATTTTTCATAATAGTGTCAAATATGTTATCCAATAATATTTATTATATTAAAGAACAAAAGCCATATTTCATATACCAGTTGAACTTTGATTTGATTATGAGCCCCTACTTTCCTTTTTGAAATTGTCATGAACTATAGATGGTTTAATTCCCTTCTCTTTAAGAAAAGGAAAATAGATATAAAGAAAGGATCTTGTATATTAAATACAAATTTAATGATATATATTGAATTAATGGTTTATATTTTTATTATTTTCACTTTAAGAGTTTATTTTTTTTAAGTAGAGCATCAATAATTCAATGCACCTTACCTATTGATTTATTGCAACACAATAAGAAACTAATAATATGAGATTTTAAAAGTTATCATTGAAAGGAAAATAATAGAATTAGATAATGACTAATCTAAATTACAAATGAAATGATATATATTACATAAAAATATTTTTTATATTTGAGCATATTTATTAGGAATCAAAGCTTGTCTAATTTTTGTAACTATAATAATTTTAGTGATGTTAGTAGCAGCAATGAGTTTATCAAGTTTACTATATATACTGAAATGTTCCAAAAAATAAAGTACATTCTAATCTTAAATTTGTTGGAAATAAAAAATGCTTTATCTATGTCATTGTGATCCAATGGATCAAAATTTTTAAATAAAAACATGTAATCTTTTTTTCCAAAGCATATTTCACATATAACAAACTAAAGTTTAGTTGAAAGATGAGAGATATAATTAAATTTACCTCATGAAAAATTCATAAAGTTCATCTTTTGTTAATGGATACCCATTGGAGAAGGTCACAAATAATGTCCTATCCTCTCGTGGAATGTTGGGTTCTGACTGCGACCATAAGCTCGTAAATGTTGAGCTTGATTTAGGTTCCATAGGATAGTATTGTGACAAGGCATTTTTTTCCATCAAAAGTTGATCACCAGAAGCTACTCCTTGGAGTGGATCAAAAGAAGCCCCAATTGTTGGTACATTGCCTTTATGATTTTTCAATTGGAATGGTGGATTCCCTTTGCTTCTATTGAATAGATAATCAATTAAGCCTTTCTTTTCAATATCCATTAAAATAGGATGCATTGAACTTCCCTGCATATCAGAATCCTCGCTGTTGCTCCTCCCATCTCCACTCTTACTAGTGCCCTCTCCATGGGGCACATGCAGACCACCAATAAGAGGATTTTTCATCTTGAAATCATGATCATCTAAAGGAGTAAAGTTAGAAAGTCTTACTGCATCATCCTGGAAGAGATTGATTCCATCTCTATCACTCTTAAATAAGCTATTTGGACTTCTGCGATCAAGATGGATTTTGCTCATCTGTTGGATTAGCTCCTTCATCCTACGAATCTCGACCTCCTTTTCAGCTTCCCTACGCATGTCATCAAAGGTCTTAATACATACATTTTTAAGATAGTAGTTAATCCCCGAAATAGCTTCCTGACGAAATTTATGGTTGGGTTGGACATCGATAGAGCAGTCATCAACATCCGATTGGTGATTTAGACGAAGGGACTTCACAAAATCTAAGCCAACCAAAGCAACATCAAGCACATGTACATCATCAAAGGAGTAGATCTCACGGATAATATTACTATAACCATTTTCCTCAACCCATAACCAGAAAGCAATCACCTCCATAGCACGATTCGGATCTATTCCAAGGATGAAGACCAGACGGAAATAGAGCCGACGCTCCTTCATATAGTAGGAATGGACATCATCAATCGAGATAGAGATGGAATCCATGGATCACGAGGGTTGCAAGGGGAAGAAAAGGGGAAAGTAATTGTGGAGTTGATGATGGGTTGGGATTCAGACTAGAAAAGGAAAGAAAGGATACATCGATTGTGGTCCTCTACTTTTATAGTCTGGCCAATGCATTAAAGGCAGCATACTTGATGAGCTGGCATTCAGATTAGATGCAACGGTTGGCAACATTCGAATGGAAGAGAAGAGAAAAATAAAAATAGAATATACAAAATGGTTAACACATTTATTTATTCTATTTATATGGTATATGACATTGTTTAGATCTACTATGGGTTGGAACCCAACATAAATCTTGGTCCCATCCATAGTACCGGATTGATTTTGAGCTTTATATGGTAGTAATCACTTTTTACCATATTGCCAAGTTTAAAATAATACATATGAATTCAATGTCCATTTTTTTTTATAAGATCATATAATAGCTTTTTAACTTTTACTTTTTAGTGGATCTAACCCGCACATGCAATTGAAATATATTCAAATTTTTAAATAATAATATATTAGTTGTTTAGCAAAATATTGTATATTTAAAATACTTATTATAAATTATAAATTTATATTCTAATATAATGATGTTATTTTATTTTATAAATTATTGAGCATTGAATTCTAATATAGAGCCATGGTTATATCTAAAGATCTCAAATCAATTACATAATGCCATGATTCATGCACATATATGAGTCAATGTGAGTGCAATTTCAACAATCATCCTCACATAAAGAATTCAATATAAAATTATGGAAAGAAACAAATGCATTTATGCACAACAATTGTACATGCATGTATATTATATATGCATGTTGATATGAATACATACCCATTTTTTAGGTCCTAAAATTTTCGACTAAAAATCATATCATACAGAGATAATGATTTAACTAATTGCGTTTAGAAAGCAATAAATTCGTATTGGACTCCCAAATTAAACCTGTCCACATCCCAGAACAACGAATCGTTGGCGGGTTCTTCTCACTCTTAGTGAGAACAAGGAACCTCTCACCGCCTCTGCCGCTAGCATTCCCTGGCCCCCGATGCCATCCCACTTTTGGCCGTAGGCTAGAGAAAAAATAATATCAAATAAAACAATTCTATCATCATCGAGAAAAGAACTACGATTGCGTTTGGTGCATTATTAGCAATCCTAAATGGTAATATAGATTACCTACAAGATGAATTATCACTGGATGAATTGCTAGTAATATTGATTACTGTATTTGGTATAGTAATGTTACAGTAATATTGATTACTGTCTTTGGTATGACAAATAGATTACCCGTCATATAACATCAAATTTTCAAAATACCCATAAGTCAAATTCATATACTAAATCAAATCTATTAAAAAAAATTAAAATACCTCAAAATACCCATAAATCAAAGTATTTATATATAAGTAGAAGATACTAGATTTAATTATTTTTTAAGATTAAATAGCTTTTTAATCTTTAAACATTTATTCAATTTTTTTATTCTTAAACTTTCAATTATCATAATTTATTTATTATATTTTAAAAATAATTTATTTTTAATATTTTGTTATATAAAATTAATTAAGATTAATAGAATAATTGATATATTATGATAATATGAATGGATAGATTAGTTGATAGCAAAATGTAAGTTATTTTTAAATTTTAAAAAGTAATGTAATTAGATGTTATCAATTTTAATTACTACATTCTCAAGGAGACATTGCTAAGAACACTATTTTTTTTTATTTTTTTTAAAATAGTAATTAATTTTTAATTTTTAAGTAAATTAATTTAAAATAGTAACTAAAAATTAATTAATTAAATTAATTTAATAAAAAGTAATATAACAAATTATATTAATTAAATTTTTAAAAAATAATTTAAAATTTAAATTTAATTATATTTTAATATTTAAAAATTTAAAATAAAAATAATTTATTTTTAATTACATAAAAAATAAATTTTTTATATTTATTTTTTTATTTTTAATTATTAATTAAAATTTTTTTTATTTAATATATAATGTATTATTTATTTTAAAATTATTAATATTTTTAATTTTTTTTATTTTTTAATTTTTTAATTAATTTAAATTTTTTCGTTTTTTTTTTTTTTTTTTTAATTGGTTTTCTATAAATTTTTCAATTTTTTTTTTTTTTTTAATTAGGCTTTTCTTATAACTGTTTTTATGTTTTTCTTTTTTTTTGTTTTTTTTTTTATTTGATATTTTCTTTTATTTATGGTTTATTTTGTAGGATATGAGAAAGAGATAATGGTGGCGACGAGATATGAGAAAAGAAAGGAAAAGAAGAAAATGTTTTTGTTGGAAGTGATAGTTTTTTTTTTTTAAAAAAAGACAAGAGTAATTTTATTAAAAGAAAATTTTATTGATTATAATATCTATCGTGATAGCCATCTTTTTTGAGATATTTTTATTTTTTATATTAATTTTTTTTTTAATACGTATCAAATATAATTATTTGATGATTTTTTTTACTGATAATTTAAATAGATTAGTGGTGCCAAACGCCCTCTTTTAGATGTAACTGTCCTTGAGGGTTCTTAATTCTTATTGATCGTTCAATTTGTGTGAGAAGGCTCGATTGACATCAAGAGTATCTCGTCCGAGAGGTACGTTGACATCCGCGTACCTCTGAGGTATACGGCGGCGGCGACCGCGCTCTCTGCTTTCTCGCTCCTCTTCCCTCCCCTCCCCCAGTCTCTGTCGATAAACCGAAGCTTGTGTATAATTTCTGTTCTTCCTTCCGTCATCCATACTCTCTCTCTCTCTCGGTTCTTTTGATGGCGACGGCGGGATACGAAGGAGGGATCGGGGGAAAGCTCCGGCGGCTACCGCAGAGGAGGGCAGCGGCGACGCCCTACGACCGCCCGCCGGCGATGGAACGCGGCCACAGGGGCCGGCTGGCGGGGGCGGGGGGCAGCGGTTGGCTGTCTAAGCTCGTCGATCCCGCCTTGCGGTTCATCGCCAACAGCGCCTCCAGGGTCTTCTCCTCCGTGTTCGCCAAGCGGCTCCCCGAGCTGCCGGAAGCTCCAGGTTAGATTGCCCTACTTCTGTTTCTTTGGATATTAAATGCTCGTTCTTTTGTTGTTTTTGTGCCCATTCTTGGATTAGGGTTTTGGAATGCCTAGGGTTTTGGTGTTTTTCGTTCTTTGGGTTTTGCTGTTTTTCGTTCTTTGTGAGTTATATTTAGTGAATCTTGGCCAGAATGAGAATCTCGCAGCCAATAAAACGAGTTTGATATAGCATGTTTCTTAGAAAGGGGCCTTCTTTGTTTAGTTGAAGGGTTCTTGATCCTGGTTTGAAGGGCCGATTAAGTTGAAGGGGACATCAATTTCACGATTTTAATGAGGAGATTTTCTGAAGACAGGTGTTGTTTGGGTCTCCTAATGGGCATCTAAAGGAACTTATGCTGCATATTTTTTAGTTTTTTACAATTCATTAGTTTATTTTTTTTCACTGTTACGAAAGAATTAATTGTGAGCTCGTTGGAAGGTGGAACAGTTCAACACCATATTTCTGCTTACGGTGTAACTGAAGCCATCCCCTTTGTTATTCTATCCATTCATGTTGCTTTTCAAAGTTGGAATCTTTGAGCAACATGAATACTGGCTAACTTGGTATTTCTTAGTACTAAAACTTGTTCCCCCTTTATTATTCTATCCATTCCATTTCACTTTTCAAAGTTGAAATTTTTGGGTGACATTAATATTGGCTAATTTGGTATTTGGCAGTACTAAAACTTGATCCCTTTTGATGATTATGCATCTGTTGTTGATTTGGTATTTGGTAGCACTAAAACTTGATCCCTCCTTGATGATTATGCATCTGCTGTTGTTAGATGGTGTGCATTCTGCAATCCCAAGTCTCAGCTTTACGATCTCTTATCCTAATTCTATATTCACACTTTTGAAATTGATAAGCCTAAAAATATCCTTATTGCTTCTGCCATATTCATCATATATAGAATGGGCAACAAAAGTTTTCGATCTTTATTTCGATGGACTTGAAAAAGATTTTACGGAAATAATTTTTCTTTCATTTTGTTCTTTTATAGAGTTTACAGCATATACAAATCCTACCAAACAGGAAATTAAATCACTGATTTTAGGGAGGAAATAATTCTAGGAAAGAAATAATTTCTCACAATTACTTTCCTCAAATAGACAACTAACTAAGGAGGAAATAATTCCTAATAATTACTTTCCTTAAATACAAAGATTGACAACTAACTTATTAGGAGGAAATAAGTCCTAACAATTACTTTCCTCAAATACAAAGATTGACACAACTAATAATCTAATTTATAGCTGTACAAATTATTTTCACATTAGTTTTGATTTTCCAACACTCCCCCTCAAGTTGGCTTAAAAATATCTTCCATAGTCAGCTTGCCAACTAGAAAATCGAATTGCCTCTTATGTAGTACATCAACCACTTGTTTTTAAGTAGGAATATAAGACATACAAATTGACCCATTGTCGATCTTCTCTTTGATGAAATGCTTATCCACTTCCATATGTTTTGTGCGATCATGGAGAACTGGATTGTGAGCTATTGCAACTGCTGCCTTGTCGCAGTACAACTTCATAGGAGATGAATCAGTTGCTTTTAATTCTTCTAGTAATCTTCTTAACCATAATCTCACAAATACCATGAGCTACAGCTCTAAATTCAGCCTCAGCACTACTCCTAGTTACTGGTTAATTCACCTAATTACTCGTAAACTGTACCATTTTTCTTATCTGGATGAATCTCTGATGCAATTTCTTTTTAATTAGTGGTTTATCTATCTTCTACTTCATTCCCTGGAACACATCAATGTTCTTCCAAATTTGTAGCTTGAAATTAAATGTGTTGCAAATAACTGTATGTTGACCTATTTGTACAGAAGGAAACCACCAATCAAGCCAAGAAGTTTCTGAAGTAGCTTGCACTGTAAGTAGCAGTATATTAAGTGCATTAATTTTTATGTTGTTAAGCTATATTTTTTGCCAGATTTTATTCTTGATATAGATTTTTGTTTAATTGGTTGTCTTATTTTTCTGAATTTGGTATGGAAATAATGTGCCTTTTCTATTACTCTTTGATCTAGCCAGACTTGTGCTGTGTTTTCCATTGAGATGTATTGGTATATTAAATTACATTAGCTTCTTTTATGGTGATCTTTAGTAATAATGACCACCCTATATACTATTTTAATGACATTGTGTTTATGCTGTTCTTGCTTAGATGATGTATCAAATTTTTGTTATTGGACTTGGCCAAAAATAAGTACTAATAAACTCCTTTGCATTCTTGTGAAGAATTGATTATCTTGATTTATATGTATCAAATTTTTATTGTTGGACTTGGTGAAACATAAGTACTTATAAACTCCTTTGCATTCTCGTGAAGAATTGATTGATCTTGATTTATCTGTTGTATGTTGATTATTTGATATCTGTGATATGATTGATTTGTACAAAGCTTCTAAGTTTTAATGTGGTAGATAATATATTTTATATCTCAATGCCATGCAAATGAGTCCTGGGGTAAGTCTTATTTGCTATGTTAGTGTTAGCAGTATCTAGAAGCAATATTGCTTTTACATCAGCATGTGTGGGCAAGACTGCTTATGGATCTGTATGGCAACATGGTTACATGTACATATCCTCAAACAAGCTCATAGTTATAAGGAGGATGTTCCCATATTTGCAACTGCAACATTGATAATTACAATGTTAAGTTGGTCCATGTCATATCTGTGAAAGTGGGAATAAAATCTTTGTCGATCTCACTCTCTCTGGTTGTACTTCATGACCAGACAGAATCTCTCCATGGCCCGAAGTTTAAACTGTATATGTGAGAGTGTGGCTTTGTAAATGTTGTAATGAAGTTCAGAAAACTTCCATTTTAAATCTTGGATTATAGAAGGTATATCTTTAGGATTCTGTTCACTTAATGATATCTCGTTTTCTTTTCTCCTTTTTTTTGTGATTTTGATTCCCCTTTTTCCATGGTGAAAACTATGTTGATTATGCATGCTGATACTGACATAGCAGAATAGAAAGTCAGCTTCCTCTAGAGCAGTCTGAAGTTCCTTCAGTTCCTTCTTGCATCTCTTGATCAATTCTTTCTGGACTTTATAATTGTCACCTCTTAGGTAAACAAGTGTTGTTGGAGCTCTAGCGAATGAAAGGTTGTGCTTATCATGGATTAGGCTACTCCTTTTGCATATGGTTGTCTTCAATGTAATGGCAGGAATTGTAAATTATCCCTGCTTTTAGATTTTTGTCTTAAGTGCTGATTCTTGTGGCGGGGTCAGCGATATCTCAACTTAAAGTAATATTGATTGCGGAATTCTGCATTTAACCTAGTATTTCTGAATAGATAGGTGGCAAGGCTGCTACACAGCTTTTCAACTCAGAAGTCCTACTATAAGAGGCTTTCCAAGAAATTTTTCTTGTTAACCGGAAAATTTTCAGTCCGCTTACATTTTAGGATTGCGGTAAGTTAGCCAAAAAAGTGTAGTTTATCATCCACAATAAGGATTTCTCAAAGTTCAATACTTTTGAAAGATTGAACTTGCCTGCTCAGTTAGGTTGACTTTCTTCGGTATATGTGCCTTAGTTTTTCGTTTTTGAGTGCATAAATCTTTTAGGAATTTGGCATAAGTAGGGACTTGTTTAATTGCATCAAGAAGGGGTAAATTAATTTGAACTTGTTTGAACAATTCTAACATTTCATTCATCTTGATATTCTTCTTGTCAAGAGATAGAGGAGATTCTAAAGCACTTGAAAATGGAGCCTTAAGTATGGGTGTTGAATCAATTGATTCTTCTTTTTCCTCAATAATTTTTCTTTCTGGCTTAGTCAGCGAGTTGCTCTTCTTGTTTGGTCACTTCATGCTGATTTAAAGTTTTTCCATTCCTAAGGGTTATGACAGATTTGGCATGTTCAGGAGAAGTTTCTGGACCAGTGGAGCTCTTAGCCATGTATTGCCCTCTTGGATTACTAATGGGCTGACTGGGTAGTTTACCTTTCTCCCTCCTACTGAAAGCTGTTGCTAGCTGACCTATTTGGGTTTTTAGCTTGGCGATAGACTGGGTATGGGAGTAAAGGAGTTGAGTATTTGTTTCTAGCCCCTTCAGTGCTTGCAGCACCTTGTCTTTGAAAGTAGGATCATGATTACTTGGTGGAGGTTGTGGGATGCTTGGATATTGGGAATACGACATGTTTTTGAATTGGGTCTCCTGATGGTTAGGCCTAATTGATATTGGGTTGATGACAGATTGGGGTTTCCAAGAAAAAATTGGATAATTTCGCCAGCTAGGATTATAAGTATTCGAATATGGATCATTTCCTGGTTTAGGAGCCATTTGGGTTTGGACTTGGTGGGCTTGTTCTTGAACAAGCTTAGGAAATTGGTATGCTGCTGGACAATCACTTCTAGAATGAGCTGGACTTGAACAAATTATACAAACCTCATGATTTTGAATAGATGAGGAAGAGGTGTTTACTTGTAGAATTCGATCAAGTTTCTGGGATAATTCATCTACCTTAGTATAGATATCTATAGAATGGCCTATTTCATATATTCTACCTCTTTTAGGTCCTATAGGAGAGTCTACGAGTAGTAAGTATTGATGGATCATATCCCACCATTTTCACTTAAATTGACTGAATTATTCGTTCTTTCACTTTGGCATCAAATTATCTTCGCCATCTGAACTTCATCTGAGCTGTGCTTCATGTTAAAGGATAAAAATTGTGAGATGGACGTATATGAGTTTGTCCATTAGATGGATATAGGCCTGACTGCATTTTTTGTCTTACTGATTCCAAAAGTTGAGATCTTTATTTCTCATTCTATCAATATGGACATCTTCAATGTAGATATTTGTCCTCATGTTTTCCTCCATTGACCCGTGGCAAGCAATCCTCAATTCTCAGCTGCATCCCAATGGATTGACTAATAGTCAGAGATTTACTTGTCTGTTCTGTGTTTAAGGTTATTATCTGCACTTCCAGGATTTTCCTCTTGCGGTATGGTGCTGGGTAACCTCTGCAATGTCTAAAATTGTTTTGGCTTAGAATTACAACTCATCTTCTTGTTTCACTAAAGGCTTTAGGCACCTGTAGTTATTATTTATTGGATTAAAAACATGAGATTTCCTTCCCTTGGACTTCTGTGAATATTGTGGTTCACTTGGTTTCTAACATTTTTTGTTTTTCATTATGATGCCTAGCAAACACAATGGTCTGCTGACAATTTAATTTCTCTGGAAAGCAATATGACTGTAAGATATAGAAGAAAATGCCCTTTGTCTTCCAAGGTGTATGCAGATGCATTCTAAAATTCTGAATTTTAAATGTGATTGGGAGGAATGTTAACACTTTCTTGCTGTTTTTGATTATGCCATTTTGACCAGGGTTTTAGGTCTTGATGGGACATTCTGTGGGACATTGGGACAGCAAGTGTCGGGAAGGGATCATTCTGCCATTGTTCCGGTGCCCCAATTGGCACATCTAGGGATAATTCTTGTCTCAAGTCTTGGGACAGGATAGTAACACATCCCATTCCATTAAAAAACCAGGATGGGTCTATCCGGGATTTAAAACCTTGGTTTTGACATTGTAGCATAAGGCAAGGTAAACACACAATAGCAAACTTATGGCTTGTCATCCTCACTTGTTGGAACATTTTATTAGCAGGCCTTTTGGAATAATCTAATTTGAGTACTTCTCATATGTAAATAATCCTCAAGTTCATGTAGAGTAAATAGTCACTCTCATTTTATTAATAGCAACTATCTGGTTATGGTTCATTGTTGTGATCTTGATTTCGTGGTCTTGATTGTTTTCTCTTGATTTTGTATTGAAAGAACTGCAAGATGTCAAGACAGCTGTTCTTACGGAGCTTCTGGATCGTGCTCGTGCCATATATGCAGGCCAGATCTGCATTGTAGGTTGGGATTTTGTTTTGTGGTTTAGCATGGGACCTTTATATGATTTGCATCCTCTTAATAATTGTGATTGGCTTGTTTGATGAGTCATTGCTCCAAAAGGAATTTTCCTCTTTCGAAGATATAATGCTAGTAGTGAGTAGTTTTTTTTTCTTTTTTGGGTTTTTTTGGGGGGTGGGGGGCATAGAGTCTTAGCCATATCTCATCTGAATCTTTGCATATCTTGGAAATTGTTTCACTGTAGGTAAAACCAAGGTTTGCAAACTGACCTGAGCCATCAGGGTTTACAAACTGAATTGATGCAGAACTGGTTTATTTGACCTCTCAGTTTGGGATTCGGGGTGAATCAGCCTGAACCTCTCTGAGTGAAGCAGAACCACCCAATTTTGTTTGGTACAACTCAGTTTGGGGCATCCTATAACTAAAATGAAATGAAGCCATGGGATATCGTTCTCCTTTCTTTTCTTAAAACCTATGAAGGGAAGGGTAGGTTTTGTGAGACAGGAGACAAAGGTTTTGTTGGTTTTGAGCCAAAAGTGCCTAATCTGGTATAATCCCTTCCCTACTAAATGAAGCCATGGGATATCGTTCTCCTTTCTTTTCTTAAAACCTATGAAGGGAAGGGTAGGTTTTGTGAGACAGGAGACAAAGGTTTTGTTGGTTTTGAGCCAAAAGTGCCTAATCTGGTATAATCCCCTCCCTACTCTTCATTCCTCTCCCCCTCCCCCCCAACCAAATATATATATATATACACACACCTAAAATACTGAAAATTGGTAAAATGAGGAATAATCATGTCAAAATTCTATATTTTGGCTTGTTTTCATGATATGCCATGGATAATGTAGATCCATTTTTTGAAGTAGTTGAGCCATTTTTTCATTACAATGTAACATATCTGTTTTCTTAAGTATTTAATAACATAAATTATGATTAATTCAACTAAACATTATGAAAAAAATATGTCAATGTTTGTAGGTAATTAGGACTCATTTTCTATGACAATATTCACAGTATTTACATAATTTTCTATGCTCTGACTATGGACAAGATCTTGATGTCTATTAGCCATGCAAACTCGCGACAAGGGACTAGGTGTAGGTGTGCATTTTGTAATTCAAATTATTTTAATATATATATTTTGAAGCTCAAAAACATGCATTGATTTTGTTTATTTATTATAAATCTATGCTTAATCATTACAATCACGTCAATTAAACAATCAGTCTCCCTAGAACAATATGAAATAAAATAATATTAAAACATTCTTAAAATCATAATTCAAAGATTAATAAACCTTAAAAAACCTTGAAATTCAAAAAAATGGAAAAAATAAAAAATAATAACTAAATGTGATTTGGTACCAAACTAGCATGCTTCCGCATAAAGAGTGTTGGTGTGGTTCAATTCAGCATATCATACTGTATTGTTAAGTAGCTGAAATAGTCCCTGGTGCTGAGATTGCGAACATGGCTAAAATATTATATAAATCCATTGTTGGTAGGTTTGACGATACAATCTAAGTTCTCTTTATGCTTCTCTGCTGGTTTGAGTGCATTTCTGCTAAATTGAACTTTTATATTTTGAAACAACATTGGTTGCCCCAACTTCATATTATTGTAAACAATATTTAAAATTGCAAAAGAATCAGAAAAAACTTAGTTGGATGGAGGAAGGTGTTTTTTGGGGTTTGCATTTTTTCTAAATTTTAAAAAATATCTTGATATATAAAAGCCATTTATCTTGTGATATATGATATCTTCCTAGGAATTGAGATGGTGTGTATGTCGAATTGGTTTGGTGTCCTTGGACAATGAGTGTAAGGACAGACATTTCGTTACTCTAAATTATATGATATTTTATTTGGTATTCTAAAATTCACCAGAAGATGGACCTTGGCATGATGGTAAGGTTGCTCCAGTGTGTCTTGTGTGTTGCAAGTTTGAAACATGGAAACAATCTCTTTGTACAGACATTTGACCCTACCACATTGGTGGGAACCTTGTGCAATAATCCCCTTTTTTCCTAATATGTACCTGACAAGTATATGGAGCAAATAGTAATTATATCCAATGAAACTAAAGCTCCTCATATTTCAGGTGAATTAAAGATTTAACATTCTTGAAGTTTCATATGGCATGATTGAATGGGCTAAAAGGATGTTATTGATTGTCATTTTGCTATTGAGGATATCTTTGCCTAAACTCGATTCATGGCATCTCTAAAATACTATTCTAGATAATGTGTTAATGTTTCTGAAAATAAAGTTGTTTAAAGAATAGCTTTTGAAAACACTATGAAATTGGATTAGATAATACTGTTGCAATGCATCACTCAAAGAATACTTCTGCAAGCTAAGTTAATGTGTTTTATGTTTACAAGTTGATACTGTTCATTGATATTCTTCTCACAGTTCTTCATCACTTTCAATGTTGAGGTAGTATAACTGCAACATTGTTGTTTGTGTTTATCTTTGTAGTTTATCTTTTTTGTTCTTGTTTAGAAACTTATGTTCTTTTTCTTCGGTTTATTTCTCTATCATTTTCAATAATTTTTTAGCTGATAAGGAAGAGTCTCTTGTATGCCTTTAGAACTATCCTTAAAAACATGAAGAGCTTACTTTGCTAGCACTTGTGAAAGGCCTGTTAAGTCTACTTGCAGTCTGACTGTGCAATACGTTTAGTTTCAAGTTTAAACCCTTGTATTTTTTCTGTTAACATAATGAACTACAGCTAATATATGTCATGATGATTTTGTATATTATTTAGTTGTGACATAATGCTGCGTGATATTTTTTGAGTTTTTTGGTGCTAATTTTTGGAACTATAGAGTGGATATCAAAATGATATACCGGCTAAAGGTTGTGGATTGCAATACTGGTTGGATCATGTAGGAAGATTTAATGTCAACTCAAATCAGTGGCTAGCAGATGCCATTCAAAATTTCCATACCTCAACTTCCTAGTAAAAGAAATCAAAGGTTATTAACATTGTTCCATATTTTGTCAGAGCAAGATTTGTATCATTTAGGAACAGGTCAGCATGGTTGAAGTCAAGCCATTTCAAGAATGTGGTTGGTCATGCCCTTTTTCATAATAACTATGTTAAACTCAGCGAGCTTTATCATCATTGTTAATGTTTTTGTCATCTGTATTATTTGTATCAGTTTTTACTTTTTGTCAGTGCAAATCATCTCAAAATATCACCGAGCTTTTATCTGGGATTGAAATAGGCCAACTTGTTTCTTGAATCATTTGCATTATTTTGAGTACCAAGTGTTTTAGCATGTTTAAAATTGCACACACCCACACACACTATTTGAATCAGTCTCTAATTATTATATCCTCTTTGGTTGCAAGTCATAGGCTTTCTTAACGCTCTTTTTCTAATGTAATCTTTTGTTGCTTCATTACTCATGATTTTATTTCTGTACGAGGGGAACACAAATTTGTTGTTGGAACAGATGCCCTTGACTGCTCTCGTTGCATTTCTGTGGATTTTCATCCCTTCTAAAATGGAAATAACCTGACTGACCCTCCCCTCTGCATTGCCATCCTTTACATAGGGCACAAGCTGGATTTTGGGAACTTCACTCTCCTAGTGCACATGAATTTAAGGTTGAGATTGTGGACTCTGTAGGACTTATCAAAATGCCTGGGTTCATTATGAATTGGTCTCCGCATGGTTCTTTTTGTTCTTAGGCATGCTGGTATCTCGTGGGTTCCTGCAGCAAGATCTGATCTTTTGAAACCTCTTTTTGTCTCATGCAAATGGTTTTATAGCCTTGTGAGTTTCTGGTTCTTTATAGGGCTAGGTTTTAAGTATCTTTCCCTAGGGCATTTTTCAAATGCTGCAAACTCATGGCTGATCTATTAACTTATTTAGAACTCCCTCTTTCTCTCTCAACACACTTTTTCTTAATTAGATGAGCATTAAAATGATGACCATACATATCCCTTGTTTGTATGTCTAGGTTTTTGGGGGCTTCCATTTGTAACACTTGGTGATGCTTAAACACATAGCACCTCTATTAAGTGTCCATATAATGCTGCTTGTATGATTTATGGTTTGATATACAAGTAACAGCCACTATCCATAAGACATGATGTAAACAAAACGATCAAGAAGTTTAATTTCATTGAATTAAAACCAATGCCATTATTTAATATAGTTGCTTTAGTTTTGTGCTTCATGCTTTTAGGAAGTTGATGTCCATTAAGGGTGTGTATTCCTCTGAACTTGCCCTCTTTTGTTCTATTATCCATATCTTGGTTATTTTATTTATTGCTCAAATTATGTTAAGGCATTTCCTGTGCATGACTGCTACTTGTTTATGGATACCCTTTCTAGCTGTTGCAATTTCCCATTTAATGTCATCATGTCTCTGCTCTTGCTCATTCAAAATTTGTCATTATCTGTTATTTCTTTTGAATTCAAAATCCATGATGGTATTATCTTTTAACTATAAATATACTATTATTGTTTTTTGTTGTTTAGAATTACCAGCTGCAGGATCCATCATCCAAATTGCTAGAAAATGGAAGAAATGATGAAGTCAAGCAAACAAGTAATTCTGATACCAGTGGTATTTCTGAACTTAAAGAACTACTGAAGCAGAAAACATTCACAAGGAAAGTACTTACCATGTGATACTGCAGAACTGATTAAAATGTTGTTTACATAGCTGGTGGTTATCTAGTGATGTGTGGATGCCTGGCTTCCATATCCATGTGCTTTGTTGTTTAGAAATATAACATGAAACTTCACATTCTAGCTAAGAGAGGAAGCAAAGAAATAAGAATTAGGGCAATGGGAAATGTTGTAGATTCTTTAAAGCCCACAATATTCAGGATACTGTGGGTGCCATATTTTAATTGTGCTGGAGTACCACAAAAATCTTGGAATTGTTGGGAACAAGGGCCTTCCTCTTCATCGCCTGTGCCTTGTTCAGGGAATTTGTTCAGGGAATTCCTTTTGTTTTGCTAATACCAATATAAGGTTTTGTCATGTGGATGTGGTAATCAGGCCTTCCAACATGCCATTGAGTTTTTTGTTATGCGATTTATTTCTTTGCTCATGCTTGCATATTTTATGCATGCGGTATATTTTTATGAATCCCCCCGCCCCTCCAAAAAAAAAAAAAAAGGAAAAAAGGGGATCTGTTTGTTGTTTTGGATTATGGCTGAACCTGAGCAAAACCAGGCATATATGATGCTTTTAAGCACCCTTTTAGTATTTATTATCATACTGGAGTCATTTCTTATGGTAGGGATAGTATGTAGTTTTAGTCTTGGGTCATTCTTTCTATGAGTTGAAAGAGGGGGATATACTCATGGTTGATAAATACAATCCTCATGGGTTGAACTCTCCAGAAAGGCCTCTATTGTACTTATTATCATAGTTGTCAGACCCGGCCCGGACATTGACCCGGCCAAGGGCTCGGGTCATCGGGTCATTGGTTCAACCGTTGGATCACTGGTTCAACCATCGATCAATTATATTAATATAAAAATATATTTATATTAATAAAAATTAATTTTTAATAAAAATTTCAAGGTTAACATGATAAAAAAACCCGTGACCCGAACCAGTTCGGGTTAGATTGATCGGTTCATGGGTGAACCGGATGGATTGACCGGGTTATTCTGGGTCACTTACACATTTGGTTTTATATTGAAACCGGACCGGCTTGGCCTTCGGGTCCCGGTCCAACCGGCCGGTTCGGTCTGGTTCTGACAACTATGCTTATTATAGGAACTAATGTGAACAATTAAATACAAGAAATTTCCATCCGTAGCAATGACATCTTTATTATATAAGACATAATAATCTATAGTTGCATCAATTTAGTTAAATAACCACTTACATCAAAATTATGAGAAAGAAATGCCCAGATCCAATGTATTTGCAAATTCTACCAAAAAATTAAAAAAAAGGCACTTTCCCTCCCCATTTCCTTGGAGAAAAGAAGAAAAAATTGAATGCACCGAGCATTTAAAAGCTATGCATTTGATAAATATAATGAATTTTCTAAGGATTGAATTTTCAATGATTAAAATAATATATGTTTATGGCACAAAAAATAAATATACTTGATAAAATTATGTATGTTGTTAACTTTGGACTAGAACTGCTGAAACTACATAAAATGTCCAAGCATTTTCAAAAACTTCTCCTAGCTTCTTTTATTTTCCATTTTCTGAAATTTTTCTATTTTTTGAAAGACTTCAAAACTTGGAGTGAAACTTTTAAAAATCTCCAAAAACTACTACTCCATAAGCCCAACTAAAACCAATGTCAGAACTGAATTTATGACCTAGGTTATAACCTAGAAATCTAACCATGGGTCACCCAAACTTGTTTAGAACAGTTTAGAACTACTTGTTTTTTCTAGCTTTTTCGGACATTCTTACTTCTAAATAATTTTCCTTATCATCTGATATTTTGTTATGCATATTTTTGCAGACTATTTGTCTATCACTATTGGATTCTTTCCCTATTAACATTCTATGTTAAACAGGGTTGAGGTTGACCATTTGACACAACTACTGCTCTCAAGAACTATTGATCCAGACATGTCAAAGCTTACTGTCGATGAACAGAAGGAAGAGACAATTGTGTCAGCACAAGATAATGGAGTAAGTGGCTCCAAAGCATTACAGGATCTCTCAACTTCTTTGGAGAATCTAACTGTAAGAAAACTTGCTTGCTGTAATTGCTCTACAAGTTCTTTTGACTATGTTTTAGTTGTCCTTCGTTGCTACGAGGAATCTCTATGGTAGCAAACACTTTGCTAAAAAATAACAAATATATCTTGAAAGATAAGTATTATGTCTAGTCAAGGTTTGTCTTGTATAGTCCTGGCCTGGAGAATCTATAAATTTATCCTCATGATAAACTTCAAACAAAGGTCCATTGAGCTGGTACTAGGTGTGGTACCAATCAATGCTTGGTACAGGTACTGGGTACATATTCTACTGACATGGTATGCTATGGCATACCATTTTGATAATATGCGCTCTTTTTTTTTTCCATTTTTAAGTTTTTGGGATTTTGAGATATTATTTTAATGATTGTTGTATTTTGAATTATGATTCCTGTGCTTTTTTTTTTTTTTTTGTCGGAGTGATACCTATTGATTGTATGATGAGTGCAGTAGAGAATGCATACCAATATCAATGCAATAGAGAATGCATACGTATACACATACAGAATTGGAAATAGATATTATCAAAATTCATGCAATCAAGAATGAATGCCAACATCTAGCGCTCCTCGTGAAATGTCTATAGTGCTTGTAGATGCAGGGGTTCTGATCTTTAGTCTAGGCTTAGGATCCGACTTCAACATAGATATGTGCTCATCGTTGCATCTAATAATCACTTCTTGGATAGTCACCCTGGCACTAATATGATGTTTGATATTTAAATGTCCATCTAATCTGAGAGAAGATTGAGGCAGAAAAATCTAACCTGTAATTTAACTAAAGCTATCGAAGATAATAACTACTTGAACATGACACCTTGAATGAATGATAATTGTATGGATCTTAACCTGACTATGTAGTACATGATACAATGTATGAGTTGGAACTGGATACATTCAAGGATCCTACTTCGTGATTTAGATCATCTACAGCAGCAGAGTTATATCCCGTTATCCTTGAGGGGTCCATCTCCCCTATGCAATTGCATCCCTGTGGGCTTTAGGTTGTGTGCCGTGGCCTATATTTTATGCTGTATGAGTGAAACAGGATTCATCAGTGAATTGATCAAGACCATAAAATTATGAGTTGTGTAGTTGCACCATGCCTATTGCTACCTTCCTGGCCACCAACCGTATCATTGCTCGGACTGTCGTTATCATCTCTAGTATTATGAGATAATCTAGGCAACCAGTCATATGAGGGTTTATTATGTACTCATCCTTTTGCATCTTCTTATCACTTATTTGTGGATAGTGACCCTGACAGTTATATGATGTCTGATATTTGAGTGTCCATCCAATCTAAGAGAAGATTGAGGCTGTAAAATCTGAGCTGTGATTTAGTTAAAGCTATTGAAGATAGTAGCCACTCGAACATGACACCTTAGATGAATAATAATTGTATCGATCTTAACCTAGTTATATAGAACATGAGACAATGTATGATTCATAACTAGAAACATTCAGGGATCCTACTTTATATGTTAGATCTGCAGCAGTAGAGTTATATCCTGATAACCTTGAGTTGTCCATCTCCTATATGCAGTTGCATTCTTGTGGGCTTTAGGTTGTGCACTGTGGTCTATATTTTGTGGTATGAGTGAATCGGGATTCAGTGAATCGATCAAGACCATAAAATTATGAGTTGTGTATTTGCAATATGCCTACTGCTATCTTCCTAGCATCAGATACATCGTTGCTCGAACTGTCGTTATCCTCACTAGTATTACAAGATCATTTGGGCAACCAATCATATGAGCGCTTATTGGTCTCAAAATTTGAATGACCTGCTCCTTTCTCAGTCTCTCCAATGGCTCAACAACTCTCTTTCCTTTTCCCTTCTTTTTGATCTGAGAAACTACTTTCCTACTTGCCTAGCTTTGCTGGTTGGCTCTACTAGGCTTACCACTTTGATCGGCCTTACCTTTTTGACTACACTGGATACCATGGTGACCTCTTCTTAGCATCTCTTTGTCAAATTTTTGAGAGGATGACTCAGACATAGAGCCTTGTGACGATGGTTGGCTCTCCCATAACCTCTATGATTGTAGCTTAGTTTTGAGCGTGGCATGTGTTGTTCTATCCATTATACGACATCCATTGTGGCCACCCTTGCCAAGAAATCAGTAGGTCAAGGAGGCAATCTTGACTTATGAAGCTCTGGCTACTGTTCTCTCTCAAGCCAACCAATCATCGGATGCTCCTCACCATATACAAAATTTTGCAGTGAATCATAATCTTATTAAATATGTGACTTACCTCCTTTAGATATTGTTATGTAATAACCGAATTAGGCTCCATCTTATATGTAACGTTGTGCAGGATGGTTAATAGTTCCTCGTCCATGTCCATTATTGGGACACTGCACTAAAACTTCAGTTCAGGTTAAGGCAGTATGTTGCTAGCACATTTTGAAAATGATTTAATTAATAAACTTGGATTTTAATTTTTAAGGAAAAAATTATTGAGAATTGCACTTGGATTACTTGCTAGATGTTCCCTACCTGCCCATCTGGTGCTTATTGACAAGCTTTGAACCTACCAATGTACTCATCAGCTTTCTTCGGATCTTGCTTGCTCTCAGCTTTAGTAAACATCATCATATGATACAAGAAGTTCCTTTAAAGGTGTCTCTCATTGTCTATGGCCTTAGCCACTTGATATTGTGGTGTAATTGTCTTTATCATCATCTAGGTCCACTTGCAAAACGATTGTCATTAAGTCCTCCAAAACTGCCTTTTGTGCTACTACAGACAAATCTAGTATCCTACCACTTAGGACTCATAAACATATAATGTAGGTCTGCTTTCTTCTCAATAAGGATATTGAGTGCAATGTAGCGCAGGGTGATTGTTGGTTTTAGTTTCTCACCCTTAGTGTGCTTTTTTATCAAAGACAAAATCCATGTGTGATTATATATCAATTTCGTATGGATTGTGTTGTCTTTGTCACTTGCTTCACCTAATGGCCTTACCAATATCCCTTAGTGCTAGGTCACGTAATGTGGGGTCCAAAGAATGTTATGGCCTCTTGATCATCAAAATGTCACTGGCAGCCTTGTATCGTAGCCTATTATCCATGACCATCTGCATGGCATTCTACTTATTTGATCAGGCTAAGGATGCAGTGGGCGTTGTATACTTTGTCAAAAGCATCAACTGACTTATGAAAAAATGTCTTCTTATTACATTATGTGAACAAATTAATGATGTTTCGATTGCTGGGCTCTATCCAACCATTTACACCAAAAACACATCGTAGTGTGCTACTTACTTTATAGGAGGCAATCTATCTCTCTAGCTCTTTATTAATTTGAAGCAATTTGCTTTATATGTTGTTTGGTTTAGAAAGAGCTACACCTATATTGGCTCTCTTAGTAGACCGGTAGTACACATTGTTTATGGCATTTATTAGGATGTGGCTGAGATGAAAATTGGAAGCAATTCCACATGTTCCTTTTCGTATCTTTGACAAGCTTAGTATCACTTTTTTGTTGCCTCGAATCTTTGCTAGGAAAGGCACCTAGATTTAGGTTGGGAACAGTTGCCTTTGCCAGTATATTTCTTTGCTTCTTTCCTTCATTGTTGGTGAAGGCCTCAAACATGGAAGCTATTTGGCAGCTACTTTTTGTACAACCTTTCTGATTGACGGGCTTCTCTTATAGTCTAGATTTGCCCTAGTAGTCTTTGTACTAGAATCTACCTTGTACCATGAGGGTGCAAATTGAGCCTTGTGCCTGATGACTTCCTCTGCTGAAGTGCCTGATGACTTCCTCTGCTATTTGGCAGCTACTTTTTTGTACTAGAATCTACATAGCAGTCTAAATTTGAGCCTCGTCCATGTTATCTAGATCTAGTGCCTCATAAACTCAACTCATCTAAGCCTTTTTCCAACTACATGGGGCCGGCTACATGAATTTGCTTCCTCCATTCTGTTCTATTCAGGACTAAGTCGATATTTAAATTATAAATAATTACATCTTTTTAATTATTTCTGTCCATGTTAGTTTAGGTCTATCTCTACCTCTATCCTTATCATGAATTGTTAAAAGATCACTCTTTCTAACTGGAGCATCTAAAGGTGTACGTTGTATATGTTCAAACCACTGTAATCGATTTTCTCTCATTTTATCTTCAATTGGGGCTACTCCTATCATTTTTCTTATATGTTTATTTCTAATTCTATTTTTTAAAGTTTTACCATATATCCATCTTAACATACGCATTTCTGTTACACTTAATTTATTCACATATTGTTTCAATGTTGCCCAACACTCTGTTCCATATAGCATAGCTGGCCTAATAGCAGTTTTATAGAATTTTTCTTTCAATTTTAATGGGATGCGCCGATCATACAATACTCCCGAAGTACTCCTCCACTTAATCCATCCTGCTTTAACTCTATGATTCACATCTTCATCTATTTCACCTTCTTGCTGGATAATTAATCCCAAATACCTAAAATTTTCATTCCTTGATATCTCTTGGCTTGCAATCTTCACTGTTTCTTCATTTGTATTTCTACTCCCGTTAAAACTACATTTCATTTATTCAGTTTTAGTTCTACTAATCTTAAAACCTTTAGATTCTAAAGCTTCTCTCCAAATCTCTAGCTTAGTATTTACTTCAGATTTTGTTTCATCAATCAACACTATCATCTGTAAATAACATACACCATGGTATATCATTTTGAATATGTTTGGTTAATTCATCCATAACTAATACAAAAAGATACGGACTTAAGGTAGATCTTTGATGTAAACCTACAGTAATTGAAAACTCACTAGTTTCTCCTATTGTTGTTTTAACCATAGTTATTGCTCTATCATACATATCTTTTATCAATTCTATGTACCTTTTGGTAATTTCTTTTTTTTCTTTAAAACTTATCATATTATTTCTGTAGGTACTCTATCATATACTTTCTCTAAATCAATAAAGACCATATGAAGGTCTTTTTTCTTTTCTTTATATCTTTCTATCAATCTTCTTAATAAATAAATAGCTTCCATGGTCGATCTTTCATGTATAAATTCAAATTGATTTTTTGACACCAAAGTTTCAGCTTTTAATTGATTTTCTATTACTCTCTCCCATAATTTCATTGTATGATTCATTAGCTTAATCCATCTATAATTTGCACAATTTTGAGTATCTTTTTTTTTTTTATACGGGTATTAATTTGCTTTTTCTTTAATCATCCGACATTCTTTTAGTTGCTACAATTCTGTTAAATAAATTGGTTAACCACATGACTTCAATTTTTCCTGAGCCTTTCCAAACCTCAATAGGAATCGCATATAGTCCTAATGCCTTTACATTTTTCATTTTACTCAAAGCTTTTTTAACCTTCAACATGCTAAATTTATGAAAAAATTTATGCTAATTTGTTACTCCTAGGTTATCACATCCTCCTACCCTTAAATTTACCAAATTATTTTTATTTAATATTTTTTAAAATAACTTTTTCATCATTCTTTTATCTCTTCTTCTTTTACTAAGACTCTTTCATCTTCATCCTTAACACATTTAATATAGTCAAGATCTTTTATTTTCTTTTCTCTTAGTTTTGCTAATTTATATATAGTCTTTTCACCTTCTTTTGTATCTAATCTATTATATAAATTATCATAGGCTTTAGGTTTAGTATTACTTACCACTTTTTTAGCTTCTTTCTTTGCATCCCTATACTTTTTAAGACTTTCTTCATTCCTAGCCTTTTGCTAAATTTTATAGTTTATCCTTTTAAGCTTGATGGCAGCTTGAACTTTCTCGTTCCACCACCCTGTTTCTTTTCCTACTAGTCTACTCTTTTTGATTCTCTTAGAACTTCTTTTGCTATGTTTTTTATGCATTTAGTTGCTTTTTCCTACATTAAGTTAGGATTACTATCTATATTGATAGTCATTACTCTTACTAACTTTTCTTTAAATAATTCTAGTTTTTTCCTTTCAAATTCCACCATTTAATTTTTGAATGAATAATTTTACGTTTTACTCTAGATTTCATTTTTATTCATATATCTGCTACTATTATCCTATACTGTGAAGTTAAACTTTCTCTTAGAATAACTTTACAGTTTTTGCATGTTATTTTACCATTATCCAGTGCCTCATCTTTCAGATTCCTTGAGTATTATGGAGGCGGTTCGGCTGCTTGTTGCTTGATCTCTGCACATTTCTCGGCACTTTTCTTTCTTTGTTCTCACTAATTGGCAAAATACTTTTGGAATATTTATCATATTTCCGTGAATATTTCTTACAAGCAACCGTGGTGGGGTAATCGCTAGCTAGATGTTGTTTCAACCTCATTGCTTCTCTCTCTCTCACTCCACATTGCATCGCTTGCACCTCTTATGGTGTTGACATGAAAGCATCTCATTGTGGTGCTGACCTGTGTCATTCTCCCCACTCCTTTTGTAGATCCATTTTTGTAAGTTTCAAAACCGCATGCCAAATATTTTTAGTTAAATTAATATTTATTTATTTAATTGTTAAAAATATATAATTTATAATGTAATGCAAAAAAACTGTTAATTACTTTCAGAAAATACTCTACTTTACAGATTTTTTAAAAGTTATTTTATTTTTATTTTTAATCTGAAATATATATTCTAATATGAAAATTACATGTTGATTGAGCAATTATGATTTTTTTTTCAATATGTAGATATTATAACATATTATGAAATCATGCCAAAATATAGAATTTAGGCATCAACTCCCCTCATTTTTTCCTTTTTTTTTGCCTAATTTAGGCATGAAAAAGAAAGGTGGGAAGAGACGGAGAAAGAAGCAAAGAAAGCACATGAGAGGAGTTTTTCTCTGCCACCCACAGTTCCACCCTTATAAGGGTTGGGATAGGCAAGGAACCATTTGAAGTGACCTGAACTAGGTGATTCAGCTCAGTTCAGGTCAGTTCAGCGCCTCAACTGACCTGATATACCTAACTGTGCTGGTTCCCGACTGGTTTTACATGGTTAGGCCTGAACCAGCCAGTTTGGCATGGTTAAGCTAACCTGTTTCAAACAAAACTTGATAAGAGTGGTAGGTGCTTCAAATTTAATGAGAAGTTATGCTTGATAACACTTTTTTGCCTTCTTTGGCTTGCATCTGCTGGATGCTTTCAATAAGACCATGACCTTTTTTTTTGTAAGCAAGAATTCATGTAGCATTAAATAGTAACATTGATAATTTTCCTTTTTTTTATCCCCCATACTTCTTGAAATGCATAAGTTTGTTTGTGGACCATCTTCTTCCCCTCAAAATGTTGTTAAATTTCAATGAGTTGTCTGCTGTTGTTCTTTCTTTTATTCTTCTTTTTAATACATGTATTTATCTCATGATGTTTTGCAGATTCCTGTGGATGAAGCTGCTTCGCCAGCAGAACTTGCAAAAGCATATATGGGGTCTAGGTCTTCAAAAGTGCCCTCTTTTGCTCTGAGATTGCGGAGTCAAGTTTTTCATGGAGATGAAACAATGCCAAGTAATGCACGATGTGTATCAAAGCCATTTGATCTGTCTGTTATACCAAAATCTGTTGTTCGATTTTCTGGAACCCCTGATTTCCCAGAAAATGATTATATGACACCAAAACCAAGAGGCAGATCAGCCAAATATAGAATGTCCTGTTCTCCATATTTTAGGCCCATCCTACAACAAACATCAAGGTATTATCTGATGTGATGGAAATTGACCATTGTCTCATTTTTATATAACTGACAAGGAACTCATTGATATTCATTGTCTGCATGGTGTTTCTTTTATACTTACACTAACTTTTGTTCTGTCATTTCAGGGTGTAGGACCTTCCAACAATTTCTCTCTTGGCCCATCATCATCTCACCAGTCTCTAGCAAGCATGGCACGTTCTGGTGGCAGGCAGGTAGCCCGTTCTATTTTGGTGCTGTAGTACGTTTTCTTTTATTAATGTGAAAATCCACACGCAATTTTTGTCATGGAATGCTAGCTAAGCAGTTGATAAGTTGAAGCTTAGGGCTCAAGATGGATAAATAGTCCTGGGAGAAAAAAAAAAACAGTCTTGGCCCTCCCTAGGCTGTATTATTGAACTGGCCGGTTCCATTTATGACATGAATTGGAGTACTCGGGAATGAATTAGAGTACTCCAGGGTTAGCCGTCATAAACTACTGAAATTGCATTGGCTAGCAAACAAAAAGGTGCACCCAATGGTTCAAATGACTTCTTGGTAAGGCTCAAGGTGAACCAAGGCCCTCAGTTATGAGGTGCAAAGCAAGACATGCACCTTAGAAGCACAATTCACACAAGTATCTGTGTGCATGTAAATCTGCTTGTGTAGATGCATGCATGCGTTTATACATGTATGTGTAATGAATCCATGATGTTCAGCCTGTTCGCAGGCAGTTATAAAGACACATAAGTGACAGCGCAGACATGCACGTTCACAGATTTCTAACCACATGCAACACATACAACATGATTTTGATAATTTTGCTGTGATGTTGAAGGGCAAAATACATGCCTTTATGATCTTATGTGTATGTTGTCCCCACTGAAGTCGCCTGCTGTACGTAAGGGGGCACTGAGGTAGTGCCTTTAACAAAGGAGCCTCTTAGAAATTTTTAGCTGACCACTATGGGATCTGGGACAGTATCCAGAATTAGTTTGATAGTTTGATGGTGCGGTATTTGCAGATTATTGTTTAGTTTTGAGGGACCATGTTAGCCTAGCTGATTAATATACATGTTGAACAATATACCTAGGTAAACATAAGTGGATAGGAATGGTCAATAGTTGATTCTAAATTGTCAATTTGGTTGATAGAAAAGATAGAACCAGATGACTTCTGCTGCTTGGGGTGAATGCCTTGATAGAAAAGATATTTGGGAATACCTTTGATAATTGATGTGAAAAAGTAGCCTCATTTCTGAAAGTTTGAAATGATCCAATGAGGCATTTATGCTCTGTTTATTTGTGAAACAAGATTGATAACCATAATGATTTTGACATTATTGATATACTGAAGTGTTTTGCGATAATGCTTCCTATGCTCCCTTATTTTGTGAATGCTGAACCATGACAATAATGTACTAGACCCATCAGTATGGGCTGGTTTATGAAAATTCCATGTCTATTTATTTTTGATTCAGATTACGTGTTACATATTTGACCTCAGCCCTTGTTATTTTTGTTCATGTTTTTGAAGGTCTCTGTCTGATCACCCCCTTTCAAAACCCTGTTACTTTATTTATTTCCCTTCCTGTAATTTATTGTTGGTCATATGCACATAACCATATGAGTTACTTAGTTAAGATGAACACAGTGGCATATTATTAATTCTAGGACAGGATGTATGAGTGAAGCACAATTTTCATTATTATACATGATTCTCAATACTGTTTGTTTATATCTGTCAAATTTTCATGCTCTGGTTATCGAATGTGCTATTGATATTTGTGAGCAGGTCTTGAAGCAAGGTATTTCAGCTTTAGATAGTGATTTCGGATCTGTTGGTCCTAGAAGAAGAATTCGTCAGAAACTTCCTGGGAATCTTTTCCTAGTCCCTCGACTCCACTTGACAAAGGTTTTATCCAGGGTTCTTCTGCATCAGCGAAAAAGACTGTTGGGCTGGATGACCAGAAGCACGTTATATAGACTTACAGACATCAGAAAATGGAGATCAAAGAAAAGCTGATGAAAGTTACTCCCATTCCACTGCAGTCAAGTGAGACTGGCGGAAAATATTGCAACAGCTTGATAAATTAATGCCGTCGCCAAAAGAGAGATCATCTGAACCCCACACTTTTTCTAGGGGTGAATCACCACAAAGTTAATGCATACTAAATTACGTGAGCAGGTCTTTGAAAACATGGAGGATATAGATTCATCCAAGTCTCTACATGAGCAAGGCAGTGTTAATTTGGATGCTGTCAGTGATTCCCCTCTTCTAGGTGTCAGAGATACTCTTTCTCAAAGTCGATTCAGGGTAGAAGAAAGTGACCTCATTAAATCTTCTGTTTTTGGAGTTAAATCAGCATCTGAAGGCAATGTCATGGATGGCGCTCCCACACGTGCCACAGATTCCATGCCCGGTAACAGTTCTGCACATGTTTGGATCTCAGATTCTGCTCTATTACTTCACAAAAGAATCCAACTTTTAAAATGATTACACCTGAGGTATGAAACTCTATTTGTGTTCTTGTGATATGATGGTAAAATTTGCTTTAAGTTGGATGTATGAACATTATCATCCTGATTTTATGTTCTTTACGTATCTTATTACATGAAGACTTATGCTCATCATTTTTTGAAGGCTTCACCAGAGCTGGATGATGACAATAACAATAAAGACACTTCCATTCCAGCAAACACCATAGAGGATAAAGTTGAGGCAAAGATATTAAAGTACAAGGATGTGATTTCTGAGTCAGCAACAGCAGAGAGATCTCTGACATCTTCTTCCAACTACATGCCTTCTTCTAGTATATCTACTGGGGAAGCTCATATGAAGGCTTCTGTTGGACTTGCTGTTTCTGAGAATAGCACTGGCTTTATGTTTCCTGTAGCACCTCCTCCCAGCGCTCATTCTCAGCCACTTTCAAAACCTGCCATGCTGAGCCCCCTGCTGGACAGATCAGCTTATAAGAAAGAACAAATCTCTTCTCCTTTTAGTTTTGGCCCGCAGACCTTTACATTCTCATCAACTATGAGTACAAAAGGTTTCAGTGATGCTGCTGGACTAAAAATTGGTGCCAGGTCAGGATCAAAAACTGGATGAACTGTTTTTTTTTACCTTTTCAAAATTTACAGCTGTTTAATTGTCGTTGTATTTTCCTACTTATGTCCTTTGATGTGAGTAAGTTTCCTTTAAAGAATATACTTAGCCTTATACTATTATTCTTTTTAGGGACTGATTGTTTCTTAATTATCCCTGCTTGAGTTTTAGTTATATAGATAGCTGTTTTGAGGAGAGAACAATGCAGTATTCCATTTCAGTTGTAAATCTTTTATGTTTTTAAATCATGGCTAGTTGTTACGAGGATGCCAATGGTTTAATCTTGCAGTTTGGGTTACATGTAAGCCCACCAACATGAAATACTAACTTGTCTAAACTTATAGCATGGACTTGTAACTCAAATGATAACTCAAATGACCAAGATTGTCATACATATGAAATTAGAATGAGATGAGGAGATATTATCTAGAGGTATGCTCTCTTCCTTCTTTAGGGGGTCGTACACCTAACCCCTCATTTTCATGCCCCATTAAATTTCTACCATTTTAATGAGAGAAGCCTACTGTTTTTGGATTTTTCTCTGCACAGTAGGCTTCTCCCCATTAGAATAGTAATGACAAATATTATATTATGCTCACGTAATGGTGATAGACTTTTGGAATCCCACTCATGATGGAATAGAAGGGAAAAAAAAAGTTTCTTGGGCTATATGAGTGCATCTCTCTGGCCGGTGGTAAGTATCCCTGGAAGCAAGGTTCTCAATATCGATTTTGGCACTTGTACTGGTACTATGTTCATACAGTATTGATATGGGTCAGTTGGCACACCGACACTTAGCGTGCCTCTTATGCGAAGTATTGGTTTGGCATCGGTATGGTATGATATGCTCAGTATTGGCAATACATACTGGTATGACAAACCTTACCTAGAAACCTTTTTGCTTTTTTTTTTTATTAATTTAGATTAAATAACAGGATGGGACTTTATCAGTTATAATTATGCATGATGGGTGCTTTCTATTTGGAGTTAGTGTTGTGAAAATTGAATCAAGCTTTGGACCAAACAAAACAAATCATGTTTTCCTGCACAGAAGCTCTTTTTCTTCCTTCTACTGTTATTTTGATAAGGAATTTTGGACTTCCATGGAATTTTATTAGAATAAAAAAAACATATAAACTTAGTCTCTCCATAGAAGCCATTTCTGTCTTTGGTATATCTCCCAAAAATTCTAAGCCTTATTGTTATATGGAACAGAATAATAGAATATAGTTTTTATTAGTAACCATATCCCTTCATAATTACTTAGCAGACTGCTATAGTATGATGGACAGAATCATGATTAACCATCAATTGGTACTTCACTTGAAAAAGTCACAGGTGTTGTATATGCTTGATGCTAGTTAAACTTCTTATCCAAAAATTAAAATATTAGTTTTTAGACCTTTTTTTTTATGAAGCATGTCCATTAGTAATTTGCTCTAGTCATGATGGATAGAATCATGATGTCCATCAAGGACTATTTGAAGAAATCACATGCATTGCATGCGCTCGACACTCATGGAACATGGTCATAGTTGTAGCAATCATTTTATTTTGTTTAGTGGAAAGGCATCATCCTCTGCTTCAGGTATTTCCCCTCTGGATCAGCCTTGATCATACAACAGAATTGAGAGAGAGATGATGGCATGCTAATTGTGTCAGAAATGATGAACAAGTGGAAGAGTATTTCGAGTGTCAGGCATGAAAAGATCAGGTGATTAATATGGAAACAAGAATTTTCGAACGCATGATAAAAGAAAAAATGGGTGGGAAACTGGGCATTGGTTGAGGACAAAGCGATAAAAGAACTTTGAGATGATACTGTTATGTGCAACAAAGATATGAGGAGATCTAATTAGGAGAGGTGTACGTTTACTTATAACCATTATATTGTTTCTTATTGCTTATCAAAATCTGAGGTGTACGTTTTCAGTGTTACCTGTAGAAAGCTAAAGGGCTGTTTGGGACAGCTGTTGGGGCCAGCTGTTGGAAAATAGCTACCTTGCATATGTGATAGGAAACAGCTGCTGTTAGCCCCCAACAGCTGTCCCAAACAGGGCTTAGAAGCAGCTAGCAGCATCTCCGTATTAGTGTATGAGCCCCATTATTAGATAAAGATGCAATGAAATTTTAGCATCCTACTGGCATTGAGATGTTGTTTTGATTCTTGCTTGTACCTTCACAATTTTTAAATGCATTTATTGAGTTGAATTAACCCTTTTTTTGGGTTTGTGCTGCAGCAATGACACTTCATCAATTGTAAATGGCAATTCAAAGTTGAATATAAGTGGTGAAATGCTGCAGGGTGGAGATTTGGACAAATCAGTTGGAACTGCTGTTTCCTCAGGCATATCAACATCAATAATACCTGCTTCATTTGTTTTTGGTGCTTTAACTGCTCCAAGCTTAAGCAATGGCTCACTGCACTCATCCTCTAACTTCTCTGTTTCCAGTGCTCCAGCTGTGACATTTTCTGATGGTACTGTGAGCACTTTTTTCTCCACCAATCCTTTTACTGCAACCAGTTCCAATGATTCGTCCATATCACCTGCAGCACCTAATTTTCCCACAGTGCCTGCACTTCAGTTTGGGTCAAGTACTTCAAAGGGGTCCCGATATCAGTTTCTCCTCCCAAGGATAAATCTGATAACATAGATTTGGGGGCAAAGCGTGCCAAGTTATCACCATTCAGCTTAAATAGTTCCACTGCTCTTGGTGACACATTTGCCTTTTCAAGCACAGGCAGCAACATTTCCTCTCCTTTGACAATACCATCTGCATTTTCAAGCTCTGGCAGCAATTCATCTGTGGTGGCAAGTGCATGTTCAAGCATAGGCAGCAGTTCCACTGCTTCTGCAAGTCCACCTGGTTCTTTTTCATCAACTCTGACATTTGGACTCAGTGCCTCTTCCTCATCTGGCCTCGGTAGTTCACCATTTGGGCAAGCAACCATGGGTACTGAATTTTTTAGTTCAAGTTCTGCGTTTTCTGTTTCCTCTGGTGCCAAATCTTCCGGCCCTGGAACCAGCTGTTCTGCAACTACCGCTAGTTTGTTCAGTTTGAATTCTCAGCCATCCACGTCCAGTTTTGGATCCAGTGCTTCTACTCCATCTACTGGATTTATATTTGGACTGTCTACATCTGCACCAGGGGGTTCTTTTACATTTGGGTCATTGTCAGGCTCAATATTCCCATTCACTCCAGCTGGATCTACCACATCAACATCATTTATCTTCTCAACCTGTATTTGGAATGACAACCGCAGCTGTTGGCCTTAGCTCAGGATCCACTGGAAATGATCAGATGAATGTTGAGGACAGCATGGCTGATGACACCAAGCAGGCTGTGGTTTCCATAGTTTCAACATCTGGTCAACCAAGTAGTTCACTTGCGGCACCATTGTTTGGTGCTTCAGCAATTCCACCAAGTGGATCACCCATTTTCCATTTTGATGGCCATCAGAACTCTTCTATCCCTCAAAACGCATCTTCATTTCATGCAGCTGGTAATCTAGAGCTTCCTCCAGGAGGAAGCTTTCTTTGGGTAGTGGTGGTGGGGACAAGTCTGGCCGAAGATATGTGAAAGTAAGACGGGACAAGCTACGGAAGAAATAAGACATCTGTCTCCCAATAGGGTCTATTCAACTCATTCTTATGAACATTGTTTCATCTTTTGATGCCGAATATTTTTCAAGGCAAAAGGTATGCATTGTTTACTATCTCCACCTTTGGTGCTGGGTTTTCTGATATCAAGGCTCTTGTGCCTTTGCCAGCACCGTAAGGTTGGCTAGCATTTTCTCTCTGTGCCCTTTGAGCTATGTGGTTCCAGTTTTGTTTTAGCTTTAGTGAGTACAAGGAGTTTGTGTGCCTTATATTGGTATCAAGCACTCATGCTACTGATGCATGTGTACTTTATTTTGTAACATAGGTCATCAAATATAATCTTGTATCAGGGTTTTTTTGTGTACATTTTAACCAGGCTATTTATTTTATGTCATTCACAAAAATTAGATTGCAACTGTAGTTTTGTATTTTCCAATCCTATGGTAAAGAAAAATGCTGCTCGCCAACAAATATTTTTTTCCAGTCACTATCAGATCTTGTTGTCTATTGGTAATGTTGAGATTGACATTTACTTTTGCATGTATTATTTCATGTTCTATTACAGTTATACACTTCAAGTTATTTAATAACTCCTTAGTTGTCTTTACTAAATTATTGAGCAAGCGGATACTGATGGGGAATGTTCTAAAGTTAGGCTACACATTAAACATTAAATATTTGACACGAGATCTAACATTCCTAAATCAATGGTTGGCCATTCATGTTGAAAATCCACACTGTTGAGTTTGATATACACCTTTAAAAATGGGTGGCGATGAAAAATCATATGTTCTAGAGATCTTTAACATTTTCAAGGACAAAAATAAACAGAATCAATTGTATTAGCGAACCAAAATACATGGTGGGACATATAAATTGAAAATCCAATTATTTTAACATAATGTTGATATATTAAAATATTGGTAATTTGAATTCATAGTTTTGATTTGCAAAATATAGTATTTGTGCTGCTAAAACAATCCATGTTTTTGTTTTTTTGGTTTCATCCATTTGATGCTTAGGTAAAAGATTGCCAAAATAAAAGATTCTGCTTTCTAGACTTTTCTATGGTGTAGATCAATATTTGGATCTTCAAATATAAGTTCTATTATTGATTTTAAATTGTTAAATCTTTTATTAAAGATTAATTGTTGAGTTTGTAGTTCAATTCTGTTCCATATCGAGGCTAATATATTCTGATTAGATTGTATTGAAAAAGATATACATTAATCTTTCATGATTATTGAGTGATAATTAAAACTTTCTTGTTAGATATGATTAGTAAAGTTGTTAGCGGAAGAAGTCATGAAAATATGTTGGATGAATACCTTCTGTGAGGTTGTTTCTGTTGTAATTTTATGTGGTTTGTGCTTTGTATGAAATTTCATAATTAATGACAGGCATCTTTGATTGCTCTAGCATAATCATTTTATTGACACTTAACTCATTTGATGGTCGCAGTTGAATCTTGGAAATTATACATGAGGGCAGGGTACTGACAAATTCTAATATGAAAGAGAAACCAAATAATGATGCTTTTAGAGTTGTTGATGATGATGAGGAATCTTAGGCATTTAAGCATAGGCAGAAGAAGAAACTGGGATAGAGGAGAAGAAAGTAGGGTAGATATACATGAAACCCGCCACCATAAGCAAAGACATTCAATTATACTAATTCTTCATTCTTCACTATTCTACAACATGATGAGCTGATATGGCACAACTGCTTTGAGACACATGCTTGAACTGTCATTAATTATGTCAAAAATCTCAAGTCACATTCTACATTCATTAAAACATATTTAAAACTTATTTACCAACTATAAAATTTCTAATAAATACTTTTGATTAGACTTCGACTTCTTGACTTGTATTAAAATTGAGCTTGGCATATGTGGCTTTTTGGAACGGGATGATATAAAATAATTGGTCCATCAATCTTTTATTTGACAGTGCATGGAATTCATCCTACAATTCTCGAGTTTGATTAAATTTCCTTGCCTCTTTAATGTTTTAACTTGGTCTTCCAACTTTATACAAACTTTATCAAATAATTTGCATTTTACCAAAAATTGATGGTGCGACCTATTGATAAATGGTCTTGGTGCTTCTTAAGAGATAAATCTTCAAAGAAGTAATCAAACGTTCAGATCTGATTATAAAGCTTTCTTCAGTATTCTCTTGGCAAAACATTTGCGGAACATGGTTCATCCTAGAATATTTCTAGTCCTATCATCCAATGACTACCTGAAATTGGATGGTATAAACCTGATCAGAATGTTGTATCCAAACAGGTAATTTGGTGCTTCAACTATGTAGGGTTCAAGAGCTCAAGGGTGAGGGGCAAAATCTTTAGTGGAGAATTAGGAAGATGAAGTATTACCATGTTAGGAGGCTTATGGGAAGAAATTCTGACTTCATTGGCCTTGATAATTAATTTCTTGCCTTTTTGTTGATCTTAACTTTGTAACACATCTGCTAATAGTTAATTAACTGGAGAAGCTCCACTTGTAATAGTTGAGATAATGTGGTTTGAAGTTGCTTAAAATGATCTGATTGTTCTTTGAAGTCTTTATCTTGCCTTATATTTGAGCCAAGCTTTCTTCGTATGATTCAAGTATCTTCTCATGATGTTGAAAAGTTCATCATGTTATTTTTAGTGCAACAGATGATAAAATGTCTTCTAGAAGAAAAAGAATTGATCAAACTATACTTCGATAATAACCATTGATAAACTTCATCATGTTTAAGCATCAGAGGAAGAATTTGGGATAGAGGAGAAGAACTCAGAGAGGGAAGTTATCAAATGGATTCCACCTCTATTATTCAAATAGGCAAACATATCATTCTTCATTCATCATTTTCCCACTGCATGAGTGTAGACAGACTTTCCAAGACTCTTCATACCATGAGCATATGACTACTTTCGAAAAGATACATATAATGATTACCTTTTATAAGCTCTAACAGACAAGCACATAAATGATGATTAATTATGTTGAAAAACTCTAGAAGGCACATTCAGTATGAATCAGTACATTTTTTTAATTACAAACTATAACTAATAGATACCTTTGACTAGACATTGCTTCTTCTATTAAATTATGAGCCTAGCATCTCCCTCAAGACTCAAGAGTGACTTGATATAAAATTATTGGAGCCTAGCATCTCTCTCAAGAGTGACTTGATATAAAATTATTGGTCCATTGCTCCTCCATCACTTGTTTTGGTTTGTATGTTAACATTCAAGTTAATATTGGAACTTAGTTTTGGATGAGTAATGGATTTGGCATCATTTAGGATGTTGAAGTTGTTTACATAACTTTGAATCCGCGTGAGTCTATTGGGAAGCTTTCACTACTACTTTTGTTTTCTTTTAGAGTAGTGGTCTTCCTAATGCTACAAAATGGTTAATGATGTACAGTAAATGCTGCTTCATTTTTTGTAAAAGATATTTGTTTACCTTGTGATCCCAATATTTTAGTAAATTATTTTTCATGGGCGTTGTCTATTTATCTTTGACTGCATAGTTTATGGCCTGATGGGACATGAGCATATTCAAAAGTCAGCTAATCAAAGTCCTCATGTCTGATGCAGTTGTCACAAGACAAAGCTTGGAATTTGATGGCTAAAATGAAAGAGAGAGAACTGGACAGTCAGCATTTTAGTGCATATTCGTTCTTTCTTTCATTGTATGTGTGCGCGTTTTGATTTGTACAACAGTTATGGTTGTGAGGGTTCATCCTGACCTCACCCCAATGTTGGGCCAACCTCGGCCAGGCATCATCTGTGCACACGCCCGCTCTTGAGAGATAGAAATTCTATAGTTAATGATCTACCAAGCAGGTTTTGGTCAAAATGAACAGGTTCTGATGTGGCAGAGCCATTGTTGCATTTGTGTTGGATTCATCTCTTTCAGCTCCAAGGCCTAGAATTTCTTGCTCCACCTGTGTAAATAGGAACTCCCTGGAGAGGTGTCTGCATACAAAAGAGAAGTTCCCATACCAACAACAATCACTGAGACCTGATAAATGATTCTGGATCGTATCAGAGTTTTCCTGTTTAAGTGGGCACCATAAATGGTAAAATGCATTTTATCCTCTTGCCAAAAATATAGTTTTGTTTACTGGCAGGACATTCTATGTCATGCCAGTGCAGACTCTCTCTATGAGGAATGCTTTTTCTGAGACGATTATTTGTATAAAACATTTGTATGCTTCATCTCTTTCCTTTTTCACATTGGTCGAAACAGCTGTCTTGACCAGTGTCTATATTCAGGCTTAGCTATTGATATATATGGTCCTATATCTGCAAAATCTGAGAAAATGTTGTACAGATGGAATGAGAAACATCATGCATTTCAACTAAGAACGATTTGGGATGAAGCTAATAATAGTCTATATGCGTGTCATGAGTTAGGGAGGGAAAGTAATGGGTCATTGAGCCGTTGGGCTCGCAAGAGCAACTCACCAGAATTATGTTCACTACCAACTGCTTCATAAGAACAAATCTTGTTGCTGGCATGGCTTTTATTTTATTTTACCTTTTTTGGTTGCCAGGTGAGGATGCGAAGGTATAGTTTCTTGAGAGCTGTGCTGATAATAGATTTAACATATGTTTCCAGTAGATGCCATCAATCTACATCTAAACCAATGTTTTATGTTCCAAGAGGGTAACTTGTTTTCGAGATATTCCGTCAATCTATATCTAAACCGATATTTTAAGGCAAAAGAAAAAAGAAATTAAAATAAACAAAGAAATAAAGGGAAGAGAAACCCGGTGGGGGGGGGGGGTGTGTTTATCATGACGACCATTGGGACGAAACAGACGCCTTTGTTACATGGGATTTAAAGTGGCTGTGGAAAAATGAAATATTCATTTTTTATAAGAAAGTTAATCAAGTTTTTTCCTTAAAAGAATCGATCAAGTTTCTGAAAACAAATGAAACGCACAATGCTGAAGCAGTGAGATTAAGACATGAAATAAGGTAACCGATGCAGCAAACTATAGAAATAAAATAAAAAACATTAGATATACTAAGCTGAGATAATAAAATATTTTTAAATATTCAGGTTAGTTGTAATGAGGGTAAAAAGCAAAGAAATAAGAAGACCTGAGGGATGAAAGCATGTACTGTTTGAATGCAAATGGAAGGAAACTATCACCACAGCATTTAATATATACTATACATAATTAGTTGCTCAACCATGTATGGTAGAAACACAAAACTAAAGCAATCCCTGGACAACTCTTACAACTCCATGGCAACCCTTCAGAAGAGTCATGACAAATTGATTAAAATAAATCAACAAATATAACAATCCATGAACATAGAACCAAATGTAGTATGTCGGAACAATTGTGACAAAGATATAAAAATTAGATTGGAAAATCTGAAAGGTGATATGGCTGTGAACCATCAAAATTCACGATTACAGAACCAGCACTAGCAAATATATTCAGCAACCTGATCACACAACCATACAACCTTCAGATTGATTAGGTTAGAGAAGGTAGCATATCAAGCAATTGCAAAAATATAATAATACCGTAGCACTGAACAGTAGTGCTCAGTCAAAACAAATGACATCATGTCAACATATAAATAGAACAGAGCAATATGGCAGCCAATCAATCAATGAAGTAGAAAGCCTGCCCGTCAACCATCCAACAATTTTATCATACAGATCCATTAATCCGTCAAAAATCTTAAAACTTTCGGAACAATCATTCTAGGGCCATACAATTCCTCTGCCCTGCATTTAACTTAACATAATATATGAAAGGGTCAGTACCTAGTTATAATCTTGGCAATTTAGGATCTTAGGAGGGGTGGATTGGGGACAGATCTAACTTTTGATTTTTTAGTATAAAATAGCTGATTTGCGCTTGTTAGCCCAAACCTTTTACTATTGTACCAGATAGTGGTTTTAAACTCATCATAATCTCCCACCCTCTTCTGTGCTAATCACCCTCAACAACCCACATTAAGAAATGGACAAAGCATAGTTAAATCCTGTAGAAATGTCTCGCCATGCCTTTGAGTTCCCATGAAAACATCGATTCTTTCTCGCCTCCTCAAAAATCAAATCGAAGACATTGTAAAATTAATCACTAGCCATTTTGCGAAGATGTGATGGCAAAAATGAAAAGCCCATCTCAAGTTTAAACATTAATTCTGTAAAGCAGTTGTAACCTAGAGAGACAACAATATTTCACAAAAAGATTTAGAAACAAAGATAATGTAGATGTTATAATTTATTTCGATGAGAAAATACACTTAAAATTATGCTTTTGAAAACCAAACCTAGGTTAAAACTTTCATTTTTTTGAAAGTGGAGTTTACAATGATAATCATGTTGGCAAAGTTAGTGATACTTTTAAGCCACCAACCTATATGACATTGATGTGATAAGAGGTGTTTTTTGTCAAACAAAATTTTTACACCACTTAATGAGTTATTTTGAGGGGGAAATAAATCATTCATATAAGGCAACCATGCTTCTCCTAGTAGTATATGGTTGTGGGCCATGGCGACTCCTACAATACTCTCTCTTAAGATTCCTTTATTTCAAAAAGTACAACCGCTGAGAGCCCATTAGATGATCACCACTCAGTTTTATCAATAATTGGTACAGTATATGACAGGGTTGCTGGCGTTAGTCTGGCTCTGCTATATATTGCCACTTGCCAGCCAATCTCCAGTGGCAGTTTTCATATCAAATTTCAGATTCAATGATATGACCTGAGTGGTTCTCACTGCTTATTTAGAGTAGCTCTCGGCTTTAACTATTAGTCAGCAGATCAACAGACGCTTAAAAATATCTTAATAAATATTAAATGCGATCTTGAGGCTAGGTGTGGAAGGCTTCACACGTGCTTACGGTTGTGGGCATGCACATGTACAAGCATAAAGAAAAGGAGGGGTGGATTGAGATAGACAGGAGCATGACCTCCTCAACATCCACCCGAAGGCAGTGTCATTCTAGAGGCAGAGGCACGTTCGTCGATATTAAATATCCACAAGAACTATAACTCGATAAAGACATGATGATGGGAAGTCTTACATATATTGTAGTCAAAATATTAGAAAGAAAGAGTTAATAAGAAGCTGAGAAAGAGGGAGGGAGATAGTGTTCGAATCATACCTGCAAATGTCTCCCCCAGTCTCTCCGTCTGCCCATCACCTAACAAACATGATCGAAAGACAGAAGCAGAAGGCGATGAAATGACATTTCGGATATCCATGGAGAGCACCGACATGGTGAAAACCCATGAAACATCACTCAAGCCACCGCTTGAAACAAAAGTCACTGCAAAAGTCATTTGGAAAAGTGTTGAATTCTACATAAAATTGTAGGCATTAAAATTTATATATATTTAGCAAATAAAAATTAAATTGAATGCATCATTTTTTTAAGATCATTTTTTCTTAATAATTAGTAAAAAAAGATGATTTAAAAATTATTATGTAAATTATATTCTCAAATCACATTTGATTATATTAATTATAGTTATATTTAATTATTAATTTAATATGATTTATACTTTTATGGTTACATTTAATTATAATATTAAAATGATAATATATATTGATTATAATATAATATTTAAATTAATAATATAAATAATTATATTATTATACGTTAATAATATTGTTATATTAACAATTATATAATTATAATTAATGATATTATTATTATATTTATCATATTATAAAATATGTTATTATATTTAATATATAATATAGTCATAATATTATATCATATATTACCATATAATATAATATGATATGATAATAGTAATATTATGATATTTAATATTTAATATGATGTTTGATAATATTAATATTATAATAATTCTTATCTTATACAATTTATCATATATTATAATAAGTTGAACTTGGCTATATTCAAATGTAGCCAAGTCTATCTCCCATTATAGTCATATTATAAATATATGTAATAATAATTTATCATATAGTAATATTATAAGTAACATTATTTTAAGTCAATAACCATTGACCATTGATGGGCGCAATTTTATCCAAAATAATTGTTTCCTTTATTTTATGGAATTTATTTGCAAATCTTATCAAAATTGATAAGATTTATAATAAGAGGAAAACAATTCCATGATTTAGTAGTTGAGATTTTAAATCTATGATTTGTTATGTTGCCAAACATGGCAAATCATAGGATTGCAAATGAATTCCAAATAAATTATGGAATTCATTTGCTCCAAATGGATTGTTAAGGAGACAAAAACATGAAATGAGAATCTTTTAGCTGTGAGAATCCAACATCAATCAGGGGTGATAATTGAATCTTAATTTTAGTGGTACAAGTACTTGGCATAAACACCATCTTTCTCTTAGAGATAAAGCAACAGAACATATATATTGATGATGCAAAATTCTTTGGCCTTTAGTAAATTGACATATGGTAACTTGGTTTGTATTGGTGCCACTAATAGCATGTTTTACAGGATGACTCAAAGACACATGCGTGACAAGTTGATAGATGGCACATGCTTAAGTTGATAAGCACACATCTCTAGACAAAATAATAAGAAAAGATGCCCAACTACAGATTATGATAAGCACACATCTCTAGACAAAATAATAATAAATTATGGCACATAGTATTCTACGCAATCTCATCCATAAAGTTGAGCTCATCATGATAAGGCATGTCACTCATAATTCAAGCAACTTGCATAACTTCATCATCAAATATAAGACCAATTTATAAAAAGAAGCATTATTTAAGGATGTGGTAAGGATATGACCCATCTCAAAGGAGTAAGGCTATACTTCTTTCTTTTTCTTTTCATTGCATCATATTTATTCTATAGACCTAAAGGTTACAAGGTTCACCCTTGGTCACCCTCATTACCCTTCTTTATGCTTTTTGATGCAGCAAAAGAATAGGGGGTGATTATGCAATCAATGAACTAATGAAAATTAATTTTTTTATATTTTTTTAAGTATTTAGAAGATGATGCAGCACAAGGGCAGGGGATGATTATGCAATCAATGCACTAATGAAAATTAATTTTTTTATATTTTTTTAAAGTATATTAGAAGATGGCTAATTCATCCGTAAATAAGAGAAAGAGTAAGAGAGTAAATTATGTGATGTAGAAAGCAACGACTCAGGAACAAAATTTTAGAAAAATGAAGAAGCGTACGAGAAAGGTCTGGAATTAAGAAACTCCAGGAAAGACATGCTCATGAACTTTCACAGAATTAGAATCAAAGAGTAAGGAAACAGTTGATTTACTCGACGATGATGTGCTCCTAATGTTGGTAGAAGATCTCTCGCTAGCGGGTAGGATTTCTGGATGAAAAAACTATCTTTTACGTGAGGTTTCTTGATATCGATTCAGTGGCAAAGAAGGCATCCTCAGCTTTGGAGATGAATCCAGAGAGCGACGACAGCTTTGAAGAGAGAGGGCGACAGATTTGGAAATAAGTCAAGAGAGGGGCAGTTGTTTTAGAATGAAGAGAGGGCGGTGGCTAGGGTTCCAAGTATGGATGCCTAGAATTTGGAAGGGGTGATGATCAATTATGGTGGTATGAAGATTAGGGTTTCTTTGATAGAGCTCAGTAGAGAAGATGGACTAGATTAGGTTCTGGTAGTAAGAACACTTTGGCCTCACGTCTGACTTTCTTACGGAGGATCAATTGCTCAAGGCAACGAAAATCTTGGACCTCATACCTGACTCCCTCACGGAGGATCAATTGCTCAAGGCAACAAAAATTTTCGGCCTTACGCCTAACTTTCTCACGGAGGATCAATTGATCAAGGCAACCGAAAGAGAACTTGGAAAAAATAAAGTTTCATATATTCATAATCTATTTTTTATTGTTTCAAGAGAAGGGTTTTATAGACCTCTCATGCCATTATAAGTTAAATGCAACAATTAGAGTAATAAATGATAGGGATTACAAAATATGGTAGAATTATAGAGCAAAATCTTCTTCTCTTTATTTGATTTAACCAAAATGGCAGCAATATATAGTTTCAATTGGAGGCAAGGGACCACAAGCAAAGAAAACTTTGAGGTGACATCCTTCCTTCTTTCCTTTTATTAATAAGGTCCATATATGGTGCAAGATTCTTTCCAAATGGTTGAGATGCTGATCTTCATTTTTATTAATGCATAGCAGGGGACCATCGATTTCTTCCTTATGGGGCACCCAAGGTTGCAATCATTGTAGGTGACGATATGGAGGGAGAAGATTGATTCCACGTCATCAATCAGGATGAAGGCGGATCTAATGGAGGGAGGAGATTGGTTCCACGTCATCAATCCAGGTGTAGGCGGATCCAATCCATGCAGAGCTCCAAGGTTAGGATGTGAATATGGTTGAAGAAGATCAAATGGTTGTCCAATACTACATAATCTGAGGGTTTCTTCTGAATATTTTCAGCAGGGTTTTAACAAGCGTAATACACTTCTCTTGAATTATTATAGGACTCAAATAAAATAAAAATGCATGACCTGGACATTAAACCAAACTTGATTGACTCAGTAACAAACTGGACTCAACCAACTAGGCAAGACAAAAATTACTAGATGTCTAGGGTTCAGAGATCCAAATGGAATTCTGCAGCCTTTTTCTTACTCTTGCTCCTGCACCAATTCTTCCAGGATGGAAGAAACTCGACCCTATCGAGTAAGGGTCTGTTCGACTTTGGTACTCCTATAGCATGTTTGGGTCCAAACTTTGCAAATCTTCTCTAGAAATTCATGAGTCCTTAGATTCGGGCCGACCTTGCTAACGAACCAAGTATCGATGGTAACCTCTGTTTCGGGTCGAGATAGCTTGTGTTGCCCAGATGTAGCAACCCAAGAGGAAGGGTGAATTGGGTTATTAAAAAAAATTGATTACTATGCAAGTATGTGCTTAAACCCTAATTTGATTTGCAGCGGTGTAGTGGAGTGCACAGAATGATAACAATAGAGAATCAAACAACCACAAACACACAGAAGTTTATAGTGGTTCGGTGCCAAACTCAGCACCTACATCCACTCCCCAAAACCTTTGAAATTCCACTAATCGTATTACAGCGATTACAACCTCTAGCTAAACCAGGCTAGCACTCTTGTTTATACAGCACAAGGTAGCCAAAAACCCCTAGCCACACCAGGCTAGTCCTCTTGTTTAAGGCACAAGGAAGCCCAAAATAATCAGGGTTAACACTAACCCTTTTACAAAAATGATCAAGGAATGATAAAGAGAAGCTCCCACAATGAGCAAATATTCAGAATATACTTTATAATTTTTGAAGCAATAAACTCAGCAATAAATGAACGAGATCGAAGTAGCTGAAGTCTTGATTGCTTGAAAAGCTTCAAAGATCCGGACGACTTTTTGGAGCAATGAATGAACTTGAATGCACAACAATAACCACTCAACAATATGCAATATAAGCTCTTTTCTTGGATTTCTTTCTCTTTGAAAACTCTTTTTCAGAAATTGTCATGGTGTGCTTCAGATCCTACCTTTTTATAAACATCCAACAAGAAAAATATCCGTTAGATACATTAGGAACAAATGGAAATAAAAATGGGAAGAAAATATAGCCATTATAAATGTTTCCCTTAAGCATTGAATGCTGATCTCCATTTGAGGAAGAAAAAGCACTGCAAAAATTCAAAAATCCAAAATTTAAGTGTAGCTTAAAATAACAATAGAGAAAGAGTAAGAGAGGAAAAGCAAACTCAAGAACTCAGGCGGTAGTTGGCTGGAAATAACTTAAGGCAGCTGAAGCCAAGAAACCATTCGGCCAAGACTTAAGTAATAATCCTCAGCTAGCTAGTCAGCTAGCTCACAAGAGAGGCCACGGTTGAAAAAGATGTCCAGAGGCAGCACTTTAGTTAACTAAAAAGATTGCTAGTTAGCTCTCCAGCTAACTAACATCAAAAGTAAACACCAGGAGAAAAAGGTGCAGATTTCTTAGTTAGCTCACCAGCTAACTAATCAATCGATAGTTAGCTTTCCAGCTAACTAACAGGCAAATCAAAAAGTCAGAAGAAAGAGCCGTGCATTGCTAGTTAGCTCTCCAGCTAACTAAAATTTTAAAGCTCTCGGCTGCAGGGATAACAGAAGAAGTGGAGTTAGCTCAGTAGTTAGCTAAATGATAGCCAGTTAGCTCACTAGCTAACTAATTTCAAAAACAACATAGAAACCGCCCAGCTTAGTTAGCTCTCCAGTTAACTAATGAAAAGATAGCTAGCTTTCCAGTTAGCTAAGCAGAGAAAACAAACAGCCAGAGAGAGAGGGAGTTAGCTCCTCAGCTAACTAAATTTTCAAACCTCACGGCCACAAGCTCACCTGTGAAAAATAATTAACTAACCAGTTAGCTCCAGGATAAAATAGTTAGCTAAGCAGTTAACTAAAAGAAACGTCAGCTAGCTAGAAGGCATGGCAGCTAGCTCCATAGTTAGCTAAAATTTGAAACTGTTCGACCAGGAGAGTTTACAGGCAACTGGAGTTAGCTAAAACGAATTCTAGTTAGCTAACAAGTTAACCAACCAGCTAGCTAAATTTATAGAGCGTTCGGCCAAGCACTGTGACGAGCATTTTAGTTAGCTGAAGAAACTTCAGCTAGCAAACAAGCTAGCTAACCAGCTAGCTAAAATACAAGATCGTTCGGCCAAACACTGAGACAATGTATCAGCTAGCTGAGAGGTGTGCCAGCTAGCTAAATGGAATAACAAGTTAGCTAACCAGTTAACTCCCAAGCTAATAAAAAATATTCAAAGCAAATTAAATGAAGTACTTTCTTACCAATGAAATTTTGCACGAAGATACTTACTTGTAAGGCAACCGAACTTCCATGTATCAAGCTTAGAATTACCTAATTATTTTGTAATCATCAAAATCAATCTGGGGTCAACAACTTGATCATCCAGAATTGCTCAATCCTATCCTTTCGCTCAGGCCAAATAGTAGGTGGACACATAGGGGTGGGCTCGCTCTCAAAGGAAGGGTTAGGTCCGAAAGCCTCACTAGGTATCATCACTGGCTCCCTATACTCTACTAAGTCTAAAACATTGAAAGTAGAGCTAATGCCTAACTCAGGAGGTAATTCCAACACATAGGCATTAGTTTCCACTTTCTTCATCATCCTAAAAGTACTAGCTCCATGAGCATGTCATTTCTAATGGTTTCCAAAAGAAACCGCTCAGGCCTTAACCTAACCATGACATAATCTTCTTCCATAAACTCTTGGACTCATATTTGAAAATTAGCCAACCATTTATATGTTTCATTACTTAAGTTAATCTTTGTGCTAATCTTCTTATGCAAGTCCTTAATATGTTGTGCAAATGATGCTGCAGACTCGAAGACTCGTGTGTGAACAGGTAATAGAATTAGGTCAAGTGGCTTGTTGGGCTTGTAGCCATGGTCAATTTCGAATGAGCTCTTTCCAATAGACCTATTGACCAAAGCATTGTAGGCAAACTCAGCTCTAGGTAGCAACAAATCCTAATTCCTGGTGTTTTCTTCTACAAGGCATCTCAAAAGATTTTCTAGACTACGGTTCACTACTTCTGTCTGTCCATCGGTCTGTGGATGGTAAGCTATGGAAAAGTTCAACTTAGTTTCTAACTTAAGCCAGAGGGTCTTTCAAAAATAGCTGGTGAACCGAACATCCCTATCTGAAACTATGGTCTTAGGTAAGTCATGGAGTCTAACGATCTTATCAAAGAGCAGTTAGGCTACTCTAAACGCATCGAATGTCTGAAAAAAAGGAAAAAATTGGGTTATCTTGAAGAACCTATCCTTCTTAGGGGTTAATAGGGCTGGAACAACACAAAAATTCAAACTTTTTCTAATAAACCCTTTCTTAAGTAACTCTCCAACCTATTTCTTCAACTCTAGATGTTCAGCTGGGTTCATCCTATAGTAGGGCAGATTGGACAAAGTGGCTTTCGGGACTAGGTTAATGGCATGCTAAATATCCCTAAGGGATGAAAGGTGATCAGAAAGGTCTTTAGGAAAGACATCTTTGAATTCTTCTAAAATTTACTTAACTTTCTGAGGGTGCTCTATGGGGTCGGATCATGGGTTTCCTTAGCTGTCAACATCCAAATGGGTAAACCTTCATTAATTTTTTGTTCTAATTTCTTAGCATTAATTAGGTTCAATTCCGTCTTCTTTTCTTTTAATTGGATCGAACCCCTCTTAATGTCATCCTTAGGTGGGGTAGGATAAACCATAATTTTCTCACTATACTCAGCAACGATTTTGTTACTTTGACTTAACCTTTGCTATTGGTCTAAGAGTTTCTATTGGTAGGACATGGGTGTATACTTCTCTCTTAGTCTAACCTTTATGGCTCTCCAGGTGGTTATAGGAACATCATCTCTCCATCTAATCAACATCTCAATATTCCTCCAATATAACCTAGCCTGTCGAACTAATCTAAGTTTGACAAATTTATATTTTCTCTCCTTAGTTATCTCGTACCACTCAAAATATCGATCCATTTCATCTTTTCAATCGACATACATCTTGCGGTCTAAACTTTTATCAAAAGTGGGTGCTTCTAATATGATATTCCTAAGAATTCTCTCATCTGGGTCCATAATATCAAGATTGGGTCTTCTATGGTAGTACTCTAGATCATGATTTGGAGTTCTTTTAGGCTCAGATAGACGAGTATCTAACTCAGGCTCATTCCTAGTCTTATGACTCTTCTCTAGGGATCTCACTCGGTCATTCAACAGGGTCAACTGCTTAGTAATGGTCCTAAGCATGGCTCCACAATCATTATCCATGGGTGGGTCTGATGGTGACTGACTCTAATTTGGTTGGTATGGGGCTCCTGATCTGGTGGTCATACATGACTCAATCCATTGGTCAGGTAAGAGATGGGGTTGTGGAAGACTCCCTCCGCTTTCCCAGAGACCTAATTAAATAACCACAAGTTTGCTTAAGGCATTTGCCATTTGACCCCAAGCCCTAGACACCAACTTCTAGATACAAATGTTGATTTGGGTGTAACTAGTTTTTCCAAGTTAAGTTGAACTGAACTCATGGGTATCCCTAATGCTTAATTAAGTGCTACTCGATTTTAAAATTAAGGCTTAGGTTCACAATGCAGGTTGGTGGTTTTCTGATCTAAGGAAGGGTAATGAAATCCCCACCTTATCTTAGATGCTTGGTGCCCTTAAATAACTTAAAGAAAATGAACACTTAAGACATGAATTAGCGTGTCGGGTCCTCAACCATAAAGATTCATGTCCGGTCTTGGCTCATTACTCCTATGGGTCATAGATATATTTACATATAAGATGCGTGTCGTAGCGCAATGATTAAAACACCTTAATTTCACTATTAGAATAGCGAGAGTAAGGGATCGATTCCACAGGGACTTTAGTGATTATTTTGAAATAAATTTATAAATTTAACTAAATAAATAACTAATAGATAATTAGTAGTGCAAAATAATAAGATATGGTCCATCTTATAAGAGCATGGCTTGTACCCGTAGATCACGGCCTGTCCCTTTTAAGAATATATCAGTCTAAATTATTTTTACTTAAATATAATTTAATAATAATTAAACATAAATAGAAACTTTATTTCATATAAATTAAAAAGTTATGACATGAAGAAGGAAATAAGAAAGCAATAAATTCTCTCTACATCAAACCAAAGACAGAGACAAATTAAACCGGAATGAAGACTTTCGGCTGACGCCTCCTAACAGACATCCATGAACCATGGATGGATCACGACCTCTGTGAACAGAGGAACACGATTGCAGAGCCTCTTCTCCTTCAACAGCAACCTCCACACGGGTGGAACAGATCTCCCGGGATGGACGGATCCACACGAGAGCTCCTCGGGACTCCCCAAATTCTCTCCACGGACTTCTTTCCAACGAACAGAGGACGCCTGGAACAGAGCTTCTCCTTCTCACAGCCTGGAATGGGGCGTCTCCACGGCTGGAATGCCTAGGAACAAAGCTCGGGCTTGGAACGGATCTCACGGACGGCTGCTTCCCGGACTTCCTCCCAAACGACGCTTCTCTGTTGCTATTTGTAGAGGCCCCGGACGCGGAGAAGACGCAGCGAAGAATTCTGTTTCAAAACAGAGATGCGGAAGCAACGAAGAAAATAACGAAGAAAATCTAGATAAATCATAAATAAAATCCAAATTCCTTCGCCAAAAATATGATGCGTGTCGTAGCGCAATGATTAAAATACCTTAATTTCACTATTAGAATAGCGAGAGTAAGGGATCGATTCCACAGGGACTTTAGCGATTATCTTGAAATAAATTTATAAATTTAACTAATTAGATAATTATTAGTGCAAAATAATCAAGATATGGTCTATCTTATAAGAGCACGGCCCATACCCGTAGATCACGGCCCGTCCCTTTTAAGTATAGATCAGTCTAAAATTATTTTCACTAAAATATAATTTAATAACAATTAAACATGAATAGAAACTTTATTTCATATAAATTAAAAAGTCATGACATTAAGAAGGCAATAAGAAAGCAATAATTCTCTCTACACCAAACCAAAGATGGATGAAGTCTTTATTCCTCCTCTGAATGCGCCTCCCGAATCGCGAACAGATCAGCCTCTACGGATGGACAGAGACTCTGTAAACAAAGTCTCTTGGGAACAGTAGCCTCCACGGATGTTGGAAACAGGGCAGCGGAACTCCTCCAAAGCCACAGAACAGCGTCGCGTCTGGAACAGATCAGTCTCCACGGCTGGAACGGGTCTCCATGGCTAGAATGGAATTTCTCACGAACAGAGGACTTTACGGAACAGAGGACTCCACGGACGGACGCCTTGGAACAGCCACGGAACAGATGTAGATTGCTAGACGAATGGCTGCCTTCCCGGACTTGCTATTTGTAGAGGCCCCGGACACAGAGAAGACGCGGCGAAGAATTCTGTTTCAAAACAGAGACGCGGAAGCAACGAAGAAAATAACGAAGAAAATCTAGATAAATCATAAATAAAATCCAAATTCCTTCGAGGAATTTAATTCTTCCAATTTTATAACTTTCAATTTAATCTATTCCTTAATTGGTAAAGAAAACGGTTAGAATTAATTAAGAGAAGAATCGGATGAAAATAAAGAAAAACGGCTGAGATGACGATGAAGTCGGCAACATGTTTGCTGTTTTTGCTTTGAAATCTGTGCTAAATCCTTATAAAATCAATTTCGAGCTTGTTTTAAGTCCGATTCAAGTATCGTTTGTGTCGTTAAATCCCTAAAATCGAGCTTTTTAAATTGATAAGGTTGTATCTAAAATATTATATAAATATTAAAATATTAAATAATAATAAGTACGTTAAATTATTAATTAATAGGTTTAATGATAATTATTTATACGTTTATCAATATATCCGCTCAGGAGGCATGACACTTTAGGGTTCAGGAATGCAATAATACACAATTTCAGTAGGGTTTGATTTCAGTACCAGCAGGTTGCAGAAAATTTCAGAAAATAAAAGTAAGGAATTTAATCATAAATTTTATATGCACATAGCAGAGGCATGGTAAATTACCAAAAAATAATTTTAAATTAAAATAATCATGTTATGATAGGTTTCATAGTAGAAAAAGTTGCATGTCATGTGCAGAAATTATAACAGAACAGAAATTACTATGCGATGCAAAACATGTCTAACCTATGCTTTGATACCAATATTGATGTAGCACAAGGGCAGGGGGTGATTATGCAATCAATGAACTAATAAAAATTAATTTTTAAATATTTTTAAAGTATTTTAGAAGATGGTTAATTCATCCAAAAATAAGAGAAAGAGAAAGAGAAAGAGAGTAAATTATGTGATGTAGAAAGTAACGATTCAGGAACAAAACTTTTAGAAAAATGAAGAAGCATACCAGAAAAGTCTGAAATTAAGAAACACTAGGGAAGACATGCTTATGAACTTTCACAGAATCAGAATCATAGAGTAAGGGAAAGGTTGATTTATCCGACGATAATGCGCTCCTAATGTTGGTAGAAGATATCTCGCTAGCAGACATAATTTTTGGATAAGAAAACTATCTTCCATGTGAGGTTCCTTAATCTCGATTAAGTGGCAAAGAAGGCATCCTCAGCTTTGGAGATGAATCCAGAGAGCGACGATGGCTTTGGAGAGAGAGGGCGACGGATTTGAAAATAAGTCAAGAGAGGGGCGGTTGTTTTGGAATGAAGGGAGGGCGACGGCTAGGGTTTCAAGTATGGATGCCTAAATTTAGGGGGGTGGTGGTCGATTATGATGGTATGAGGATTAGGGTTTCATTGGTGGAGTTTGGTAGAGGAGATGGACTAGATTAGGGTTTGATAGTAAGAACACTTTGGCCTCATGCCTGGCTCCCTCACGGAGGATCAATTGCTCAAGGTAATGAAAATCTTTAACCTCATGCCTGGCTTCCTCACGTAGGATCAATTGCTCAAGGCAACGAAAATCTTCGGCCTTACGCCTAACTTCCTCACGAAGGATCAATTGCTCATGGTAATGGAAAGAGAACTTAAGAAAAATAAATTTTTATATATTCATAATCTATTTTTTATTATTTCAAGAGAATGAGACTTCTTATGCCATTACAAAGTAAGTGCAACAATTAGAGTAATAAATGATAGAGATTACAAAATATGGTAGAATTGCAGAGCAAAAATCTTTTTCCCTTCCTTTGATTTGACCAAAATGGCAGCATCAATATATAGTTCCAATTGAAGGCGAGGGACCACAAGCAAAGAAGAAAACTTTGAGATGACATCCTTCTTTCTTTTCTTTTGTCAATAAGGTCCATATGCGGCGCAAGATTCTTTCTAGAATAGTTGAGATGCTGATCTTTATTTTCATTAATGCATAGCAGGGGACCACTGATTTCTTTCTTATGGGGCATCCAAGGTTGCCATCATTGTAGGTGACGATATGGAGGAAGAAGATTGATTCCACGCCATCAATCCATATGAAGGTGGATCTAATGGAGGGAGAAGATTGATTCCATGTCATCAATCCAGGTGTAGGTGGATCCAATTCATATAGAGCTCCAAGGTTAGGGTATGAATATGGTTGGAGAAGATCAAATGGTTGTTCAATACTGCCTAATCTGGGGGCTTCTTCTGAATATCTTCAGCATGGTTTTAACAAGAGTAATACACTTCTATTAAATTATTACAGGACTCAAATAAAATAAAAATCCATGACCTGGACATTAAACCAAACTTGACTGACTCAGTAACAGACTGGACTCAACTAACTAGGAAAGAAAAAAATTACTAGACTTCTAGGGTTCAGAGATCCAAATGGAATATTGCAGCCTTTTTCTCTCTTTCTCCTGCACCACTTTTCCTCTACCATCATATGTTACCTTGGTAGATACTCTAGCTCTTGTTGGTTGGACTTGTTGATGAACTTGTTTCTAGATAATCATCCTTATTATCTATGCTTTTAGTTCATGAGGTCCCACAACTAGATTCTATCACTACCAAATTGGTGAATTTGTGCCACCTCTGAGAATGAAGACAAAGTTATGCCACCTAAGTCTAATAAAAAAGCTCTCACTAGTAATAATGGCATCACCCAAACTAGTTCTAGGATTAAATCATCTTCACCACCTCTTATAGAGACTATCGTAGTTGCTTTATTTATCTAGCTATGAGTGTAAGTTAAAACATTTACTATATTGGTTCAAAACCTAGTTCCCCAAATGATGTATCTAATGGAATTGGCATCATTGGTGCAACAAATTATGCCATAGTAAATCCATCAAGAAATAAACCTCATAGATACCTCAAGAGTGAGAACTCACGATAAGAAGGTGCAACAAACTATAAATGGAGCTAGCATCAAAAAGTCCTTAGCAAGTTGGGCCAAAAGATTCCAACTTGAGCTAATAGCTTAAAGCCATAAATGAGTGCCTCAGTGTTGGCCCAGATGGCAACCCAAGAGGGGGGGTGAATTGGGTTCAAAATTTTTTTTAACTTTTTAAATATGAGATTAAGTGCAATAAAAGCACAAATGAAGAGAGAGAGACAATGAAGCACGGCAAACACAAAGATTTTATAGTGGTTCGGTGTATCCAACACCTACGTCCACTCCCAAGTTCACTTGGGTCCACACTATAATCACTAGATTACAGCCGAGTTGTTTTACAAGATCACAACTCAAAACTTGTTGTTTTCCCGGGATCACAACGAACCCAGCGGTTTTCGGGCTCACCAGCACAAAACCCAAACTCAAGCTAATCTAGCTTGACCCGAGGTATACAACCTCCACTAGTTCAATCCCCCTGATTGAACTAGCACAAACAAGAAAGAATAATTTTAAATAAAAGCTCCTCAAATGAGCAAATATTCAAATAAATAAATAAGTTTAGAAAAGCCTGTTTGAAGTTTGGATTTGAGCTTTTCTTCTTTTCCTCTTCTCTTTGGAGATGTTGAATCAGGCCTCAGCTTTGATTCTTCAAATGTTGCAGATGAGAAGTTGAAAAATCTTCAGAGCTTTTGAAAATCCTGATTTTTTTTGAATGCCTTGGATTTCTCTTTGAGCTTTTTGGAGTGGAAGGATTTGAATTTGATCTTTTCTCTTTGATTTCAGGCTCAAGACTTCTCGGATTTTTGATTTGTTTTTTTTTTCCTTTTTCAAACGGTTTTCCCCTTTTTATAGATTTCTTTAATCCATTTTTGGTGAGAAAACTAGCCGTTGGAATGTACCTGAAACAAAATATATCCGTTAGAATTAGGTAAAAAGAAATATTACCGTTAGAGCTGATCTGGCATTTAAAAATTTGTTCCTGACAGGTTGGAGTCGGCTCCAACTTTTCAGGTGTCGGCTCCAAGTCGTTTTCCAAAAATAGAAAGTTCTGAGTTCGTCGAGGAGTCGGCTCCGAAAAAGTTAAGTGTCGGCTCGCCATCGTCAGGTGTCGGCTCCAAAAACTGTAAGTGTCGGCTCCAAGCTCAAAAATCAACGTTCTGTCCCCGCATCGGAGTCGGCTCCAGACACTGTAAGTGTCGACTCCGAAACTCTGGGTGTCGGCTCCGAAACTCTGGGTGTCGCTCCGGACCGTATCAAAAATCAGAAAAATTTGATTGGCCATGGGGTCGGCTCCAGGATTCTAGGTGTCGACTCCAGGTTCTGAAACTTTGAAATTTTTGCAATTGATTCAAAACACGTTTCTTAATCCTTTTGATTGATCAAATATTTTTAAGTCCTGAAACACTTGTTAAATCCATTAGTAACAAATAAATATACTCAATTCCTTTATTAATCATCAAAATCAATAATTGGGTCAACAATCTCCCCCTTTTTGATGATTATAAAAACATTGAGTATATGCATAGGATTCTTAAATTAAAATTTTCAAAAGTGATCCTCACAGTAAGCTCCCCCTGAATAAGGTAGCTCCCCCTATGAAGTTCAAATTAACAATTGTTCTTCCTTTTGTTTGATACTATCAATTTTTTAACATATCAATTTATATCAATCAAATACCAATCAATGCTTAACTAATCAATGCATATACGACATAACTTTCTCCCCTTTTTTGTAATCAACAAAAAAGAAGTTAAGTAAAGAAATTGATAGATCAAAAGATAATTTCATTCATTAAAAGTCAATTACAAAATGAAAAACTTTGACATTTTTCAAAATAAGCATCATTACATAAAAATCATTTCTAATAATTCTTTGCAAATGATCTAAAATTTTCATTCCTTCACTTTGAGTTCTACAAATTCTTTAATCTTCTATCAACAAAAGACAAGCAGTCATGATTTTATCTTGAAGCTCGGCATTGCATTTGAATAAGTTTCAGAATCTCCACAATATCTTTAAGTTCTTCAAAATGTTCTTGAGATCACTTAAAGATTCCAGAGAGCCAAGAGTGATTCAATTTTGCAATCGATCATCCAAGAATAAAGAGTTCTTTAATTCATAAAATGTTATCAAACTCAGTCTTCAATTCATCCTTCTGAGCAGCAAGAAATTTTAAGTTGCTCTAACTGAAGGTCTGAAAATCCGACTGAGAAGTAGATGGGATTAGGGCAGGAGCAGGGCAGGTGACTGCTAGGCTGTGGAGAGGAACCCTCACAGATGGACCAGCCTCACAAGGTGCAGAATCTGCTCAGGGGCTCTCTCATCCTGCCTTTCCTTTCCCATTGACCATTCTTTACAAATCCCATCCGATGCAAGTAGCCAAACTATAGTAATCAGTGTGCCTAGGTTCTTGGATGGTTCATTCTCCAAAATTACAACTCCTTGGCTCCTGAAAACCATAGTTAGAATCATGCCATAGGTAGTGATGATCTCTTTTTCCTCCAGCCTCGGCCATATAAAATATCATCATTGCAGCTAGGTTAATAGGCTGACCAGTCAAACACTATCCATCACAACAATGTCTCGCTCGAGACATACTCAAACGCCAGTTTTGGAAATAAAATCCTACTGCAAATGTTGTGTAACAATCTAATTCCAAGGGCAATTGATTAGCCCTAATTTCTTCAAATTCAACCTCTCTCCTAACATCCTTGAAAGGCGCTGACCTCTCACTGTAGCTGCTAATCCAGTGATGGGATGCTAAAAGATTTCCTAATTTTTGAAATGTAAGATGAATCTTTTCCTCTAACAGAACTACTAAACCACCATCTCCTCTAGATAAATTGAATAAAATTCTTTACAAGGGCTGGATAAGTGGGAACATCAAGAGACAACTTATCCCACCTCCTTTAATTTGTTACCAATGAAAACCCTCGGATTCAAAAAATTCAAAATCAACTTTCCTACCCATTGTGATACTCTCCCAGCTAGGGTATCTACCGAAGAAGGTTAGGAATGGGTTGAAGAATCTCGCTTGGAGAGGCTCGCGGACGGGACGCCTTTTTCCCGGTCACCGGCGCTCCAACACGACCTCTCCTCTTAGGTGCCATTGATCCTTGGGAAGGTTTGAGTGGAATTAGAGATGGGGAGGTTTTGAGAGGTTTGGAAGAGTTTGGAGGATTGAATGACGAGGTGTCGACTCTGCCCTAATAAATCAATTTGGGACCCAGGTGTCGACTCCCGCAAAGTCGGGTGTCGACTCCAAATCGCTAACACAGTCAGCGCTCGAACTGGAGTCGGCTCCACTTAACGGGTGTCGGCTCCAAGGTCAGGGACCGAGAGCGACACAGAAAGGTGTCGACTCCTCATTCTGAGGTGTCGACTCCACTGACAGTTTCAGAGAAAAATAATGAGATTCAAACATCTGAAACTTGTCAAAATTTCAATAAAATTTTGAAAAAATCTTTGGAATGAATCAAATTGCTCAATGACTAGATAATTTGTCCTTAAAATTATGAAAGGAATATCAAGAAATTAATAGAAATCTAGATAGTCATTCCTTAGGTTTCAAAATCATTCCAAAGGGTCACAAATCCCTAATTCACCTCTAAGATAACAAAATCTCTCTTCACTCAAAGGGTTTTGTAAATATATCAGCTAATTGTTCTTCAGTATTAACATAATCAAGACAAATTTCATTATTAGCTACATGTTCTCTTATAAATGATATCTAATTTCAATGTGTTTTGTTCTTGAATGTTGAATTGGATTTTTAGTTAGATTATTGCACTTGTGTTATCACATCTAATAGGAGTTTTATCAAGTGTTATGCCATAATCTTCAAGTTGTCGCTTAATCCAAAGGATTTGAGCACAGCAACTTCCAGCTGCAACATATTCTGCTTCAGCAGTAGATAATGCAACCGAATTTTGCTTTTTGCTAAACCAGAGATTAAGTTACTTCCTAAGAATTGACATGCACCACTTGTGCTTTTTCTATCTAATTTACATCCAGCATAATCAGAATCAGAATATGCAATCAATTTAATGTTGAGTCTCTAGAATACCATAAACCTACATTTTTAGTTCCACTTAAATATCTTAAGTATTCTTTTACAGCAATTAAGTGAGATTCTTTAGGTTCAGATTGAAATCTAGCACATAACAAACAGCAAACATATATCTGGTCTACTTGCTGTTAAGTAAAGTAGAGATCCGATCATACCTCTATAATATTTTTGATCTACTTTCTTACCATCTTCATCTTTGTCCAATTTGCATGAAGGACTCATAGGTGTTCCAAGGGGTTTGATTGATTCCATTCCAAACTTCTTGAGAATTTCTTTTGTGTATTTTGTTTGGTTGATGAAAATTCCCTCTTTGCTTTGTTTGATTTGAAGTCCTAGGAAGAAGTTGAGTTCTCCCATCATGCTCATTTCAAATTCACCCTGCATTAACTTAGCAAATTCTTGACATAAAAGATTGTTAGTAGCACCGAATACAATATCATCAACATATATTTGTACTACTAATAAATCCTTTCTTTTCTTTTCAAAAATAGTGTTTTATCAACATTTCCTCTTATAAAATCATTTTCAATTAGAAATTTACTTAATCTATCATACCAAGCTCTAGGTGCTTGTTTTAAACCATATAGTGCTTTGTGCAATTTAAAAACATGATTTGAAAATTCATGATCTTCAAAACCAGGTGGTTGTTCAACAAAAACTTCTCATTTATAAATCCATTTAAAAATGCACTTTTAACATCCATTTGAAATAAATTGATATGCATATGACATGCAAATGCAAGTAATAATCTAATTGCTTCTAATCTAGCTACAGGTGCAAAAGTTTCATCAAAATCAATTCCTTCTTCTTGATTATATCCTTTTGCAACTAATCTAGCTTTGTTTCTAATTACTATGCCATTTTCATCTAATTTATTTCTAAATACCCATTTTGATCCTATAACAGAATGATCTTTAGGTCTATCAACTAAGGTCCATACATTATTTCTAGTAAATTGATTTAATTCTTCTTGCATAGCTAACATCCAATTATTATCTTTTTCAGCTTCTTCAATAGTTTTAGGTTCAATTTGAGATACAAATGCAAGATGATTATTGATGTTTCTCATTGATGATCTAGTTCTTACTCCTTGAGATGGATCACCTATAATTAATTCCTTTGGATGACCATAGGCATATCTCCAATCTCTAGGAAGATCTACATCATTATGATTTGCATCAACAACATCAACCTAGGAGAATCATTATCTTTAGCTTCTTGTTCATGATCTGAAGATACATCTATATTAATTTTTCAATATCTCTTTCTAAATGTTTGTATCTTCCTCATCATCAATCTTTTCAGAACTTGATGCTAAAGATTCATCAAAAACTACATGAATAGATTCTTCTACAATTAAGTTTTCTTGTTAAATACTCTATAGGCTTTACTAGATGTTGAATATCCTAAGAATATGCCTTCATCAGATTTTGCATCAAATTTTCCTAAATTATCTTTACCATTATTATGAATGAAACATTTACAACCAAATGCATGAAAATAACTTATGTTTGGTTTTCTATTATTCCATAGTTCATAAGGAGTTTTCTTAATGATTGGCCTAATTAAAGCTCTATTAAGATGTAACATGCCGTGTTTATAGCTTCCGCCCAAAAGTATTTTGGAGTTGCTTTCACATAGCATGGTACGGGCCATGTCTTCTAAAGTTCTATTTTTCTTTCAACTACTCCATTTTGTTGTGGTGTTCTAGGTGCTGAAAAATTATGATGAATGCCATTTTCAATGCAAAAGTTTTCAAATAAATGATTTTCAAATTCAGTGCCATGATCACTTCTTAGAGACACTATGGTGTTGTTTTTCTCATTTGTGACTTTCTTGAAGAATTTCAAAAATATGGAAAGTCTCATCTTTATGAGCTAAAAACAATACCCAAGTGAATCTAGAGTAATCATCTACAATCACAAGACCATATTTCTTTCCTCCTAGACTTGTGGTTCTAGTAGGTCCAAAAATCCATGTGAAGTAGTTCAAGTGGCCTAGAAGTGAAACAATATTTTTAGATTTGAAAGAATTTCTAGTTTGTTTTCCAAATTGACATGCATCACAAATTTTGTTATTTTCAAAATCTAGTTTGGAAGTCCTTTTACTAAATCCATTCTAATTAATTTTGAAATTAGGTGTGTGCTTGCATGACCTAATCTACGATGCCATAACCAACCAATCTCATTCATATTAGCATTATTAGCAACTAAGCAATGATTACTAGTAGACAAATTGTCTAAATCAATCAAGTATACATTGCCATTTCTATTTCCAATAAAAACAATGCTATTATCAATGGGATTAGAAACAGTGCAGATAGAAGCTTCAAATGATACTTTAAAACCTTTATCACATAATTGACTAATACTAATTAAATTATGTTTTAAACCATCAACATATAAGACATTTTCAATATATGTGGAGGGAGTTATTTGAATTTACCAAACCCCATGATTTGGCCTTTGCCATTGTCACCAAATGTAACAACTCCTCCTCTTTTGCTTCAAGGGTGATGAATTGATCCTTGTCACCCGTCATGTGTCTTGAGCAGCCACTATCAAGATACCACTTTCGCTTTGATCTTTTGGCCGCAAGACACTCCTGCAAAAATAATCAAGTCTTATATTTAGGTACCCAAGCTTTCTTGGGTCCTTCATGGTTAGTAGCATAAAAGATTGTTCCTTTGGGAACCCATATTTTCTTTCCTTTACTATTTAAATTTTTGTTACTGTTTCTTATTACATTCATAGGATTTATGTCCTTTCTTGTTACATAATGACATGTAACATTATCTTTATTTTGTTCTTTCTAAAAAAGTTTTTGACAAATTTTTGTTTTAGTTAGGTCTATATCCTAATCCAGCTTTATCAAATATAGCTCTTTGATTGCTAATAATAAATTAAGTTTTTTAGAACTATATGTAAATTTCAATAATATTTTATATTTATCAACTTCCTTCTTTAGTTTATCATTTTCATTGAAATTGATTCTTTTCTTTTTCAAATTTCATTTTCAGATTTCAGTTTCTTAATTTCATAGTAAGATTTCTTTTTCTTTGATGAAATTAAGTTTATCATTTTTCAAAACTTGTATTTCTTTTTCAAATTTTAAAATCATCAACTAGTTCATTAAAAGCTTCAAAAATTCATCAAAGCAAAATCATCACAAGGGTTTTCAGAACTTACCTCGTTGTCGTCGTTGCCATAAAGCAAATGTTTGCAACTTCTTTTGTTCTTCCTCGAAGAGGATTCATCGCTGTCACTCCAGTTGCAACATAGGCTTTCTTCTTCTTCTTGTAAGCTTTCTTTAGTTGAGGACAATCATATCTAAAGTGCCCCGGTTTCTTACACTCATAGCAAATCAAGGGGTCTTTCTCTTTTCTTGTCCTTGTCCTTTTTCTTTTTCTCCTTCCATCTTAATTCCAATTTTCTTTTGTGGAAGGGTTTCTTTCTTCTCATGAATTTTTTGAATTTCTTGCAAGAGAGCTGTCTCATCATCATCTTCATCATTATCACTGCAGCTCTCCTCACTTTCTGCAGCCTTAAGAGCTATAGTCTTCTTCTTTTTGACTTCTCCTCTTGTGCTGCTTCATGGTTAGCTCATGGGTCATAAGGATCCAAGTAGCTCCTCCAAGGGTAAAGTGTTGAGGTCCTTGGCTTCTTGGATTGCAGTCACCTTTGCTTCCCATGATCTTGGAAGTGACCTAAGAATTTTACGAACAAGTTCAGAATTAGTATATGTCTTACCAAGACTTTTCAAACCATTTACAATATCAGTGAATCTAGTGTACATGCATGCTATAGTTTCAGTTTGTTCCATGCTAAATAATTCATATTTATGAACAAGAATATTATTTAGATTCTTTAACTTGATTAGTACCCTCATGGGTAACCTCTAATCTATCCCAAATCTCTTTTGCGGAATTACATGTAGAGATCGATTAAATTCATTAGCATCTAAGAACAATATAAAACATTCATGGCCTTAGCATTGAGCTGTGCCATTTTCCTATCATTATCATTCCAATCCCTTTCGGGCTTAGGAACAATAGTGCCATCAATAACGTGTGTGGGTGTACTAGGTCCATTAATTATAACACCCACAATTCATAATCAGAAGCTTGAATGAATATCCTCATTCTAGCTTTCCAATGAATAGTTGGAACCATTAAATAAAGGAGGTCTATTTGTAGAATGACCTTCAGCAAATGAAGATCCAACTTGAGCTGCCATTTGGATCTTTAGCTCTTGATCGTTGGATCAAATCTAATGAGCACTTGCTCTGATACCAATTGTTGGCCCAGATGGCAACCCAAGAGGGGGGGTGAATTGGGTTCAAAATTTTAATCTTTTTAAAACTATTGAGATTAAGTGCAAATAATTTCAATCATAAATGAATAGATAGAGAGAGAGACAATAAAGCACGGCAAACACAAGATTTTATAGTGGTTCGGTGTATCCAACACCTACGTCCACTCCCAAGTTCACTTGGGTCCACACTATAATCAACTAGATTACAGCCGAGTTGTTTTACAAGCTCACAACTCAAAACTTGTTGTTTTCCCGGGATCACAACGAACCCAGCTGGTTTTCCGGGCTCACCAGCACAAAACCCAAACTCAAGCTAATCTAGCTTGACCCGAGGTATACTACCTCCACTAATTCAATCCCCCTGATTGAACTAGCAAAAACAAGAAGAATAATGTTTATATACAAACAGCTCCTCAAATGAGCAAATATTCAAAGTAAATAAACAAGTTTAGAAAAGCCTATTTGAAGTAGGTTGGATTTGAGCTTTTCTTCTTTTTCTCTTCTCTTTGGAGATGTTGAATCAGGCCTCAGCTTTGATTCTTCACAGATGTTTCAAATGAGAAGTTGAAAATCACACCAAAACAGAGCTTTTGAAAATCCTTCGATTTTTTGAGTTGAACGCCTTGGATTTCTCTTTAAGCTTTTTGGAGTAGAAGGATTTGAACTTGGATACTTTTCTCTTTGATTTCAGGCTTAAGACTTCTTGGATTTTTGATTTGTATTAGCTCCAATTTTTCCGTTATTTTCAAATGAGCTTTCTCCCCCTTTTTATAGATTTCCTTTAATCCATTTTGGTGAGAAAACTAGCCGTTGGAATGTACCTGGAAAGTTTTTCCAAACAAAATATATCCGTTAGAAGTTAGGTGAAAAGGAAATATTACCGTTTGAGCTGATCTGGCATTTTAAAAATCCGTTTCTGACAGGTTGGAGTCGGCTCCAACTTTCAGGTGTCGGCTCCAAGTCATTTATCCAAAAATAGAAAGTTCTGAGTTCATCGAGGAGTTGGCTTCGAAAAAGTTAAGTGTCAGCTCACCATGGTCAGGTGTCGGCTCCAAAAGACTGTAAGTGTTGGCTCCAAGGTAGTCAAAAATCATACGTTCTGTCCCCGTGTCGGAGTCGGCTCCAGACACTGTAAGTGTCGACTCCGAAACTCTGGGCTCTGGGTGTCGGCTTCGGACCGTATAAAAAATCAGAAAGATATTTGATTGGCCATGGGGTCGGCTCCAGGCTTTCTAGGTGTCGACTCCAGGTTCTGAATTTTGAAACTTACCTTTGGCACTTGATTCAAAATACGTTTCTAAATGCCTTTTGATTAAACAAATATTTTTAATCCCTGAAACACTTGTTAAATTTATCAATAACACAATAAATGTACTCAATTCCTTTATTAATCATCAAAATCAATAATTAGGTCAACACTCAGCATCATGATTTAAGGATCGATCTTCTATTCATAGGAAAAATTATTAGAGAGCTTCTACCATCCAAGTTCAAAATGCTACAACTAGAGAAATACAATGGATTGGATGACCCTAAGGACCACCTTTAGGCCTACGAAACTCTAATGATGATCCAAGGAGTCCCAAATGCCGTCATATCAAATTTTTCCCTACCACTCTAAGGAAGGGAGTTTGAATCTAGCACTTGGGCCTTAAGCTAAGTCCATTGCCTCCTTCTAAGAGCTTTACAGGTAGTTCCTCAATCACTTCATCAGTGGCATCAAGTCAAAGAAGACTAGTGTAAGCTTAATGTTCTTAAGCCATTGTGCGACTACATTAGGACATGCTCGAAGTCAAGGAGCTTCAACAATTTGTGGCCATTACTATTTTCATACACAGACTACTAGATTCGCCCTTCATCTTCTCACTTAGTAAGTAGGATCCAAAAGAAATGACTAAGTTGTAGAGAAGAGTCGAGAAGTATATCAAGGCCAAAGAAGCTTCTAGAGGAAAGCATGAGGCTGTCTTCTCCTCAAAAAAGAGATGCTTTGATCGAGAAGATTTGAAGGAAGATGAAAAGAAGTGATATATGAGCTCAAGCTTCAAAAGTCAAGAAGCTTACTTCGGTATAAAGGCGGTTACATTCTAATGACTATGTTAAGATAACTAATCCTGATGGAAACCTATAGCAAGCCTTCCTTTGGTGGCTTGAACCAATGAAGGAAAAACTAGAGAGCAAGGATAGGAGGGATGTTGTTACTTTCATTGAAACCATGATTATGAAACTAATGAGTGCTATCACTTGAAGGACAAGTTTGAATATCTTATCCAAAGAGACTATCTCGAAAAGTACATTCGAAGTAATGAAAGTCCTTTTTAAGAGATCGAAAAGTCAAGGTGAATAAGAAGTATTAAAGAATTACGAGCATAACTGACCTATAGCTAAAGTGATACCATGTCATATATGAAAGATCCACTTCAAAGATTTCTCCTCATCGAGAAAGAGTATTAAGCTAAATTGTTCACCAAAGAGTCAACCCACCTGAAAATAGACATTTTTTATTAACCTATGCATTGCACCACTAAAATGATATGTGATGCAAATATATAAATATGAATATAAGTGTATGAGATGTAGGTGAGAAGTTCTAACATCTATGAAAATACATGTAGGAAAAAATCAATTATCTTAAGCAAGATGTGATCTCAACTTAGAAGTTAGAAAATAAGAAATTAATTTTGAAAACTAGAAGGTTAGGCTTACTGCATTTAAAACCCAAGGGATACAGGTGGTTTCTTTACCTTACTGCCAAAGGACTTTTGCATGCACAAAAATCCACCAGAATCTATAAACATGAGACGATCAAGCGGTGTCCTCATCATCATCCTCAAAATTTGCCAAGGGTTGCATAGAATAAACCATATAAGGAAAAAGGGGAAAGATACAATCTAAGAGAATAATTCTCCTTAACTTTGTATAATTGAGGTATATGGGTCATTAATTATAGGATCTAAGACCACTACAAGGAGAAGAAAATAAGACACTAATAATGAGTTTTTTTGATTAAGAGATGTCACTCAACAAGAGTAGGCTGTGTTACATATTTAAAGAGATATATCCTAACTAATTGGCATAGAAAAAGCTAATAATCAGCTACTAACAGATATGACAGCAAGCTAATAACAGATATGACAGCCTGTTGGTAATCTTTTCTTAGTTTGCAAAACTACCACTGGTGTTTGAATTTGTTGCAGTCAAACTTGTTTCATCATCCATATTCTCGCCATTGACATCTGAATTGTTGTGAAAGTTATCACCCTTATCTCTTTGATCACCCTTATCACACCATTGACTCTCACAACTAACATTATTTTGAAAGCTGCTGAGTTGTTGGAGATGGTTAATATCCTCCCGCAAACTATATCGGGACTAAAAACATAGTTTGTTTCAAAAATTTGCTAGGGAACCTTTGGACATGGATTTTGTGAAGATATCAGCAACTTGAAGATGAGTGGAGATATGATGGATGATTAGCAAGCCAAGAGCAACTTGTTCGTGCACAAAATGATAGTCTGCTTGATGTGTTTACTTCACGCATGGAACACAGGATTGACTGTCATATGAAGAGCCCTAATGTTATCGTAATACAGAATAGGAGGAGAGGGAAGAACAAGTTGAAGACTTTTAGAAGGAATGTTAGCCACGTCAGTTCGGCAGCAGTGTTTGCCATAGCTTGATATTCTGTTTCAGTGCTGGAACAAGAGATGGTAGGCTGCTTTTTTGAGTACCACGAGATTAGATTTCCTACAAGGAATACATAGTAACCTGTCATGGAGCACCGAGTAGTAGGACAACCAGCACAATCTGCATCAGAATAAGCATACAGATCAAGTGTAGTAGGGGAAGTAAAATGTAAACCTGTGTCAATTATGCCTTTAACATAACGAAGTATTCATTTGACAAGTTTTAAATGAGCAATAGTAGGATGATGCATGAATTGAGAAACATAATTAACACTAAAGAAATATCTGGCCGTGTTAACGTTAAATATTGCAAAGCTCCAACAAGGCCTCTGTAATGAGTAACATCATCAAGTAGGACAGCAGTGGATGAGAGTTGAATTTTTGACTCAAGTGGAGTACTCATAGATTTACAACCTTTCATTTCAACCTGTTCCAACAATGTCATGACATAATGAGTTTGAGGCAAAAAAGACCATGAGAAGTTCGACTCATTTGTATGCCAAGAAAATGATGTACTATTTCCAAAATTTTCATTGCAGATTTCTTACTAAGAAGCAGAACAAAAGTTTCAATAAGCTTCGGATTGGAACTTGTAAGCAGCATATCATCGACATAAAGAAGTAAAACAAGTGAGCCAAGATGAGAGTGATAAATAAATAATGATGGATCAGCCAAACTACAAAAAAAACCATAGGAAAGAAGAAAAGAACTAAAATGATCGAACCAAGCATGAGGTGCTTATTTTAAACCATATATGGCCTTCGAAAGTTCTCAAACAAAAGAAAGGTGTTGTGGATCCATCATTCCCGAAGGTTGGAGCATATACAGATCTTCTGAAATGTGCCCATGCAAAAATGCATTCTTTACATCAAGTTGCCAAATAGACCACCATTGGTAGAGAACAATAGTGAGGATGAGATGAATTGTTCCAGGTTTGATGAATGGTAAGAAGGTTTCAGAAAAATCAATTTCGTTAATTTGATGATATCCTTTGGCTACTAATCGTGCTTTTAGTCAATCAAGTGAACCATTAGGTTTGAGTTTTGCCTTGTACACCCATTTTGAACCGATAACATTCATTCCAAAAGTACATGGGACTAGAGTCCACATTTTATTTTTATGTAGAATGACGAGCTCCTCTTCCATTGCTGCCTTCCAACCGGAATGAGCCAGTGCTTGTTTGATATTTCTGGGCTCTTTTGGAATCAAAGAGGACAAATGAACATTCAAGCCATACTTTGGATTAGGCTTAATAATACCACTCCTTGCATGAGTTACCATGGGATGAGATGGTAGTGGAGGTTGTTCTGCTGAGCTGATTTCAGAGGTGGATGAAATAAGGGGCACGTCAAGTGATTGTGATGGTTAAGTCAACAGTAAGGACAGTTAAGTCAACAGTAAGGACATAGTAGAAGAAATAGGTGAACGAGATTATGGAGACATCTTTTGTGGGGATAGTGGTGTGGATATATTTACATCAGAGGAGATTGGGGACAAATTGGGTGACATATGTGAATTAGGTGTGGGGTCAAGAGAAGTGTTGGATGGGGTATCTACTTGTATTGTATTGGTTGAAAGTTGTGCAGATGGTAAAGGAATATCAATTGAAGAATTTGATGTGGCAACAACCTGTCCAGGAGAAAATTGAAAATGAGGAATTGTGAGCCAAGAGTCAAATATACTAATAATAGATTTAGTTGAAAAAGATTTTGACCTAGGTTTGTAAGGAAAACATGACTCATCAAAGACAACATGTCTCGAAATAAATTTTTTTTTTTGTGGGAGGATGAAAATATTTAGCCTTTATATTGATCACCATATCCTACAAATACACAAGGGACTGTTTTAGGATCAAATTTATTCCGTTTAGTGCTGTTGCCCAGATGTAGCAACCCAAGAGGGGGGTGAATTGGGTAATTAAACATTAATTACTAATGCATATATGTTATTTAATACTAATTTGAATTTAATTGGCAGCGGTGTAATGAAGTGCACAGAACAATAACACAGACAATCAATCAACCACAAACACAAGAGAAATTATAGTGGTCGGTGCCAAACTCAGCACCTACGTCCACTCCCCAAAACCTTTGAGAATTTCACACTAATCGTATCACAACGATTACAACCTCTAGTGTTGGTCAGATAGCAACCCAAGAGAGGGGGGGGGGGGGGTGAATTGGGTTTTTCAAAAATTTAAACTCTTTTGAAAATAAACCCCAGCGGAAATAAAAACTTAGATTCACAAATTAAAACAGAATATGCACAAATAGAGAGTTAAAGATAAGAGACAATCACGGCAAACACAGGAGATTTTATAGTGGTTCGGTGTACCTACACCTACGTCCACTCCCAAGTACCTCTTGGGTCCACACTATAATCAATCTGATTACAGCAGAGTTGTTTTGCAAGCTCACAACTCGAACTTGTTGTTTTCCCGGGTGCACAACGAACCCAGCTGGTTTTCAAGGCTCACCAGCACAAAACCTTACACCACAAGCAAACTGCTTGCACAAGGCTAACAGCCTCAACTGAATCAATCCCAGATTGACCCAGCAAACAATAATGTTTTTACAAAATAAAGCTCCTCAATGAGCAAATATACAATAATAGAACACGAAATAAGAGATAGGAATCAAAGCCTGATTTGCAGATCTTGGTGGCTTGCTTCTTCTCTTCTCTTGAATGGATCTTCCTTTAGAATGCTCTTGAAGCTCAGAAGATCAAAAACTAGGGCTTCTTCTTTTCTTGAGATTTCTTCAAAATAGAACATGAAAGCTTGGAATCTCTCTCTTTTCTTTTGGGGAATCAGTATGATCTTTCCTTCGAATTTTCCCTCTTTTCTTTTCTGATGGATTTCAAAGATTTTTCTCTATTCTTTTCTTTTTCCTTCTCTTTTTCGGATGCAGCAAACCCTCTTCTTATAGATCGATTAATCCATAAATAGTTTGAAACTATCCGTTAGAAACAAGTGTAAGAAGGATTAGAACAAAATAACAATAGCCGTTGGGATTAAAAAGATAAAAGTAAAGTTTAGAGTCGTTCTGACAGTTCTGGAGTCGCGTCTGACATTCTGGAGTCGGCTCTAACTTTTCTGGAGTCGGCTCTAAATCGAAAATCCCCAAATCCGCTCGATCTGGAGTCGTCTCTGACTTTTCTGGGGTCGACACAAAAATCTTCTGGAGTCGACTCTAACAGTCCCGGAGTCGACTCTAAGTCGTGGCCAGAAAAACCATCGTTCTGTCTTTTCTGTTGGAGTCGGCTCTAACAGTCCGGAGTCGACTCTAAGTCGTGCCGATTTTCGGAGTCGACTCTGCGATTCCATGTGTCGACTCTAATGTCTGCAATCTTACCTTGACATTAGATTCGAACTAGAACTTGATTTGTCTTTGATTTTGATTAATAAATCATATAAACTGAAAAACTTAATCAAAATCATTAGTAACTTCAAATGTTATACTCAAATAGTTTTGTTAATCATCAAAATCCTCAATTGGGTCAACAATCTCCCCCTTTTTGATGATGACAAAAACTTTGAGTATATGCATTAAAAATTCATTTGAATTAAGATTATAGACATTGTTAAAGCTTTAAAACTTCCTAACAGAGAATTTGATGCCAATTTTCAAAATGAACTTTAAAAACATACTTGAGTTCTATTATAAACATCAATCAAGATGATTTAACATAGAAAATTATTAAGCTCCCCCTGCATTGAATAACTCCCCCTATGCTATGTAGATAAACTGAATTGATCCAAATTGATTAGAATTTATAAATCTCAAAATTTCTCTCCCCCTTTTTAGATATGCCAATTGATTGAAATCTTATATTCTTATATTCTTCATTCTTTTTCTTTTATGCATATACAATTTTCTCTCCCCCTTTTTTGTTATCAGCAATAAGGTGAATTTAAAAACAATAAAGAAGGTTATCAGAGCGAGGGTGTTGGTTCATTCAATCATAGAGATGGTAATTATTCTCATAGACAAATTTGCAATAAAATAATTGTATTTCAATGCAAGATTCATTACATGTGTCAATTCAAGTACATTCACAGTAAAGTAACATATTCAAGTGTAATTCCTAGATACAAGCTATCAAAGTAAAGAAAGCAAGAAATCCTAAGATACAAACTAGGATAGGGTATCAAAATCAAACATGCTTGTAAACAATTTTCTTCAAATGTCCAATCATTTCCATAACATCATCTTTTTGGTCTTCTTAAAACTTTCAAGACAAGCTTCAATTTGAGAGACGGCAAGGTCAATATCTTTCTTCAGTTGACCAGTAGCATGAAGATAACTCAGACCATCTGCAATCCCTTCCATCCTTTCAAAAATCTTTTGAAGATCAGTGAAGGATTCACTGATTTATCCAAAAGAAAATCATGTCAAGCTTGATATCAATTTCATTTCACTTCTCATTTTGAATCATACTCAGTCAGTAAGCTCTGAGCTGATCAATTTGCTCCTCAGAAAATCTTTCAGATGCCAAGCTGACTGATGTGGAGGTGAAGGATGAGTGCTCGGTCCAGCCTCTGAAGGTCCAGCAGTAGATGGTCCAGGAATATCCTCTCTCTGGCCTCCTCAACTCTAACTTCCTCTGCTCTGGCCTCTTGTCCTCTTTTTATCCAATTTCATTTCTTTTCTGAAGCCCATCGGTGAATTGTAGAGACACTATAGTAATCAGTATGCCTTAATTTTCTTAGTGGCTCATTGTCCATTATAAGCACACCTTGGCTTCTAAAAACTAAGGTCAGAATCATACCATATGGCAGTGTTGATCTCTTCTTAGTAGCTGCCTCTGCCATATAGCCAATCATCATTCCAGCAAATTAACAGGTCTTCCAGTGAGATACAGTCCATCAACAAGATGTCTCGCTCCGAGACATACTCAAACCTTCCAATTTTAGGAAATAAGATTCTTCCACAAATATTGTGAAGTAATCTGAGTTCCAAATTAAGTTGATTGCCAAGATTTCTTCAAACTCAGAACTTCTCTCCCTAACATCCTTGATAGGGCACCTCCTCTATCATCATGTTGATATTCAACTAGTCCAATAGTAGGCATCTCCAATAAATTTCCAAGATCTCGGCGTGATTATCACTTTGTTCCTCTTACAAAACTCACTAAACCTCCCTCTCCTCTACATAAATCATTATAAAATTCTCTCACAAGGGCAGGGTAGTAGGAACATCCAAAGAACAAACTTTCTCCCATCCCATTTCCTTCAATAATCGCCCAATAGCAAAGCCCTCCGAAGCAAAGAAATCAAAATCTACTTTTCTTCCGGTTGTAATGGCCTTACCCGCTAATTGGTCGACCCGTGGAGAAGATGGTGAAGGTGGAGAAGTCATCTTGAGTGGCAGATGAGAAGATGAGGTTGCCTCCGAATGAACGCGCTTCGTGGGAACGGTCGAACCACCAACGATAGCACGCCTTTTAGGAGCCATGGATTCGATTGGAATGAGTAATTGAGAGATTTGAGGGGTTTGGAGGGGTTGGAATCAGTTTTAGAAAGGTTTAGGAGACGATAGGGTCGTTTGGGGTCGACTCCGCCTTTTTATTTTGACCTAGTTCCACTTAGAGTCGACTCCCAAAACGAGGTGTCGGCTCCGAACCAGAAAATCTGTCAGCGCCCGAATTAGAGTCGGCTCTACAGAAGCCAGAGTCGGCTCTAATTGCCCAGACAGAACATCAAAATAAGAAGGTGTCGACTCCACAAACTGCAGGTGTCGACTCCACAATAGTTTCAGTGAAAAATTAAATTTCAAGGATCTGAAACTAATCAAATTAATCATCAAACTCTAGATAAGTGTTCCTTAACAATTGGGGAAACAATGAATCAAATTTCTAGATAAATTTCCTTATTGGACATAGAGGATTTTCAAGAAATTAATGAAGTCTAGATAGTTGTTGTCCTTAAGAGTTTCAGAAAATCATTCTAAAGGATCACAAACTCCTAATTCTCCTCTAAGATAACAAAATCTTTCCTCACTCAAAGGTTTGGTAAAAATATCAGCTAATTGATCATTAGTATTAACATATTCAAGACAAACATCATTGTTAGTTACATGTTCTCTAATAAAGTGATGTCTAATTTCAATGTGTTTAGTTCTTGAATGTTGAATTGGATTTTAGTTAGATTGATGCACTAGTATTATCACATTAATAGGAATTTTATCAAGTGTGATACCATAATCTTCAAGTTGTCGCTTAATCCAAAGGATTTGAGCACAGCAACTTCCAGCTGCAACATACTCTGCCTCAGCAGTGGATAATGCAACCGAATTTTGCTTCTTGCTAAACCAGAGATTAAGTTACTTCCTAAAAGTTGGCATGCCCCACTTGTACTCTTTCTATCTAATTTACAACCAGCATAGTCAGAATCAGAATAAGCAATCAATTTTAAGGTTGAGTCTCTAGAATACCATAATCCTACATTTTTAGTTCCATTTAAGTATCTAAAGATTCTTTTAACAGCAAATAAATGTGATTCCTTAGGATTAGATTGATATCTTGCACATAACAAACAGAAAACATAATATCTGGCCTACTTGCAGTTAGTAAAGAAGTGATCCGATCATACCTCTGTAATGCTTCTGATCTACTTTCTTACCTTCTTCATCCTTGTCCAGCTTGCATGAGGGACTCATTGGCGTACCAAGAGGTTTAGCAGATTCCATACCAAACTTCTTGAGTATTTCCTTTGTGTACTTTGTTTGGTTGATGAAAATCCCGCTTTCTCTTGTTTGATTTGAAGTCCAAGGAAGAAGTTGAGTTCTCCCATCATGCTCATCTCGAATTCTCCCTGCATTAACTTAGCAAATTCTTGACAAAGGAGATTGTTAGTAGCACCAAATATAATGTCATCAACATAAATTTGAACAATTAATAAATCCTTTTCTTTTCTTTTTAAAAACAAAGTTTTATCAACATTTCCTCTAGAAAAATCATTTTCAATTAAAAATTTACTTAATCTATCATACCAAGCTCTAGGTGCTTGCTTTAAACCATAAAGTGCTTTGTGTAATTTGAAGACGTGGTTTGAAATTCATGATCTTCAAAACCAGGAGGTTGTTCAACATAAACTTCCTCATTTATAAAACCATTTAAAAATGCACTTTTAACATCCATTTGAAATAAGTTGAAATTCATATGACATGCAAATGCAAGTAGTAGCCTAATGGCTTCTAATCTAGCAACAGGTGCAAAGGTTTCATCAAAATCTATACCTTCTTCTTGATTATATCCTTTTGCAACTAATCTAGCCTTATTTCTAATTACCAATGCCATTTTCATCCAATTTATTTCTAAAAACCCATTTAGATCCTATTATAGGGTGGTTTTTAGGTCTTCTACTAGGGTCCAAACTTGGTTCCTAGTGAATTGGTTTAACTCTTCCTGCATTGCTAACATCCAATAACTATCTTTCTCAGCTTCCTCTATAGTTTTAGGTTCTATATGAGATACAAATGCAAGATGATTATTGATATTTCTCATTGATGATCTAGTCCTTACACCTTGAGATGGATCACCTATGATTAGGTCCTTAGGATGACCATAAGCATATCTCCAATCTCTAGGTAGATCTTTATCATTATGAGCAGTATCAATACCATCATCCTTAGGTGAGTCATCATCCTTAGCTTCAGGTTCTTGATCTGAAGATACATTTAATTTTTCAATACCTCTTTCAATCAAAGATGTATCTTCCTCATCATCAATTTTATCTGAACTTGATGCTAAAGACTCATCAAACACTATATGTGTAACATCCTAAAAACCTTATAATTTATGGCATTTTTCATTTGAAATGAAAGTCAGAAAGTTTTAGTGAAATATGGTGTGTTGGCCTTTTGATAAATGTAAAGAGAAGAAATTTTGGAGTAAATAAGTATATTTCTAAATGTTAATGAGTCTGATTTGAGAAATTGAGAGACTTAAGTTTTAATGGGTTTAAATCACAAGAAAAATCAAGTTTAGTTTGAGTTTTATCCTAAAAATGATGTTTTTAGTGGTTGGAGTCGACTACTATTGGAGTGGAGTCGACTCCTGGCACGGTTTTAAACTTTCGGCACGCTTAGGAGTCGACCCCTGCAGAGCTGGAGTCGACACCTGCTACTTTTCAGGAGTCGACCCTACTTTTCTGAGTCGACCCTATTTTCTGGAGCCGACACCTATTTCTGCTGGAGCCGACTCCAAGACGGCAGGTTTTTCTGAGTTAAATCTTGAGAAATTCATATTTAATCCGTTTCAAGTCCGATTTGGATGCCGTTTGAACCGTTGGATTTCTAAAATCGAGTTCTTCAAGCTGGTAAAGTCTTTTCTTAGAAATGTTACATAAAAGTATAATTTAAGTAAAAATGATAATCTGGGCTATAAATCAATTAAAAAAATGCTATATCAGGGGCAAAATGGGAAAAGGCTCCGATGTCAATTGCTAATTGTGTTAAGGGCAACTTGGGAAAGAAAATATAAGGGCAAAATATCATGGTTATAAGTGAGCCACGTGTTTTTAAAAAGCGTGCGTTAAGAGTGTTTGAGGGCAAAAGGGAGATTTGGCATGCCTTAACCCTTAAGTTTCCATGACTTGGTCCCCAAGTCATTAGAGAAAAAGGGAAAAACGTGGGTTCAGCCAGAGAAAAGAAAGAAAGAAAGAAAGAGAGAAAGAAGAGGAGAAAAGAGAGGAAGAGGAAGAAGAAGAAGAAGGAGGAAGAAAGAGAAAGGGAAAGGGAAGCTTGGGGTTTGTGCTCGACTCCAGGTAAGCTATAGCTTCCCTAGATCTTGTATGACTTTAGATTTTCTTAGATTAGTGTATTTTGAGGTAATAGTAGAAGTAATCTTGAGTAGAGAAAGGGTGGAAGAAAATAATGAGATATTAGAGGATAGATCATGTATGCATGCATGGTTCGTGGGAAAACCTCGTGTGGAGGTAATCCTAATAGCTATGTATCTGTATGTTGACGTAGGTCAAGAGGGTTATTCCAGGGAGCCGGAATACCAGAGTTGAGTACCAGTCGAGGAGTAACCTACTAAGGTGAGTGGATTTCTCATCTAGCAATGAGAGGTTAATTTGAGCTAGTATAATGAGATTAATACCTAGTTATGGTATGTTATGTTTAGCAGAGTATTATGTATGTTTTAAATATGAGAAATGAGAACCTAGATATGATGATAATCTGATAAGCATGAGTTTTGAGCATAAACACATAAGCATGAGTTTCGATGAGGGAATTTTTAATGTATACATGGCATATTTGCATGATAAAGCTTTACAAATGATGTATGAGTCATACTGAGCATCAGGCAGCTAGGGGGCTGATCACCCTTTAGACTGTACTGTAGCATGAGCATTGCACACTACTATCGAGCCGGCACCTCCTTGCGAACAGATCGTACGATGAACCCCAGAATCAGGGGTGAGTGCATGCCTAACCAGGCCAGTGGGGCTGGTTGTGAGCAGCCCGTGGGGGCATGAATCATAGCTCAGTGGAGCTGATTACTATATATAGCCCGTGGGGGCAGAGAGAAAACCCGAGGTTCCAGGGTTAAGGAACAAAGCACTTTGCCAGGTGAACCGCACGGGTAAGGGGTGCTATTTGTGCGGGGATCCTGTTGCTAGTCACGCACCCGATGAGAGTACACCTACAGAAGGGCGACTGTAGGGTGGTACCTCAGAGGCATTACACACACAGCCCAGCATCATGAGATCTAAAAGCATATGTTGTGATATAAAAAGGGCCAATGGGCCAAATAGTTATCCCGAGAGGGAGAGTCTTACTTGAGATGCCAGTGGGCAAGCAGATCCTGATGGAGTCTGGGTTGTAGATAAAGAATGCATATCTTCATATTGTAATGCATGGAGTTTTATTTAATGAGTTATCTTTCAGTGAAAAGTTATTATAGAGTATTCCAGTACTGATATGTTATTTGAAGAATAAGCTACATTTTATTTTATCTGATATCATGTTAAAAATGTACTTTGAGTTGTACAAGTTAAATAGTTTCAGCATACGATTGAAATTAAGAGGTTATGGTTCTCTATTTCTCCATAGTTAGATGGTTATCCAGTCACTGGGACTTAGGTCTCATCCCTCTATGATTTAAATGTTCTTTCAGATCAGTGAGTATTTCTGCCAGGATCACAAGATAAGCAGGACAGGACCCTTAGCTGGTGAAGCTTGCTTGGATGCAAGAGTGTATAAATGCTAGCCTTGTATATTGAGAGAGTGTGGTTTGATATTTGTATTTTGTATATGTGTATGTGTACAGTGGGATGTAATGATGTTTTAGACCTTTTTGGATATGAATACGAGACTTATGTTTTGGAGAAAATTATGAGCATGATGTGTGCACTTAGGATTTTAATGTCGATTGTGAATGTGATCTTGTAAACTGCCTGAGGAATGTCATGAAAAATATTATCTGAGCAGGTTGATGCTTAGTGTTGATTGGGTGATTTGTATATAATTGAGATGAAAATGAAAAGTTTTTAACAGGATGTGTTTTCGTGTGTTGCCACTTATGATAATTAGTTGGGGTTCTCTAGCTCTTTATGGAGCGCTACATAAAGACTAGTAAAACTCTATCCGATTACCACAAGTGTGCAGGTGTGCTGTCGGTGGCCCCAGAGAGGAGGGGAGCTGACAAGTTTTGGTATCAGAGCCCTAGGTTATTAGGTCCTAGGGGAATAAGTATGAGTATGAGTCTAGGATGATTGAATGATTATGATTATAGCTATTGAATGATGAAACTGATGTAATGAATAATGTCTTGTAGGACGATTACTACAAAGGCATCTAGAGAGACAGAGCAATCTTCAGGCAAGGATAGAAGCAAAGGTCAAAGTAGACTCAGAAGGTCAGTTAGAAGAAGTCAAATTGATAGAATGGCTTCTAGTGATTCCACCGAGCCAGTATCTAAGGAGGCTAGAGTGAGGGCGTCTTCAGAGCAGATGCCAGAGTCTTCTTCACAGTCTATTACCCCTGTGCCAGTAGACCCATCTCGAGTACAGACTCAGGGGCCTAGTATGTCAGAGTTGGTAGGCATGATTACTCAGGCTGTGGTAGCAGCTGTGGGTGCTAGTTCTAGCCTTCCATCTAAAAATTTGGAGGTTGTGAGGAATGTGGAAAGAGCCAGAAAGTTAGGGGCTCTGGAGTTCCAGGGAACTACTGATCCTATTCAGGCCGGGGCATGGCTGCAGAGGATCGAGAGAGTATTTGATGTGATGGGATGCTCTGAGGAGCAGAGGCTGAGTATTGCCACCTTTTTACTGGAGGGTAGAGCCCAGAGTTGGTGGAGATCTATTCAGGGCAGGCAGCCCCAGGGAGTGGAGTTGACATGGAAAATTTTAGAAGAGAATTTCATCAGCAATACTATTCT
>UESW01002640.1:63059-184506 GCA_900491605.1 Calamus simplicifolius | reverse complement strand
TTTTATGAATATCAGTTTTCATCTTGTGACCTTATGTAATATTCCAACTAGTAATTACATTCCAAAAGAGTACTCACGTCCAATATACAAGCCATGAATGCAAATAAAACTTTGTCACGTGCAAATCAACTACCAAACAACAATTAGCCAATTTTTTTAGGAAAATTAATCAGACAAATTCATGTGCAAAAATTATTTTGTGATCATTCATATCTTACTTCATATAAAAATCTGCAATAGGACAGATCAGTTCAGAAAGGGAAGAAGTCTTCATTAAATTCAATAAGCGCTCAGGATAATAGCAAGCAATACTCAAATGCATCAATCCAACGAAGTTCCACTGAATGGGTTTCCCAACACAACAACCAAAGGTCAAGATTACCACAGTAATTGAAAGGATATATTTAACAGATATTTAACCAAGGCATTCATTCACAGCCAACTTTACGGTAGCGCACTGCAAATGGACAACTAAGATCTGCTCTGAGAGAGAACTTTGATGTTTTTAAGATACATTATTTGTTGCAATTACTGAGATTGCAAGTTGAAAAGATAAATCAGCAAAGAAAACCAAGTAAAGCTAAAACCATTTGCCAGACTAGTCTCTCCCAGAATATGGTAGACTCGGAATTCCACGAGACACTCAGTACCTACCATGCCAGTGGTTGTAAGGTACTGGTACGCATGGAAGTTTGGCACAACACTATATAGTTGCCATCGAACTTTCAGTAGTATATTGTGTCAGTACAGGAGGTGTACAGGAACATACCTGGTTTACAAATATGGTATCAGTAAACCATCGATTGATTTCCTATTGATACAGTGAACCATGTTTCAAAGTACCTTGGGAGCTTCTTAAATCTCTTGGAGGCTTTAAGAACAAACCTGAACATAAGAATTCAGTTCATTCAGGTGTGTGTCATTGGAAATCATGGTCCATTTAGAAAGATTACAAATGTTTTCTGCTAACCATTGGTTTTCTTGAAGAATATTGCTTCTATATTCTTCCAACTCCTTCACCTGACGAGCTTTGTTATTTAATAGTCATATCAGAAACACAGACAAAAATGTAGTTGAGTAACAAATTATGTTCATGCATGACATGCGCACATGGCAAGATACTTCTGTTGAGTATTAAGTTTGGTAATCTCTGTCATATCAACATGCTTTAGCCCAGGAATTATTCTATCACTCCAAATTGACCTCAGAAATTAACCATTTGATGAGATATAGTCAAGACTTTATTGCATCAGAATATGGCTAACTCAAGCTTGGATGGATTACATAAAGATGATTCTTAATTTAGAAAATTGTTTTGGTTAACGTTACAAACATTTGATAAAGATTCATCCCAAATAAAATAGAGGAATGAAATATAAGGTGATTTCTAGCTTGAAAATTACAGAAAGATATCTGCCAGCTGACAAGAGGATAAGTTAATAGATAACCTGGTGAGAAGGTGATATAAAAATAATGCTCAAGCCATGTGCTCAATGTCTGTTAAATTCTCAACAATTTAATTGACATCCTGCTTTCACAATATTTTAGTGCTAAAAGTAGAATAGTGATTCGACACATCAACTCAGCAGTGTGGCAAAGATTTTTTTTTTGCCTTTTTGTGGAATAGCACAAAATCCCATAGGACAAAAAAAAAAAACAAGTTCTTGAGGGTGATGTAATAAGATTGACCACTAGTAGGTAGTAAATTAATCACAAAAATAAAGGTCAGGGAATATCTCATGTTGACTAACATACAATTAATTCATTGATTGGCAGGAAAACCACCAAATAATAGGGCAAGAGGAACTGGATATGAGAGGGCTGTGAGATCAAAGTTGAAGTTACCATCAACTAAAGCTATACAAGGAATTAAACAAATAAGCATTCAAGAAAAACCAACTAGATGAGACGTGCACAAGAGGATGCTTGATAATAGCAAACCTTATTATATAACTAAATTGGAGCACAAGGTACCAAGATAGAGAAGCATACCTGCATTTTCAGACCAATGTTGGTTTCCTCCAGTCTAGCAATCATTTTCCTGAAGTCAGTCTAGACAGCCCAAGAACAATTCAAAAGCATAAATATAACAAATAAGGATATTTTGGAGTTCTATATATGAAAAGTACTAAACAACTGTAAAATAACATAACATAAAATAAAATAACATATATGCATGGTTCAATTCTATAGGGTGATCAATAAAGACATGATTCAGAAAGGCTAGTAGGAACCTGAATAAGTCCCAGCAAAGTGATTCCAAGACTACCTGAAGCAAATCCTACAGTCAAAAATAGCAATTAGCATATTACTTACATAAGCTAAGCTTGAATTTGAACCACTTGGAAAGTTGCCTTCATAGGTTAAGCATGCAAAGTGTATTCGAGCTCTATCATACCTACAGACACAATAATAGTCAACGCATTTATAGTACGCAGGGCTCTTCGCCGCCCTCCATTCCGCAATCCCATTCCATCTAAAAAATACAAAACAAAACACACAATCAGAAGCCAAGGAACACCATGGATGGCAAAAGACTAGCTTGAATACTACCACTCACAGTGATTATTCTCGCACATCAAGATAACCGGTAAATCCCACAGCGCCGAGATGTTCAGGGCCTCGAAGAGCTGCCCCTGGTTGGCAGCCCCATCACCGTAGAGGGCAAAGGTCACGATCTCATCCTTGGAGTACTTCTGAGCAAAGGCCACACCGCAGCCGAGAGGGATCTGGGCGCCAACGATGCCGTGGCCGCTGAAGAAGCCGGCGTCCTTCTTGTAGAAGTGCATGGAGCCACCCTTTCCCCTGGAGCAGCCGGTGCTTCAGCCCATGAGCTCGGAGAAGGCCTCGACGAGGGTTCCGCCGCGGCCGAGGAAGGTGTAGTGGTCACGGTAGGCAGTGATGATGGAATCGCGCTTGGTGATGGCCGCCTCCATGCCGACGGCGACGGCCTCCTGGCCATCGTAGAGGTGACAGAAGCCACGGATGAGCTTGGCCTTGTAAAGGGAGTCTGCGGCGATCTCCATGCGGCGCATCAGGGCCATGTTGCAGAAGAAGGAGAAGATCTTATTTGGGATGGTGTCCACGGAATGGGAGGGGGGCTCGATCTTGTGGCCGGTGAAGGGAACGCTCATCTCGATGGTCAGGACGGTCTGGTAGTCAGCGGCAGAGGCGAAGAAGGGGCGGGAGAAGGGCAAGGCGGAGAGGGGCGGAGAAGGAGCTTAGAGGAGGGAGGAGGAGGAGGAGGAGGAGGCGAGGCGGCTGACGGGAGGGACTCGATCAGGAGCTCAAGGGGGCTAGGGCACTGGCGGGGGGAGGCACTCGATCGAGAGGGGGGAGGGGGGGCTAGGGCACTGGCGTTGGGGGGGGGGGTTTCTTGATAACAATAGGTTAAATCCTTCAGCATGCTGCGTGAATTCCTCACGCTTATACAAAGCGTCGGCAAAAAAGAGTTGCTATTCCTAATTTTTACTGTAGTGAATTGTTAATTTTAATCCTGTAAAAGTGCAATCACTCAAACAAAAAGCCTTTGTGCAAAAGGTTTTACCCTCTAATCTTAGATTGATGTAAAATTATAATCTTTTAATTATTTAATTTTAAATTAAGATAGAAATAGAAATAGAAAATTTAGAACTAAGGGTATTTCAAATATTAGAGTTTTGAAATTAAGATTAGAGATAATTAGTTAATGGTTGAAGACGAGTTGGCATTAGGTATGAACTTGTACACTGCTTTGTAAACAGTAGAGGCAAGAATCCTCATACACTAAATCCTCATACACTACTAATTGTAAAATTATAGATATTTATACATATACATACTAAATACCATATGCTAATGACTAAAGTAAATGAGTTGTAAAAATCTTGTACACTACCATCAATATAATTTTGAATAATTTATATATATATATATACTATATATACATTAAGATAAATAATTTGTAAGAATCTCTATACAGTATACCATTATTAATTTATAAGAATTTTTTTTGCATGATCACGTGTATGATTATAAATATTTTATACATGCAAATATATTGGTATTGCTCATTAATATTTTTGACTTGCATGATATATAAGATTTTTGTATCAGATTTTTGTGAGGAATATATTATTAAATTATAATAATAAACGTAAGAATAAAATAATTTGGTTTACTTGGATGGTTAAATGAGAGATATTTAGGGGTTAGATCTCTATATATCTGAATGGATGTAATTTCATACTCTTTTGGAACACTGAATATCAGTGCTAAACTTTACTTTGCTCATCTTATTATATATGCAATGCTTAAAAATGTAGCTTATCAATTTCTACACCATCATGTAGGCCTCTTTTGGACAATTCTAACATCCTCCCTGCTGACATGTGCTAACCACATGTACCATAACTTAGTAACATTGGAGTTTAATAACTCCAATGGTGAAAAAATTGCAATAATACTGGCATTCATGCTTCTAATTAAATGATATAAGTCGTTTACCAACCTTCCTTTGATCATCATTAGAAAACCTTAAAAACTTTCAGTACACAATTCTTAGCCAAGTATCTATAACCTAAGTATCAAGTGGGCCTAAGGAAATTAGGTTTTCATCAACTTCAGGATATGTCAAGCCTTTAGAAGCCGCACAAATCTATTAAACATCTTACTATAAACTAACACAATCCTAACAATATATATAGCTTTATTGTCACTCAATAAAACCCTCCCTATCTTTGATTAATGAATAAAAAACTAACTTTTGTTAGGGCATATAAAAGAAACAATCAGAATGAAGAATCTATTCTTTACCAGAATTATGGATACTGACTAAAAGTATCTCACTTCTTGCGCCATTGATGCTTTTTGTCGTGTTTTCTTTGACTATACTCACTTAAGTTTTAGAGGCACCATCCTCTTATCATATTTTACTTTTTTTCTTCCGATGAGTCCCTTCTAACGTGCTCTTCTTTATTATAAGAGAAGTAATAAAGTTTTTGATGTTTTGATTTACATCTTGATTTACTGCTTCTACTTAGATCCTTCCCTTTACTCTTATCTCTTGCAACCAACATTCTCCTTAGTCTTCGATGGGTCTCAAACACCCTACTTTTTAGCTCTTTAGATATACAACATCTTCTATATCATTTACTACGAAATTCTATCTCTCATACAACAACATATTGACAAAATTTTTATATGAGAATAGTAATGAGCACCAGAGAATAAAGATTTAATCTTCATCTTTCTCTTGATATCAATATTATCATATCAAGAATAGCTATTGAACTCATCTATGTGATCTTCTACTAATATTCATCTATAGATGGTAGAGCTTATACTTCAAATACATTTGATTTATGAGAAATCTTATCATATACTTTCTCTCTAACTTCAACCTAGTCCAATCATTGCCATCTCTTCAATTACTTCTTTAAGAACCTTATTTACCAAACTTAATAGAGTAACATCGTATGCCTTTGCCAATAATTCATCCTTATTACCATTGAACATAATAACTAATAATCTGTCTCTACCTTTTAGTACCTTTCACGATCTTTGTTATACCAAAAGAGCATGTATCTTAATCTGCCAGACACCGAAGTCAAGTTTGTTGAATTTATCAATTTCAAACTTTACAATCGATATCATAAATTTTTTCTTGAAATTAGATAAAAATTGCTATAATATAATCCACTTAAGATGTACAACTTTATGTTCACTAATCAGTTATACAGGAATCCAAGCCTTACTCTACACTACAAAGCTTAGTGTTCGTAGCCCAGCCTACTAGTACCTTAACTAGCTTAGAGGAGGGCGGATGTGGAGTTGCTAAAAGAATAGAGGAATTCACTAAAAATAGAAGAGTAATGCTTCTAAGACACTGAAAAATAGAGGAAAACTTCCTCTCTACTGAGAAAATAAAAGAAATCATCTAATATTTACCTAAAGTAGCTCTTCCACCTTTCCCATCTTGCTAGAATAACCCGAACCAAATCATTATGGTTGGACATCCTCAAGTAATGTTCCACCTCTATTATTTTTGCTATTTAGGTGGGTAGAATGCACGGATTTTAATCTTTGGATGAGTAGAATATGAGATCTCAGCCCTTGGATGAAATAGGGGGTTTTAGCCCCTAAACAAGCAAAATAAGGGATTTCAACCTTTGAACATCCTAAATAAGAGAATCTAGGTATGTCTAAAGTTGCAGTCTCTACATCCTTTGTTTTCTTAATTATCTCTCACATCCGACAGCTACATATTGGTGATGTTGCCTCTATATTTTGTTGTATCACTTAGCTAAGCATGATAAAATAGAACGATATTGAATAAGATGGATGGTCATCAAATAAGAAAGGGGATCGTCTCTAGGCATCCTCTAATTTTTGCCTTAGTCGTTGATGCGTGTCGTAGCGCAACGATTAAAACACCTTAATTTCACTAATAGAATAGTGAGAGTAGGGATCGATTCCATGAGAACTTTAGCGATTATCTTGAAATAAATTTTAAATTTAACTAAATAGATAATTAATAGTGCAAAATAATTAAGATATGGTCTATCTTATAAGAGCACGACCCATACCCGTAGATCACAGCCCATCCCTTTTAAGCATAGATCAGTCTAAATTATTTTTACTTAAATATAATTTAATAACAATTAAACATGAATAGAAACTTTATTTTATTAAATTAAAAAGTTATGACATTAAGAAGGCAAAAAAGCAATAAATTCTCCCTACACTAAACCAAAGATGGACTGAACCGGGTTGGAAACAGGCTGAACAGGGGCGAAGACTTTCTGCAGATGCCTCCAAACATAATATCCATGAACCACGGATGGCCGCCTGGTAACAGAGCACCTCCACGCTCCAAGAAGAGGAGATCATGGCCCGAACATAATCTTCTCCACGGACGGAACAAAGCTCGAACAACGCCCAGAACTCTCCCAATGGCCTCCTCCGATCTTTCGTTCTTCCTCCTGCAGCCTCCAAGCCACGGACCTCCTGGGAATGGAAACATAGCTTCCACGAACTTTGGACGCATGGACAGGACCTCCAGGCAGACGTCTCCTGGGCACAGAACCTCTATAATTGCTCAATCGTTCCTGGAACATCCGCCTCCAAGAAGAATCTCCACGCCACTGACGGCTCCTGGCACCTAGGAATAGCCGATTGCTCCTGAGAACAGAGCAGTCTTCCACAGACACAGATCAGCTGGACGGATGCCTCACGAATCCCCCTGAGAACAGAGCAGTCTTCCACGGACACAGATCAGCCGGACGGATGCCTCACAAATCCACGGACGGCTCTTGGGGACTTCAAATTGCTCTCCCTCTCCCCTTCGTTCTTCCCTCCTCGCTGCTATTTGTAGAATTCCAGATGCGGCCCAGATGCGGAGAGTATCTGTTTCCATATCAGAGATGTCCTGTTTCCATATAAAATGATGCGTGATGCAGAGAATTTCCAGAGAAATCGCGAATAAAATCAAAATTCCTTCCATATGAATTTAATTCTTTCAATTTGATAATTTCCAGTCTAATTTATTTCTTAATTGATGAAGGAAAAGATTGATTTGGAAAAGGAGAAGAATCGGAGAGAAATAAGGAAATTTATGCTGAGAAGACGACGAAGTCGGCAATGGGTTTGCCGACTTTGCTTTAAAATACATGCTAAATCCTTATAAAATTAATTCCAAGCTCGTTTTAAGTCCGATTCAAGTGTCGTTTGCGTTGTTAAATTCCTAAAATTGAGCTCTTTAAATTGATAAGGTTTCACCTAAAATATATAAAATATTAAAATATTAAATAATAATAGGTACGTTGAATTATTAATTAATAGATTTAGTGATAATTATTTATGCATTTATCAGTCGTCATTGTCTATCAACTGACAGTGTTACCACCATAGCCCTACCTATCGCTAAAAGATCTATTGATGATTTGGGGCTAGATTGGGAGCCTAGTTTAGGAGAAATAGGGCATAGCTCACTGGAAGCCAACATCGCCCATCCTTCCTCTTTGATGCCAACCTCAGCCTATCGATAACCACCTGTGCTCTCCTAATTCATCACCAAACCCCATGTACTCTCCATTGTTAGCACCTAAGGATGGCAACAAATTAAGTTTTTGCAAGTAAAAAGCTAGATTTAGTTTGATTTTGGATTTGACATTTTAAAACCTAATTTAAACTGGGTCAAATTCGTATTTATAAAATTGGGTATTTGAAAAATCTAGCTTTCCAAATATTATTTTAAAAAACCTAACAAAAGAAACCTTTATCGATCTAGTCACTATTTCTACCTACCATTCCTTTCTCTCTTTTTTCTATGAACAATCAAGAGACTCCATTCAATAAGCTCACCATTACTATCAGAAATCAGCCTTTCACCAAGAGACATCACCAAGGGATATGTCCCTTAGAAAATTACAAAGGGATTAGAAATATATTTTAAATTACATTCCAAATCTAGTTTAAGTAACGAATTTCTAAGGGATTTGCTAGGGATACATTTTCCTTGATAAGTTCCTTGAAAATCCCTTGATAATATGCAAGGGATCAGTGACTGATTATTTAAATAATTGTTAACAAGGGATTTATAAGAAAAGTTTGATACCTTAGAGATTTACTAAGGGATAAATCTCTTGGTGCTGATAAAATATTTTTTAAAATAAAAAATAATATCATAGAGGGATTTTTTTTAGAAATCTCTTAGTGATTTTAAAATCTTATATCAAGCATATGTCATTTATAGATTCTCTCACTAGTATAAAAATAAAAGTCATCAGTAAAATTAATATTATGTAATATTTTTAAAATCATTAATTAAATAAAAAAATTCCTTCATTTCTTCCTCTCTTTAACTTGTTCAAATCTTATCAAAATTCTAGGCTTACACCCTTTGTTGCCAACGATTAGATTGGCACAACGGTAATGGGCTAGCCAATTTGAACCCTTTGGTCACAGGTTCAAACTGAATTTGTGCATTTTGGTTAGTGAATCTCTTACTAAAAGTTTTAGATCCCTTAGTAATTACCAAGAAATTTTTGAGGGAGACTTTCACCAACATCATATATTCCAAGGGATGAATCTCTCGGTCATGCCTACCCATTCTGCTTGTCTCCCCATCTTCTCTTTGTTTCCTCTCTCTCTTTCTCACTCTCTTTGTTCTTGGTGCTCTGTTTAAGATCCTATTCGAGATTCGATGGCTGATGATGAGCGATCCCATATTTCTTCTCCATAGCTTCTTTTAGCATGAAAAAGCTTTAGATCCACTCATTCACCACTCAGATGTCTCTTTTAGATACCATCTATATCTTTGATATTATTGTTTTGTTGTTGAAATTTTCATTTTGACCCCAAAAATCTATTTTTCACTTGTTTTCTAGTGTTTCCCAACATAATCACGATGTTTTTTGCCTTTTCATACTCTTTTTAAGGATTTTTCTGAATTTTTCTTCAATTGCTTTATGAGTTTGAGATTTTTAACAATCTCACCCAATCAACTTTCTTTGCATAGATTTTCATGGGTTTTCTTTGATTTTCTTTCCAGCTCCAGGGAATTTTGTATTTTTTCCTCTAGAATTTGGTTCTTTTATTGAAATTTTCTTTATTACTATTTTTTAATATAGATAACTCTTGCTTAAAAAAATATAAAACTCTTAAATTTTGCTTTCATTGTCAAAGGAAAAAAAAAATTTGAAGTAAAATTAAGGGTTAATGATTGATTGCTTAGATTTCTTAGATTTTTTACAAATAATTTAGTTACCCAATTTTTTTAGTAAGGGAAATTCCCTCAATGAACCCCTTGGTAATCACCAAGGGATTTGTGCATTTTGGTTAGTGAATCCCTTACTAAAACTTTTAGATCCCTCAATAATTATCAAGGAATTTCTGAGGGAGACTTTCACCAACATCATATATTCCAAGTGATGAACTTTCCTTGGAAATCCCTTGGTGAAACTCTTCACCAAGGGATTTTTGACTTTCATCAAGGGATTTTGTTCCTCGTTGAAAGGTTAATTTTTGATAGTGCATGTCTACCCATTCTGCTTGTCTCCCCACTCTTCTCTTTGTCTCCTCTCTCTCTTCCTCACTCTCTTTGTTCTTGGTGCTCTGTTTAAGATCCAATTTGAGATCCGATGGCTGACGATGAGCGATCCCGTATTTCTTCTCTATAGCTTCTTTAGCATGAAAAAGCTTTAGATCCACTCATTCACCACTCAGATATCTCTTTTAGATACCATCTATATCTTTGATATTATTGTTTTGTTGTTGAAATTTCATTTTTAATCCAAAAAAATCTATTTTTCACTTGTTTTCTAGTGTTTCCCAACAGAATCACGAGGTTTTTTGCCTTTCATACTCTTTTTAAGGATTTTTCTAAATTTTCTTCAATTGCTTTATGAGTTTGAGATTTTTAACAATCTCACCCAATCAACTTTCTTTGCATAGATTTTCATGGGTTTTCTTTGTTTTTCTTTCCAGCTCGAGGGAATTTTGTGTTTTTTTCCTCTAGAATTTGGTTCTTTTGTTGAATTTTTCTTTATTACCATTTTTAATATAGATAACTCTTGCTTAAAAAAATATAAAACTCTTAAATTTTGCTTTCATTGTCAAAGGAAAAAAAAAAAAAATAGAAGTAAAATTAAGGGTTAATTATTCATTGCTTAGATTTCTTAGATTTGTGATGATTTTACTGGATCGAAGAGAAGCTCCACATTTATTATCATCATCCCTCGCTTGCCCAATCTATTGGGATCCCAACTTAGGTTTATACTTTTTTTCTTTTCTTATTTATTATTGAGTATTCAATATTGAATTTGTTACTACTTTTTTTCATGCGTGATGCTTGTTCAACCATTGATTCTCATTTTATATGCATTGAGAAGGAAGATGTGGATTAGACTTGGATGATGTGGCTTGGAAGTTTATATTTTGATGTGATTTATGTTTGATGAAAATAATTCATTTTAATGTCTATAATTTATGTTATAACTTGTGTGGATGAAATTTTTATTTTTTTTTATTTTGGTGAGATTTATGTTAGCAAACTTGTTATAGTTTATGCTATATTTTTTTTTAAAAAAAGTCTATACATCTTTTTTAATTTAATTAAAATTTACTTTTATTTGGAAATAATATAAGGATATAATTATTTTAATTTCTATATAAAAATAATTTATTTCCTTTTTCATGTTAAGATTCAGATAAGACAACTGGTTTGACTTGACCTGGTTTTATTAATAAGTTCAAATCCGATTCCAGACTAGCTCAGTCATTGGTTTTGATTTAATCCTTTTTTTAAAAAAATAATTTTAACATCAGTTCTATTTTTTGGGTTTTAAAACCAGATACAGTTTGAATGGTGTAAAACAAATAGGATAAGAATCATTTCCATCATTAATGGCATTGCCAGCTCCTTTTCCTCCATCACCAACATCGGTGAATATAAGGGATCAATCGCTCTCCCATTGCATTACTTGTTTAGCTTGGATGGCTTAGATGGTGTGAATGACTTCCAATGAGATGGATTACGCATTCTGGATTATATTTTCTATTTTCTTTCAGAATGAAGGCTTCTGAATTCATGTGGCCGCCTTAAGATTCATGTTGTAGCTACCTAACAAGAATCAATGATCGTCATCTCTGGAAGGTTTTTTGTACACGCTTAAGATTTGGGTTTAATGTCAATTGTGCTGCAAGAAAGGAGAGATCTATAATAATGAGAAAGCGAAAATAAACACAATAGCACATATAGAATTTAACATAATTGGTCAATTGACTTATGTCCACACTAGACAACGGAGATCTAGCTCTGGTGAGGTACGGAGATAGCTTGGTCCTGTCAAGGTACGAAGACTGCAGGCGGTGTAGCTTGTCCTTTTTTGATCATGATAGTTAGATGTTCAGAGCCCACAAGTAAGTCTTACCGACTGCCATGTCTGCCAATCGATGCGATGATGATTTTACCCCGTATCACATACAATATACTATTAAAAAAATATTTTCTATATATAAAATATAACATTATAATGCCAGATGTTTGATCTGAAAGCTTGTTAGGGCATGTTTGCCAACCAGCTTGTTTTTTCACCTGCAAGGATAGGCCCTGCCTGCTAGCGCCACTTTTGTCGTGATGGAGGTTTGGATGGCTTTTGCTTTACCTGTTCATTTGCTATCATTGTAAGGAACAATAATATTACTCAAAAGTTCTTGGCAGCAAGCAAAAAGATAAGCTTCCTTTATAGCTTTCCAATGATGTAGCTTTGAATGCATGGATATGCTTTGCTTGCCATAGCAAATGGAAGGCTGCAGTCCCATACTTTTCCAGCATGCCATTATGATGTTGGCTGATATTGTTTGCATTGCTAGCTCCATGGCATATGAGCAAACATGTCACATCATTTTTCTCTTTCCATGGACTTGGGCATTGCGTTGCCTCCGCCTTCTTCGCCATCTTTGGCCACTTTATCAGCTCGACGATTGCATGAAAGTCGCATTTCATTAGGAAGCAATATTTCTTATTAGTCTATCTACTTGTCTGGTATTACTGGATTGGTGTTAGTTCAATCCACTACTCATATTACCATAACATACTTTTCATATAGGGTGTTCTGTTTAGGATTACCAATGATCTGGATGGATGTGATAGAATCATTACAGTTGATTATACCTTAATGATCTTACATGACAATGATTTCAAACCATCATCACTTTTATAATCATCATCAAATCTAGTGATTCTATATTCATCTATGAGATTGAGCATGCAAGATCATCTTCATGTAATGATCTTGACTTGAGATATATATAAGAATGTATCACAGTGAAGTTATCAATTAACTAATAATTGATAATGAATTTAGCTCTAAAAACTTTTCAAATATCATTTCTTTCTAAGAAAGAAAAATTTGTATCGATTCTAAGCAGAAATCGATGAAATTATCAAAAGACAAAGGATCTTCAGATGAAGATACCAAAGACATCAAGGAAATTGATGGCATTCTTAGTGTAGGAATCTTCGGCACAAGTGACTCTCATCGTCTTCATATGAACTACTGGTTTTGCATCAATCAATTATAGTATTATCTCTACGTACCTTGCTTCTGCTTTTTTTTTATCTCTTCTCTCTCTTCTACGAGAAAAAAATGAAAGGTAGCTAATGAAGATGAGTTTTTTTGGGACCGAAAAGCACTTTCACATTTCAATGATGGGTTCTTTTTTCCGTATGATTGAAGAAAGACTTGCTCTTAGAAAAGCTCAATTTCATTAATTATCATTGAAGCCTCCATCCAAACAAGAGGGTGATCGTAGTTCTCTAAAAAAGTCTCTTTCACAAGGGAAAGCAGTGGCAACCAAAATTAAGTAAAGAGAGCTCAACTAATTAGAAATAAATTTAGTATTTAATTACTAATGATTCAAAATTTATTATATAAAAAATAGTGATTTTAGATTATTAAAGTTATTTAGTCATTAACATATATCGCATTAAATATGATAATCTTTAATTATCACATCATTATGATATAAAAATATTAATTTTCTAAAATCATCATGATGATTCTATTTAGGTTTACAAACACCTCTTAAATATTGTTCTATCATACCCAGCTTGTTATTCCATCCAGTTAAAAGGAGACTCTGTAATCAATAAGTGATCATTTCCTTTGGGACTTCAAAAGCTAATAAAATTTTACGAGATATAACAAATATAAAAGGAGAAAAATATATTAGGAGAAAAACCAACCTACTGGCTTCTAACGAACTTAGTAGCCACAACTCCACATCTTCTATTATAGTTTTTATCCTATCCATATTTTAATGCTGATGCTTTTGCTATTGCTCTTCATAATTAAATTGGGACTTCCTCACTTCCTTTTAGATTGGAGGAAAAAAAAGAAGAAAGAAAAGAGCATAAGCAAATCAAGCCTCATGTAAAGCCTACTTACGATAACTAATTTTTTCATGTGCTAGCCTTACACCCCTAACCTCTTCTTTTATTACCTAACATTTTCTCTTATTTCCACACCACCTCCATTCATGCCACTCAACATTACATCAAGCAAGCTTGTCTATCCTTTTGCAGCGCATTCTCTTAGTTCCTGATTAGAAGGTCTTGACTTTCGACAAAGACTTGATATTTTATGTCTACGTCTCATTTTAAACAAATAAATTCTAATTAAACCATCCCCCACTCTAAACATATAAATCTTGCTTTTGGCTTACACTACTAGAGGATTAAGCATTGGCGCAGAAGAAATCGTGCGACCGCTGGAGGCGGTCGCGGAAGCCACTTTTAGCGACCGCTTCAGGCGGTCGCTGTGGCGGTCGCCAATGCTAAAGCATTGGCGCAGAAGAAATCGTGCGACCGTGGTAGGGCGGTCGCGGAAGGCATTTTTAGCGACCGCTTCAGGCGGTCGCTGTGGCGGTCGCAAATGCGCTTTATACATCGGGCCGCTCTCTTCTTTTTCCTTATTTGGCTGGTTCATTTCTTTTCCCCTTCCGAAACCCTAAACCGCCTCCGCTTCCGCCATCAAGACGATCTCGCTTCCGCCATCAAGACGATCTCCGCTTCCGCCATCAAGCCTGGGCTGTATCTTCTTGGAACTCCGGAGGTTTGCCATGGTGAGTGGAGATTTGACGCACCTGAGCCGTGACTGCTGATCAATCGAGGCTTCGCCACTTCCAGCCAAGACTTGGGTACCGGTGGGAGTTAGCGAGGTAGGATTTAAATGCCATTAAATCATCTTTCTCCATGTGAACCTCTGTTCCTCTCTAATATTCATAAATTCATTCTTTAGGACTCTTGTTTAGTTCGATTGGGAGTTAGCAAAAGCCAACTCGAGTGTCAAGTCCTGAATTAGGTCGCTGGCCATCGCCTTCATCGATCGGTCAACTGCCAGGTAATTTTTGGTTCCCCTGTTTTCCCAATAAATATTGGTTGGCAGCATGATAGAAGATATTTTAAGGGGATTATAGCATGGATTTTGATAGCTATAATCTTATCGAACGCATGATCGATTCGCCGTTGGTGTTGTTTGTTTCATTTTTGCTTGGTGATTTTTGTGTTGCTTTATCTCCTTTTTGTGGTTACATTAATAGCATTAATGCCGTGGGCCAAAAATCAGATTTAGATTAGTTTTGTAGTAATTAAATGGTTCTCTATTTTTTAAATTAGTAAGTTATTTTATCAGATTGATTGGTTGAAGGGTTAAGGTTCTGCAATAGGTTGACTTCAAGGATTTGGAGATGAAATCTTAAGTTTCTGCATGGATCTCTGAGCATGACTAAAGCATTTAACAAATGTTTTGCGCTGCTGGTACTTGATGAATAGTAGGTTTTTATCCGCATGGTTTGAGATTTTGAATGAGCCTTGTTTCGTCTGATGATTTAAGGCGTCTGGTTCTTGCCATCTTGATCCTCTAGAGTTGGATGTGGCGATCGAATTGCTATTTTTTTTTTTTTGGCCTTTCCTTTCCCCTAGTTCAATGGGAATAGCTGGAACTTTTAGAGTCGAAGATGAGGAAGTTGGTCGTAGAATTATCCTTTGTCCAGTGATTTTCTGTTCGCGACTGTTGCTCAGATTTACTGGTGCATCTGCAGCCAAGAAGCGTTTACGTTACTATTCTTATATTTACGTTCCTTTCCTTTTATCAGTATCCTCTCAAGTGGTTTTCAGATCCACTGATTTCAGTTGAGGCTTCCTTTCCTGACAACTCCTCTCCCAGAAAAAGAAAAAAATGATCTGACCCCATTCGGAGCACGCTTCGTTGCTCAGAATGAAATTTTTGCAAGCTATTGAGATCAGCATGTGCTAACTTACACATATTTGCTTACTAGTTCTACGTTTAATGCATCCAGTTCCTTGCTGTAGAAGTAATATTATATTTGTAGCATTGTGTATATCCCAGAGTCTCCTCTTCTTTCTTGTTATTGGACAAGTTGCACCCCTGGTTGTTGATTGAGTTCCAATTTGAGAAGGCGACAATGTTTGGACATTTTGTTCTTCTGCTCATTCCTCCAGTTATGACTTGTTTTTGCTTCTCTTCATTCTTCTAATTCCATATATGCTCTCTATCAAATTCAATGCATCTTGGCATCACTATTTTGATAGCGATGGGATTAATCAGCTTGTAGCCACTGGATTTCATACCATAGAGCAATAGAATGCATTTATTACTTTTGTCTTCTAGCTTCACTCTCGTCTTTTGGTTATTTGGCATATGCAACAGCATCAAAAATTCTTAGACGATTAACTCTTGGCTTATGTAAGCTCTATGCTTCCTCCAGTGTAGCATTACCCGCTCATTTTATAGGAAACCGATTGAGCATGACTAAATTTATATCAGAAAATTTTTTAAACCTCAGGCTTTAAAAAAAGATGTTTCAGTCTTGATTTTGGTAAGGTGAAATTGTCAGTTTTGATTTCAACAGTTCTGCTCTAGTTTCAGAATTTTCAGCCGTAACACTAATACTATAAATCAGCCAGTCACATAAATTGGGAACATTTTGAAATTTATTGTGTTCTTAAAATAAAGAAATGACTAAAGCATTTAACAAATGACCTGTGTATATTTTAGCAGATTTAGCCTTATAATTTGGATTCATCTGAAACTATAAACCTAACTGCTATTTTAGATCGGTTCCCAGTGAAAAATATAATCTCTTCAATAGTGGTTATTTAATGATTCCATTTTTCATGAAATCGATTCCCTTTTTGATTTGAATGTACAAAAATTTGTGAAGCTCAGCAAGTCTGGAAGCATGGGAGAAAATTATTGTGCTTAGTTGATACTGGGTCATTCACAGAATTGCTAAACCTTCCCTATTTATCATGAGTTGGTTATGTTGGTTATTCATCTGTATGGGTTTAGTGGTTTCAATGTTTGGGCTGTAACTTCATTCCATGGCAAAACCACAGCTATGCCAACACATATATCAAGGAGTTAGTAGGATGTGAGGTTTATAATCATTCATGTTTTAAATTTTGTACTTCAGTATCTACCTCACTAAATAATCAGATGCTATTAATGTTTTGTGGTTACATTAATGACAAATCAGGTTCAGCATCAACAAAAGGCTCTTGTTTGTATGTAAAACCACACACATACACACACATATGAACCAAGGGTTGAGATCCCCTTCATACTGCTCCATACCAGCTGCTACATAAAATACTGGCCATGAGTAAGTAAAGCATGGGCTAGCATAAGTCCATTTGGGGGAACCAGGCTCTTATCACGTGGCGGTCGCTAAACGGTCGCTAAAAACTATTAGCGACCGCTTTTTAACTTTTAGCGACCGCCATAGGCGGTCGCTAAAAATACTTTTTCTACTAGTGTTATTTTCTATTTATTTTAGAGGACCAAAATAATTGGGACCCCTCTATTAGGTTTGACGTTTCCTAAGCGCACCTGAGCGTCTTATTCAACTCTTGGAGAAATTCGCCAGCAAATTGACCTTTCCTTCCAATACATCAAGGAAAATATTTATTGATTTTATTCTCAAGCAGAAAAGGTTGGCATCATATTTCTCTCATCACTAATTGTATTCACTTATTTTTTAATTAAAGAACATAAAAATTGCACAATAAAAAATAAATAAATAAACATGTATGACATTGTCATTAAACTATTTTCACTTCTTGATGTAGTTTACTGGTGTATTATATTAAGATATAAGGATCTAATTTGATTAACATACATACATATATACTGTTGCCATAGAAATCCGTTCTTCAACTCGGGTACGACCCACCTCCGGATCTGGATACCAATCTCTCGCCCGGATGGAACCTGCAAGACAGTTCTCGCACAGAGAGTGTCGAGGTGCCCTCTATGGAAGACCCTCTGACGCTCAACTCAATAAAGATTCACACAAGCAGATATGAGGAGAAAGCTCTCGTAGAAGAGTTCATCAAGAATGGCCTCTCTGGGAGCCTAGGGAGCTCTGTTGAGCTTCAATGGGTTCTTTCAGTGAAAAGAATGAGCGTACCTGAAAGACTTCAGGATAGAGCGTATATATAGGTTGACAAGGTGATAACAGACAACTACCTGACTCCTTGGGTGTGTCACCAGGGATCCAAAACCATCATGATTCGAATATGATTCAAATTAAGTTTGTTACGAGGCCGGTAGCTTTCGAATCTGATAAGTTAGAGAATCAACGGTTAGAGAGGCTAGCTAGTGCTTTGAGATTCAATGACTTGTAGGCTCTAGGTCACTTTGGCATTATCTGGCTTTTTCCTTCACTTAGTGTAGTCGAAGACTCAATGGTTGAAATCTTGCTGGATTATTATGGACTTGAATCTTTCCGCACTTGGTTCCATAGAGGTTCAGGGGTACCTCGGTCTGGCTGAGGTATAAGGATAGCTCAGTCTTGCCAAGGCACAAGAACAACTCGGTCTGGCCGAGGCATGAGAATAGCTCGGTCTGACCGAGGCATGATAATAGCTCGGTCTTGCCGAGGCATCAGAATAGCTTGATCTTGCCGAGGCATAAGAATATAGCTCGGTCTCATTGATGTGTATCAGCTTTATTCTTTTTCTAGACGTGACAACTGGTAGATCAGAAATCATAGGTGATCTTGACCTTTTTGACATGTGCACGGATATTGATGCTATAGCAATTTTGCACCTCATCACATGCCCCCTACTCCCTAGTCCGAAGCGTAGGCTCGGGGGTAGGAAGTAGAGTCTCGGGTGGCTTTATCCGGTTGGGGGATTTCAAATAGGCGGAGACGTGCTATGAGGCTCTCATATACGTTAGGCCACCGCTTCATCATTTCTTTTCATCGCCCGAGGAGAAAACCTCTCGCCTTCTGCCATCGGCCATGAATGGAATGACACGTGGCGGGCTCAAGGCCTGGCAACGTATGGGGATTCTTGCCTCGCCGCAATGGTTTAAAAAGAGTGGGCGGTGTTGCCTTCGCGCGTCTTCTCTCTATCCTCTTCCTCCTCAATAATAGAATACCTTTGCCCCAGAATCAGACATGGCTGGCGTTTCTTTCGTTGATCTTGGAGATAAGGAGTGTCCCATTGACTCAGCCTCAATGATGACTCCAGTCAATCTGGAGAGGATTCGTCGGGATTACTAGTTCACAAGTGACATTCGGATGCGGGTCCCCAGTCCTAAACAGAGGGTGCCTGATCAATTGGAGTCGGGGGTCTTCTTCTATAAGGAAAGATTCAAAGTGGGTCTCCATTTTTCCCTTAATCCACTGGTGAATGGCATAATGAAGCATTATGGCATCTGACCAACGATGCTGAATACCTGGTGTTATATCATCGGGTTTCATTTCCCTGTGCACCTTTACGGGGATAAGAGCGACTATTCCTCTGTTTCGAGCCTGCCACAGTCTTACATCTTCCAATGATTCATCTTGGCAATACATAGGGCCAGGAAGAACTTCAAGAAGTTTTCTAAGGTTTCAACTTCTGTCAAAGGATAGAAGTCACAGTTTTTCATTGTTGAATGGGATGCTACATTCGACTTTTCTCGCCAATGGGTATTAGGAAATGTGTCATACAGCCAATCATCTAGCTTGTAGACGGTTATGAGTTGATGTATGTACATGATTTATTCAATAAATAAAAGTTAATTTTGGCAGTACAACATATAGTTTACATCTTCTAGTAGAATTCTAATATGTTGTAGTCCTTAGAGTTACATGTATTCGACAATGGAGGAATTATTGAGTAACTCTTAAATCTATTTGCGGCCAAATGATACGTTGTTACCTAGGACGATGACGTAATCAAGTGTAGGTCGTTGTGTGCCATATGGGTTGGTTTGTTCTCTTAAACCAAGGAGTGTATAACACTGGTATGACATGCGGGTGAGTGTAGGAGTACATTCACTGAACAGTGACTCACCTCTGCTGAGTGTGCCTGGAGCAACTTACAGAAAGGCAATGGGTATAAGTATCCCTTTGACATGAGACTATCATGTTGACTTGATAAGCAACTCACTATACTTAGGCACTGGACCACCCGGATTTCTAATCCGATGACGGAAGGTTGCTGGGTGCAGTCAAGTACTTATTGGGTCAGTGCTGAGTCAAGATGGGATTGTCCACTCTAAGTGTTAGAGAGAGTGCTCGAACTATATTTCAATTTAGCAAAACATTGGCCAAGGTAATCTTTGTGAAGTGTCACAAGATTCATTGCATTGAAACATACTTGGGTGATTTACTCGGAGTTGGTAGTTAACTCTGTATTCGCCCTGAGTACTAGGACAAGGGGAAGAATTATGCGGCAACCATAGCTTGGGTTCCTGAATGTTGCCTTATGCAAATTCAATCTATCCGGACGTTGAAAACCATGGCTAGATGGTCACATCGATTAGTATAGGAAGTGTTCCTATGCTACCAGCTTAGGTTCGAACCTATGGAGTCACGCACATAGTCGGATGACTTGTAGACAGGCGTGATCATTGATTTGAGTGGGCTCAATCAGATGGTCATAGGGGTTTGTTCTAGCTATGTCTAGCTAGCACTAGGCATTAGCGGCAGCACCTACTTCGAGGGTGATTTGAGTTAGTCAGTAACTCAAATAGAATTTTGGGACATGATATAAATTTGGTATGAAGTTAATTTGAATCATGGACCAATGGTTGGTCTGACAACAGAGTGGTTTGGATCCAGGTTTGAATTCATAAATCACTTTGGATTGGAGCTCGGATAGGCCCAATGCAAAGTATGGTTCAAGAGCTACGAGTAGCTTCTTTCGGATTGAATTTGGACTTCAAACGGAATTGATTGGATCAATTCTATGTTTTTTAAAAATTAATTAATTAATTAAAGTGTCTGCGGCACACGTTAGCAGAGGGCTAACATGCACCGCCCTTGCTGTCAGCGCATACTCTTGATCGCGACAAGTGGCGTGTGCACGGTGCGCCATGTGTGCGTCAAGATCTGTGCAACAGTGATTTTTTTTTTCTTCCGATCTTTATCTGCTTATATCTTCTTTGTTTGAACTCCAATTTTGAATCAGTCAGGTGCGTTGGAAAGCTCTCGATGAGCTCTTCAAGCTTACATAAAAATCAAATTCCAAAATTAGTTTTGAAAGTGGTTTTACGAAAGAATAAGATCCCTATTTATCTAATCGGATCCTTTGCGAAAGCATTACGGTGAGAAAAGATTTTTAGGAGAATACGATCGTAAATGTTACGTTGTATAAAATACGAAGCAGAAAGGGGAACAAAGAGGAGAAGAAAATTGGCAGAGATTTTTCTGTGAAAGATGATCGTCAGCAATCACAGAAAGTCAGAAAGAAGTCCAATCAAGAAGAGATTGTCTCTTCTTAGGGAGAAGAGTTCTTCTTCCATTGTTCTAGGATTCCTCCTCCTGTCTACATACATCAAGCGTGCGTGTGATATAGAGGAGCGACGCGTGCGGCTCTTGCAAGGCACGAGTAGAAACTTTTTCCTGCAGATTGGATCTGCTACGTTCGTCATCTACAGCTTCCGCATCGAGATGTATTGTTTTAAACTTATTTTTACATACTGTTAAATTTTAGATTTGCTAATATGCTTTAATTTATATTCAATGTGAATATTAAAATTGAATTACATGCTTTCCACCTTGAGATCCTGTGCATAGGAAAAGCAAGTTTTCCTACAATGGGGGCCTCTCCCCATGGAGCTGAATCAACGTCCGACGCTGTCGAAAGCAGAGAAGGAGGACTTTGATGTTCTTTATGGCAGCAAGGTGGTCCTAATCGATGCTCTTTTGACCGAGGAGTCACTTTATAATGCTGGGCTAAGCCGAGTCAACCCTTTGAGTAAGTGCAACATCACCTTCTCTATGTTTGATGTCTTTGCAAGGATGCAACTGCCCGTCCGATGATTTGCGTGTTGCAGGAATTAGGTCTGAGTTTGAAGCTCAGATGAGAGGAATGTTCAAAATCGATTATAGCGATTCGAATAGAAAGAAGAGTACGAAGTATCGCCGTACTGTTTCATCAACTCCCACAAGAGGGAAGAGGGCTTGGATTGAGCAGAGGTCATCTTTTTCCTCTCCCTCCAGGCTGCAGCTGGCTCTGCCGAGCTATTCACAAGAACTAACTGAGTCTCAACCTTTGAGCCTGCTGAGGGGGGATGTTGCAGAGGAGTCAGTCCTAGCCCCTGTTCTAGCATTGGAATTTGGGGGGCCAACACCTAGTAATAAGGACGAAGAAGTAGCAGCTCGGGCAGAGCAGGAGCTTGGCCGTTGCCCGAGCCAACGATCATGATTTTCGGGTGACAGAATTTCTCTATTCTGTGGCTACCGACGTATATTACCCTGAAGGGAGGGTTCCATTAATCCGTAGAGGCTGAGGAGATTATTTTTCAAAGATCGGGCGGCTGCACTTGCGGCGAGTGTTGTTCCGCCTTCGACAGGATCCCTTCCCCGTCGGGTAGAAAAGGAAGAAGGAGAAAAAGGAGGTTCACCGGGCGGAAAAAGGGGCTCCCTTGATGAGGATGGAGGAGCCAGGGCCTTCGAGGATGTCGGCAGGCAATGAGGAAGGGATAGGTCAGCCTAGCCCCCTCCTTGATCCCTCGGATCGTACCACCGAAGAGTTGCAATCTTGGATTGACAACTTTTTTAATATTTTTTATGCGAAAGAACATGACATTTACCTCGAAGAGGGAGAGGACAGTTGTTGGAAAGTCACTTTTGTGGTTAAAGGATTCGAAATGCCTACCGATCTGGACGACTATGCATCGATACCCAGCCAACACATCTTGAGGGATATGAACTCTTCTTGCATCCAAGTGGGTTTTCTTCCTTTCTTTGCTTTTATTAGATGTTTTGTGTAGTTCTTTCGAATTTAATCACTTGGCTCTATTGTAGGCAACTCTCCTCCAACGGATGCTCTATAGGCGCCTGATCTCTGCCAATGAATGCAACAAGGAGATTTCACGCGAGGCCGAGGGATATGTGCTAAAATAAACTCAGCTGATCAGCACACGAAAGAATTGACAAGGGTGCAAGCCGAGCTTGATGAGGCTAGGAGGTCGGGCGAAGATGCCCGATCCTAGGTATTATGACTTTGGGCTGAGGTTGCTGAGCTTGGGGAGGCTCGGAAGGTAGCCGATGAAGCTCGATCAAAACTGTCGAGGTTTCAAGGTGAGGCTCAAAAGAAAATTGATTTCCTTAATGGCAAGGCTGCTAAGGAAAAATCCCATTTTGAGGCTCGGCTCGAGTCCTATCATAAGCAAATTGTCGATCTGACGGCTGAGCTACATCAAGCTAGATCTGACGGCTCTAGGGATCAGAAGGACCTCAAATATGCCTGAAGAGAAATGAGCAAGTATATAAAAGAGAGGGAAAAGGCTCGAAAAAGGGCCAAGAAAGCAGAAGCTAATATTGCTCACCATGTCGACGAGGTATGTTCTCTTACCACTTCCACGCAACGGTTCATCTCTTCCCCATAGTTAGAGATAATTTGATCATTTATTTTATTTGCTATTTTTTCTTCCCTAGTTGGATAAGACCAAGACCGAGGCAGCTGATCAAGTAAAGGCTTTGACCAAGGATTTAACCTCTAGCCAAAAGAAGTGCTCCGAGCTTGAGCGTCAGGCTACTAAGGCAGACAATAAAATCGCTTTGGTGATTGAGAGGTATGAAAGCTCGGACGAATTCGCTCAAGGGCAAATTCAGTTTTCGAAGGAGGCATACTGAGTTGAGCGAGTGAGGTCCGGGAAAGGGTGATTCAGGAGTACCCAGACATCAACCTTTCATTTTTGAAGGACGAGAAGTGTTGCTTTCCATCGCCAACAACTGAAGCATTGGCATCAACTCCCTCATTCGACAACGGCGATGACAAAGATGCTCCTAACATTGATTTTAAAGTAGCCTCAGAGGGAGATCCAACGAAGGCTCCTCCATAATTTGCTAAGGAAGCAGAGGCCTTGAGACCTGTCGTCAAGGAAGCTGGAGTTTCACAGACAACCACCGAGATGGAGATAACTTTGAGGCCGAGTAATGGAGAGGGTTGGTCGGATCAGCATACTTTAAGCGTTGCCGAAGCCACCTTCGAGGATGAAACCGGGACTTAAGGATCCATCTTTCCATATCTCTCTTTCATTTTTTGTAATATAAACAATATCATGATATGAATGAATCTTTTGGTTTTCTTCATATATCCCATTGTTTTGGTATTTGTGTGTCGGACGATCTTTTAGCTCATCCACGTTTTGCCTAAACTTAGTTCATTGCGAAGCCAAATGAGTAAATCGGCTCCGTTAGAGCTCAAAGAATTTTAGGTTGACTTTGTCAAATCAAAGAGGTCGCCTGGTCTTGCTGAGATCGGCCTGATCAGATCTACCGAAACGGGGGATAGCTCGGCTCTGTCGAAGTAATAGGAATGACTCGATTCTGCCAAGGTAGAAATAATGACTCTACTTCGCCGAGGTATAAAAAGTAGCTTGGATTTACCGATGAGCCTTTTCATTTTTCTTCAGGCATTTACTTTGTCATTAATGCATTATTTTTTCGATATAGCTTCGCTTTTTGTATACACCAAGCATTCGATTGCTAACAAAATGTGCATCTTTCAGTAGAAGATCTTCGAAATTTATTCGTATCTTGAGGATTTGTAAACAATTCCTTGCATTTAAGGACTTTGATCCAAGATCGAGAGGAGATCTTTTGCTTTTTATTGTGGAATGGGGAATATCTTCAGTATACTTCGTGGAGTGTGAGTCCCATTAGGGTATTGCCATGTGGTCTTGAATATGGCATGATTATGGCATCCTAGGTTCCGAAGTTCCCCCCTCCATTAATGGTTGTTTCCCATTAAATGTCTATAAAAAAGGGGGAGAGTAGAGGGGCCTGAGCATACCGGGAAAGTCTTCGAGCAAATTGAAACTTTCATGGCTTTTCTCTTGCTGAAGTTGAGAGCTATGAGATTGGATTTTCCTTTCGAGACTTGGCCTGGTTCCAATAGTTGGGGTAATGAAGAAGCTATTAGAAAGCAAGCCATCTCCAATGGAGGAGTTATGAAGGTCATATGCGCAGCGCAGAAGGGGGGATAGAGGTCATATAGAAAGTGCATGCTGGCACTTTCTATGTGGCCTTATCCATCCATTGTGGAACCATAAAGGCTACTGAAAATGCACCGTTGATGGGCTATGGTTTCCATAGGCTTTCCGTCAACTATGGTAACCTTTACTGCCAAGCCTCTTCTTCATGAGACTTTTATCTTCCATGATGGCATTTGGCCATGTCCCTGCTGATATGGTGCAACCACACACACACACACACACACACACATATATATATATATATATATATATATATATATATATATATATATATATATATATATATTACTTTTTGTGTCCATAATCTAAGTCTATTTATAATAATCTTAAAAATATTAATCAGAGTAAATCACATGCTGTGGGCATGAATCACGCCTACGGCTGTCACTTTTTTATTTTAAACAGCCGCTGACGTTTCCAAAACCGTGAATCGCGTTTCCGGATCGAGAATCCATCCATCGACCTCCCCTTTTTTTATTTTTTTTTTCTAAACAAACACAAGGATATATTATTGTTTTGGTTCTCAATCTAAAGTCTATTTATAATAATCCTAAAATATTAATCACAGAGTAAATCACATGGCGTGGGCATGAATCACGCCTGCGGCTATCAAAAAAAAAAAAAATTTTTGTTTTTTTGAATGTTTCCCAACCGCTGCTGACGTTTCCAAAACCGTGGAAGGCGGTTCCGGATCGAGTATCCATCCATCCGGTCCCTTTCTTATTATTATTATTTTTTTTTTTTCTTTGGTACATTTGAATCCCCTGGTTACAACTTGCCGGTTGGCATGAACTCGCAAGTACCAAGCGGACCGCATGGAGCCATTGAAGCACCCCGAGTCTTATCGCTGCGTCAACGAAATGCTGTCCATAAAACTATAAAAGAAACCGAGCAGAGGCCTCTCTGCAAGCCTGTCTCTCTCTTTCCTTAGCTCGTTTGAGCACTCCAGCCCACACCTATGGCCCTCGGAGAACTGGAAGACGCCCAAGGCAGCGAGGTGGCCGTGGTGGTGGTGCCCTACCCGACCCAAGGCCACCTCAACCAGCTCCTCCACCTCTCCCTCCACCTCTCCTCCCACGGTCTCTCCGTCCATTACGCCAGCCCTCCCTCCCACATCCTCCAAGCCAAGTCCAGACTCCAGGGCTGGCAACCAAGCTCCCTCCAATCGATTCACTTCCACGACCTCCCCCTACCCTCTTTCTCCACTCCATCCCCCAAGCCCGGCGCCCTCTCCTCCCACATCCAGCCCCTGCGCGACGCCCTCATCGCCCACCTCCGAGCGCCCCTCGCCTCGCTTCTGCACTCCCTCTCCGCCGCCTCCCGCCGCCTCGTCGTCATCTACAACACCCTTGTCTCGGTGGCTGCTCAAGAAGCCATGGCTTTTTCCAACGCCGAGATCTATTCCTTTCGATCCACCCCGGCTTCCTTTCTTCTTTCCTTCATTTCCGCCGCCGCCTCCTCGCAAGGCAAGCCGGACGCGATCCTGGCCTCCTTGGAGGGCTGCTTCACGCCAGCTTTGATCGATTTTATCCTGACGAATCGTCGTCTGCGTGCAACCGTCCGGGAAGCCGGAATTCTCATCAACACATGCAGACCGGTGGAAGGTGAATTCATCGACCGGCTTGCTCGACAACCTTCTTCGCAAGGTAAGAGGCTTTTCACAATTGGCCCCTTGAATCCTGTAATCATTGGCAGAGAACATCACGGCGGACGACGACACGATTGCTTGGAGTGGCTCGACAAGCAGCCTCCGGCGTCGGTCGTGTACGTCGCCTTTGGAACCTTGTCGACAGTGTCCGATGAGCAGATCGAAAAGCTTGCCATCGGGCTACGGCGCAGCGGGCAGCGCTTCATCTGGGTCCGCAGAGAAGCTGACCCGGTGGTTGCCGCCGACGAGTCTCAACTGGGGAAATTGCCGGCCGACCTTGAAACGATGGTAGAGGGAGTGGGAGTGGCGGTAAGAGGCTGGGCGCCGCAGCTCGAGATCTTGGCCCACCCGCGACGGGTGCGTTCCTGAGCCATTGCGGGTGGAATTCGTGCATGGAAAGCATCAGCCTGGGGGTGCCGATCCTGGCGTGGCCCATGCGGTCGGACCAGCCGAGCAACACTAAGCTAGTGACCGAACACCTGAAGGTTGGGATCATGGTGAGGGAGTGGGCTCGCCGCGAGGAGAGCCTGCCGGCGGCGGAGATAGAGGAGTCCATCAAGAGGGTGATGGTGTATGATGAAGGGAAGGAGATTAGGAAGCGATCGAAGGCCTTGGGCGAAGTGGTTCGAGAAGCCATGGCTGAGGGAGGATCGTCTCTAGCTGAGCTAAAGTCATTCATCGCCCATATCACCAGATGATTTGGTTGGTTGTGAGTTGTTGATCTTAGCTGGAGTAAGATTTTAAGCTGCATATTGATTACTTTTATGTTTTACAAATTTAAATAAAATGTATGATGTTAGAAATATTAAACAAAGTCCACCAGTTCGATGGGAGCAACGAGGTTGCACCATACAAACTGAGGGATTTTTGGACCACCTTTAATTTACTCAAGCTATTTTTATTGGAAAAAAGCCTGGCCGTGCATCAAAGCAAGAATAAATGGATGTTAAATTGCAGGAAAATTAGTTTAAACATGTAATAAATAAGGTTTTGAACCATCATCCAAAGGTTGAGATAGTCACCAACTCCTCCATACGATCGTATAATAAAATAAATTATTCAAGTTAATTTAAGACTTTACGATTTAAAAATTATAATATAATAAAATTTAATAAAATAGAAGATAAACATACATTCATTTGCTTTGACCTTGCATCTATAAAAGTTTCATCTTTATTCGTGTGCACTTTCTTAAATAGCTCGTTGGGCTGACGTTTTAACTCTTCAGCCTATAAGAATAATAAGTAGTAATTACATGTCTAGATGATTAAAAATAAAACAACTACAATTAATTTATTAAATAATTAATATGTCAACCCATATATTGATTTTGATGAATAACAAAAATCACATAAGTATATTTCTTTTGTTACTAATGATTTTGATTAAGTGTTTCAGAGATTTAAATCCTTAATCAGTCAAAATCATGAGAAAATCAAGTTTGGACTTGAATCTTGCTTTAAATGTTAGTTTCAGCACTTAGAGTCGACTCTCACAGTCGAGAAGTCGATTTTGGCATGGCCTGACACTTTCGGCATGCTCTCGAGTTGACTCCTACAGAGGGATGAGCTGACTCGATTAGAAAGACAGATATATGTCATTTCGGCTTTGAGCTCGAGTCGACTCCTACAGTAACTCGAGCCAACTCGAATAATTTTACAGAAAGTTGCAAATTTGACGTCCAGCTCGAGTCGACCAAGCTCGAGTCAACTCATGGTGATCTTAAGTCGACCCAAAAAAAGCAAGAATCGACCTCTCAATGAGCAGAAAAACAATCTTTTTGGACATCCCATGCTCAAGCGGACTTGTGACCTATTCGAATCGACTCGACCTTGTTAAGAGCTGACTGCAGAACTATCAAAGACGGCTCCAGAACCTGACAAATCTTCAACAGTCCTTAACGGCTCTTTCTCTATTGTGCAAAACACTCTTCCAACGGTTAAGAATGGCTAGTTATCATCCAAAAGTAGATTTGGAAGATGATTATAAGTAAGAGCCCTAGGTTGATTCAAAGAGATGAGGAAGAAAAGAGAAATCAAAGAGGGAAAGTTCAAAAATCTCAAAAGCCCCATAGAGAAAACAGAGCTCAAGTGAAATCCCAAGAATCCAAAGCCACTCTTGAAGGATTTTTACCAAATCAAAAGAAAAAAAGAAGAAAAGAAGAGCCCTCGCTTTTGATTTAAGCTTCAACTCAAAAGAATCTTCCAAGAGCTCAAGTTCCATCTTAAGAAAGATCAAAGAAAAAAAAGAAGAAAAGAAGAAAAACACAACTTCAAAAATCTTCTAATCATGCTTTTTCTATTTCTATTTGATTATGTTGTTATATTTGCTCATTTAGGAGCTTTATTGTTGTTATATCTTAACCATATGTTTCTTTTGTAAGTTGATTCAATCGGAAGATTGAATCAAGGGGGTAGTTATGCTTTGTGCAAACTAAGGAGACTTGTGAAAGTTTTTGCTTGTGAGCCTGTTAAAACCAGCTAGGTTCGTTGTGTTTCCAGGATAAAAAAGTTTGAGTTGTGAACTTATAAAACAACTCCGCTATAATCAGGAAGATTATAGTGATTTCCAAAAGATCCTTGGGAGTGGACGTAGGTGTAGTTAACACCGAACCATTATAAAATCCTTGTGTTTGCTGTGCTTGTTTATTTTCTCTTTTCTTTACCCTTTATATTCTGCTTGGTTTATTTTACACTACACTTACATCTTTTCATAGCACTACATTTGAGCATTATTTTGAAAAGTAGGTTTAAATTTTTAAGAACCCAATTGACCCCTCCTATTGGGTTACCATCTGGTCCAACATAATACTTTACTATTTTTAAAGAATGCTCTATCATATATTAAGATCCACACGTATGCTTGGTCACACCAATACCTGAACCAATAGGGAAAAAAAAAAGGCAAGTTAGAAACTAATAAAAAAATAATTTAACATAAATATGAGGTAAAGTATTTTTTATTTTTTTATAAAATATCACTAAACTAATGCCATAGCTTCAACAATTCCTAGTAACTTATCATAAATGCTAGCTAGGAAAAGCATTATTTTTTAATGTTTTTAAAAAATATCATTGAAATAATGCTATGAATTCCATGATTTTCAATGATTTATCATAAATGGAAGCAAAATATTATTTCTAACATTTTTTAAAGCAACATTAAATAATTCAGTCAAAACAATTATTTTGAAAAAAGGAACGAGACCAAGAAAGTGAATCTAAAAATAATTCAGTAAATAGTAAATTTTGGGATAATGCTTACGAAGCTATTTGATTAAAATACATTTAGAAGAATATAATGGCAAACCAATAATATTGCGAGTAAGTTCCAAAGTGTACTCCCACATGTATACAAAACTCTCGCACACTAAAACAAGATATACAAGACTCTAGTTGTATAGAAAGCAAAAATTTCTGAATCAAATTGATCGCCTCAACAGTCAAGCTCATAGGGTATTTTTTATTTACTATATCTTCTTTATCATAACCTTTGTCCCTTCAACCTAAACTAATATGTCTTCTGATGGAGCCAGCTAACCCCATAAAGATTAAAAAAAATTTGACATCTCCAAGACCGATGGCCCCAAGGCCAACACCCGACGGCCCAAAAGGCCGACATCTCCAAGACTGACAGCCCCAATGGCCAGCACCCGACGGCCCCAATGGCCGACACCTGACGGCTCCAATGGCCACACCCGACGGCCCCAAAGGCTGACATCTCCAAGACCGATGGCCCCAATGGCCGACACCCGATGGCCCCAAAGGCCGACATCTCCAAGACCGATGACCCCAATGGCCGACATCCGACGGCCCAATGGCCGACACCGACGACCCCAAAGGTCGACATCTCCAAGACCGACGGCTCCAATGGCCGACACCCGACGGCCCCAAAGGCCGACACCCGACGGCCCCAAAGGCTGACATCTCCAAGACCAACAGCCCCAATGGCCGATACCCGACGGCCCCAAGGCCGACATCTCCAAGACCGACAGCCCCAATGGCCGGCACCCGACGGCCCCAATGGCCGACATCTCCAAGACCGACGGCCCCAATGGCCGACACCGACGGCCCCAATGGCCGACATCTCCAAGACCGACGGCCCCAATGGCCGACACCCGATGGCCCCAAAGGCCGACATCTCCAAGACCGACGGCCCCAATGGCCAACACCCGACGGCCCCAAAGGCCGACACCCGACGGCCCCAAAGGCCGACATCTCCAAGACCGATGGCCCCAATGGCCGACACCGACGGCCCCAAAGGTCAACATCTCCAAGACCGACAGCCCCAATGGCCGATACCCGACGGCCCCAATGGCCGACACCCGACGGTCCCAAGGCCGACATCTCCAAGATCGACGGCCCCAATGGCCGACATCCAACGGCCCCAAAGACCGACATCTCCAAGAACGACGGCCCCAATGGCTGACACACGACGGCCCAAAGGCCGACACCCGACGGCCCCAAAGGCCGACATCTCCAAGATCGACGGCCCCAATGGCCGACGACCGACGGCCCCAATGGCCGACACCCGACGGCCCCAAAGGCCGACATCTCCAAGATCGACGGCCCCAATGGCCGACATCCGACGGCCCCAATGGCCGACACCCGACGGCCCCAAAGGCCGACACACCAAGACCGGCACCTCAAAGGCCGGCATCTCCAAGACAGGCGACCCCGGCATGTCCAAGCGAGTCGGCCCCGGCATGACCAAGCTAGGCGGCCCCGGCATGTCCAAGCGAGTCGGCCAGGCATGTCCAAGCGAGTCGACCCGCATCTTCCCAGCCAGCCCCAGCGCTTCTCAGCTGGCCCCAGCACTTCCATCCTAGCCGGCCCCGCCTGATCCAAGTCGGCCCCGGCATGTCCAAGCGAGTCGGCCCCAGCATGACCAAGCTAGGAGGCCCCGGCATGTCCAAGCGAGTCGGCCCAGGCATGTCCAGCGAGTCGACCCCGGCATCTTCCCAGCCGGCCTCGGCGCTTCTCAGCCGGCCCCGGCACTTCCATTCTAGCCGGCCCGCCTGATCCAAGTCGGCCCCGGCTTGACCAAGCTAGGCGGCCCGGCATGTCCATCCCAGGCGGCCCCGGCGTCTCCAGTTCCGCCAAGTCAGCCAGGCCATCCCAGGCCGCCCGACTCGGCCCGGCGTCTCCAGTTCCGCCGAGTCGGCCAAGGCCATCCTAGGCCGGCCCGACTCGGCCCCGGCGTCTCCGGCCCGCCGAGTCGGCCAAGGCCATCCCAGGCCGGCCCGACTCGGCCCCGGCATCTCCTGTCCCACCGAGTCGGCCAGGCCATCCCAGGCTGGCCCGACTCGGCCCCAGCGTCTCCTGTCCCACCGAGTCGGCCAAGGCCATCCCAGGCCGGCCCGACTTGGCCCCGGCATCTCCTGTTCCACCGAGTCGGCCAGGGCCATCCCGGGCCGGCCCGACTCGGCCCCGGCGTCTCCTATCCCATCGGGTCGGCCAAGGCCATCCTAGGCCGGCCCGATTTGGTCCCGGCATCTCCAGTTCCCGCCAGATCAGCCCCAGCGGTTCAAGAATCCATTCTCTCGCGCGCCGCCCGACAGCACCCGATGCGCATCGCCCGACAACGCCGATGCGCACCACAGCACCAACGTGCGCTGCCCGACAGCGCCAGATCCGACAATTCAACGGCCCCATCGGCTGATCACGCAGACCCACGTGATCGTGCCAGCGTCACCCCCTATAAAAGGGTAAATTACGTCGAGAACCAGGTAACGCAATTTTACACACTGATGCCCTAACTCTCAAAGGAATCCTCCTTCTGAGACCTCTCCCTTCCTCAAGAGCTCTCTCGAGCTCCTTCTCTACTGTGACCTCTGTCACTAACTTGGGCATCGGAGGGTCCCACCGGAGAACCCTCTCCGGTCTTGGGACTTCTTTGCAGGCAACCCGGTGAAGAAGGAAAGCCTCCGTTCCCGACATCCAGGAGGGGTGATCGAGCGTCATCAGATTGGCGCGCCAGGAAGGGGGGGCATAAGAAAAAGTAGCGAACATCTCCCGGAGCTACATCTTTCATCCCCTCTCTTCTCCTAGAAGCCATGGTGGTGACGCGAGCCAGGACGCCTCCGTCAGCTGTCCCGCGGGCTCCCCCGCCAACTAGGCAGCAGGAGGCCAATCCCCCTGCTACCAACCCTCCGGTTGCCGGCCCGCCGCCGGATGCCGCTGTCAAACAGCGGAGCGGCTGGCAACCCTCTCCCAGCAAGTTAGAATCTCACCGCCATGGTCCACGGGCTCCAGCAGCAGCAGTCCGTGGCCACCCAACACCAGACTGCTCCCCCGCCAGTCAGCAGTCGGCGAGGGGAGGCTCTCCTCGGCGAGGGACCGGCCGACGTCAGCTTCCCCAGGAAGCCTCGACGCGAGCCCTCCAAGCGGCCGCGGTCCCCTGACCACGGCCCCAACGAGTTTCCTCCCAAGCCCATCATCACGAGGAACCCAGGCGGAAGTCCCGACTTCCGTCTCCATCTCCTTCTGCCTCTTCTTCTTCTTCTTCCTCCGAGCCATCTCGGAGGGCCCCGACGATCAACCGCCAGGCGGAGGAACGCCTGGAGGAGTACAACCGGCGCCTCGATGAGCTCGCCAAGAAGATCAACCATCAGCCGGAGGAAGAGTTCGACACTGTCCTCCTTACACCCGCCGCATACTGGAGGAACCGGTTCCCTCCAGGTTCCGCTTCCCCCAGGTGGACCCGTACGATGGTACGACCGACCCCCTCGACCACCTCGAGAGCTACAAGGCCATGATGCAAGTCCAGGGCGCCTCAGACGCCCTTCTCTGCAAGGCCTTCCCTGCAACTCTGCGGAAGGCCGCCCGTGCATGGCACTCACGCCTGCCCCCCACAGCATAGACTCCTTCCGGAGCTGGAGAGGGCATTTTTGGCCCACTTCGATGCCTGCCGCCGGATCCCAAGGGTGGCGACAGCCTCTTCTCCGTCCGCCAGAAGGAAGGAGAGTCCTGCGGGACTTCGTGTCCCAATTCAAAACCGCCGCCCTCGAGGTCTACCATCTCGATGATGCGGTGGCCACCCTGGCGCTGAAGCGGGGACTCCTTCCGTCCCGCTTCACCTTCTCCTTGGACAAGAAGCCCCCGAGCTCTTACTCCGACCTCCTCCTCCGGGCCCAGAAGTACATCCGGGCGGATGAAGCCGACCTCACTCGCCGGGAGTCTTCGAAAGGCTCCAGCCACAAATCTGCTCGCCCTGAGCCGAGCGGACCCCCTCGACATCGCCGATCCGACCCACCTTGTCGGTCCGACAACAGGCACCGAAGCCCTATCCCCGACGAGGGTAAGCTCACTCCCCTCCTTGCCCCTCGATCCCACATCCTGATGGAGATCGAGGGCGAGCCCTACCTTCAACGTCCTCCCCCATGAAGAAGGTGTACCCCGCGATAGAAGCCGCTACTGTCGATTCCACCGGGACTACGGCCACGACACCGACAGCTGCTACAGCTTAAAACGGGCCATCGAGGAGCTCATCCATGGGGCTACCTCGGCAAGTACGTCCAGAAGACACCACAGCTGCCGGCCATCATGGGGCCTCCACCAGCTCAAGCCGCCGTCGACAACACTCCCACGAGCGGACTGTCGGGATGGTGTCCTGGGGGTCAGCCTCTGCGTCCATGCGGCCGAGGGGGGAGGATGCTCCAAATAATGTAATGCCCCGGGGGGAGACTGCTGTAATGGAAAATGTAAACAATGAAGGCGTAGTCGTCGCTATGACGATCGCCAAACACCCTGTAAAAAGGATATTAGTTGATAGTGGCAGCTCGGCTGACATCCTTACTTACGACGCCTTTGTTCGGATGGGTTTATCTGTTGACTCCCTTCAGCCCGTGGCAACCCCGCTAGTCAGATTCACTGGAGATTCTCGGAGGGTCGAGGGCAAAATATCCTTGCCTGTGACGGCCGGAACCCCGCCATGCCAAAGCACCGTGATCATGAAATTCCTAGTCGTGATGGTCCCTTTGGCATACAACGCCATTCTTGGGCGTCCTGGCCTGAATCTTTTGGATGCGGTTATCTCCACCCGACGTCTACTGGTGCAGTTCCCCACCAGCGAGGGAGTTGGAGAGATGCGCGGGGAGATAAGCCCGGTCTTACCTTGCTATCATGCGGCATCAAGCCCTTTGGAGGCCGACCCGGCCCTGGAAGGCGTCTGACCCTAGAGATTCGCCAAAGGAGGGGAGCCCGCCGAGCACCTCCTGACTTTCCCTCTCAATGATGACCCGGCAAGGACCGTCCGTGTGGGCGGACTCCTTCCCCTGGAAGACCGGGAGCGCCTCTTAGCTTTCCTACGGCTAACTCGGACGTATTCGCCTGGTCAGCGTCTGACATGCCCGGCATCCCTCCGAAAGTCACCCATAGCTTAACATCGACCCGCGCCACCGTCCAATCCGTCAAAAGAAGAGGAGCTTTGCCCCCGACCGACAAAGGGCGATTGATGAAGAAGTCAACAAGCTGATCAGCGCCGGCCACAAAGGCGCACTACCCAAGCTGGCTGGCCAACGTAGTCATGGTGCGCAAGGCAAACGGGAGCTGGAGGATCTGTATAGACTTCACCGACCTCAACAAGGCGTGCCCAAAAGACAGCTTTCCCTTGCCAAGAATTGACCAGCTGGTCGATTCCACCTCTGGTCACGAGCTTCTCAGCTTCATGGACGCCTTCTCCGGATACAATCAGATAAGGATGGACCCCGGCGACGAGGAGCACACCTCCTTCGTGACAGAGAAAGGCATTTACTGTTACAAGGTGATGCCTTTCGGCCTCAAGAATGCAGGAGCGACATATCAAAGGCTGATGAACAAGGTGTTCCAGGACCAGCTCGGCCGGAACATGGAAGTCTATGTGGACGACATGCTGACGAAGAGCACCCGTGCCGCCGACCACATCTCGACCTGGAAGAAACTTTTAACAACCTCCGTCGCTTCCAAGTCAAGCTGAACCCTAAGAAGTGTGCTTTTGGGGTCACGGCAGGTAAATTTCTGGGCTTTATGGTGACCCAGCGCGGAATCGAGGCGAACCCAGAGAAGATCAGTGCCATACTTGACATGAGGCCGCCGTCCAACAAGAAGGAAGTGCAACGGCTAACGGGAAGGATAGCGGCTCTGAGTCGTTTCCTCTCCAGATCGGCGGAGAGGTGCTTGCCTTTCTTCAAGGCCCTACGGAAGGTGAATGGTTTTGTATGGACGGACGACTGCCAGGAAGCTTTCGACGGCTTAAAGGCGTTACTGTCCTCCCCACCGCTCCTCTCCAAGCCGAGAGACGGGGAGAGTCTTTTCCTTTACTTAGCCGCCTCCTCAGAAGCCGTCAGCTCAGTCCTGGTGCGCCTTGATGCTGACGGAGCCCAAAGGCCTGTCTACTACGTGAGCAAGGTCCTACACGACGCCGAGGTCAGGTATTCCAAAACAGAGAAAGTCATTTTCGCCTTGATAGTCTCTGCCCGGCGTCTTCGCCCGTATTTCCAAGCCCATCCCATCGTGGTGCTCACGGACCAACCTCTCCGAGCCATCCTGGCCCGTCCGGATACTTCGGGTCGACTCGCCAAATGGGCCATCAAGCTAGGAGAATTTGACATCTCTTTCCAAGCACGACCGGCCTTGAAGTCCCAAGTCCTGGCCGACTTCCTGGTCGAGTGCACTTGGGCGGAAGAGGATCTCAAGGAGGTTCCTGGGGAGCAGCCCAGGCCCGAGCCGAGAGGTGATGGAGAGACCTGGATCCTCCACGTGGATGGCGCATCGAATTCTCAAGGGAGTGGCGCCGGCCTCATTCTTGCCGGGCCGGAAGGAGAAAAACCGAGTGCGCCCTGAGATTTCTTTTTGAAGCCACCAACAACCAGGCGGAGTACGAAGCCCTGCTGGCCGGGTTAAGGTTAGCCCAGGAGGTTGGAGCAAAGCACCTCAGAGCCTACACGGACTCGCAACTCGTCTCCGGGCAAATCAACGGAGAGTATGAGGTGCGCGACCCCGTTATGGCGCAATATCTGAAAAAGGTTCAACTCTTGACCTCCTCACTGCCCTACTTCAGCATCAGTTACATCCCCGAAGTGAAAACGCAAAGGCCGACGTCCTCTCTCGACTGGCTACCTCCGCCGACGGCTTGACAAGGGACGCCTACATTCGAATATCTAGAAAGGCCCAGTAGAGGGCGGGGAGGAAGTCCTCCCGCTCACCCCGGAACCTACATGGATGGACGCCTATGTCCGCTACCTCACCGACGGCACCCTCCCTGACGACCGCAACGAAGCCAGATTGCTCAAGTGGAGGGCCTCCAAGTTCATCCTCCTCGACGGGCGCCTATACAGAAGGTCATTCTCCTACCCGTTGCTTAAGTGCGTAGGCCCGCCGATGCCAACTACATCCTCAGAGAAATCCACGAGGGCATTTGTGGGAACCATCTGGGGGGCAGATCCTTGGCCCAGAAGGCTCTCCGTCAGGGGTACTTCTGGCTCACTATGAAGGAGGACGCGGCCAAGCTAGTTCAAAGGTGTGACGGCTGCCAGCGCCACACGCACATCCAGCGTCAGCCGCCTGCCCCGCTGAGCCCACTCTCGGCTCCGTGGCCCTTGCCCAGTGGGGAATGGACATCCTTGGACCGTTCCCCCCAGCTTCAGGGCAGCGGAGATTCTTGTTGGTCGCCATCGACTATTTCACCAAGTGGGTCGAGGTCGAGGCGTTGGCCAAAATCACTGAGAGCAAAGTTAAGGCTTTCTTCTGGAAGTCGATCATATGCCGCTTTGGCTTGCCTCACACCCTCATCACGGACAACGGCCGCCAATTCAACAACGAGGCGTTCAAAGCCTTCTGCGAGGAGCTAGGCATTCACCGATTCACCTCTGTCGGCCACCCCCAGACCAACGGGGAGGCTGAGGTCATGAACCGCACCATCCTCAGAGGGCTCAGGACTCGCCTAGACGGCTCCAAGGGACGCTGGGTAGAAGAGCTCCCCAGTGTGATATGGGCCTACCACACAACGCCCAGAGCCCCGACGGCGAAACTCCTTTCAGCCTCTCCTTCGGATCCGAGGCCGTCATCCCCGTCGAGATCGGATTGCCCAGTCCACGTGTGGAGTCCTTCAGTGAGGAAGGCAACTCCGCGCTGATTCGGGCCAACCTAGACTTCATCGACGAGGCGCATGACAGAGCGAGACTGCGCATGGCGACCTTTCGCCAGCGAGCGGCCAAGTACTACAACGCCCGGGTTCGTCCCAAGGTTTTTTCGCCGCGGAGACTTGGTGCTACGAAAGGCCGAGGTATCAAAGCCTACCGAGGGGGGCAAGCTATCCCCCAACTGGGAAGGTCCCTACCGTGTCGCCGAGGCGTTCCACCGGGGGGCATACAAACTAGAAGAGCTTGACGGGAAGCCCATTCCACGTACCTGGAATGCGGACAACCTCCGCCGATATTATCAATGATGTACTCCCAGAAGCATAGTAATAAAAAAGGTCCTTTCTGGCGACACAGTTTGTCCTCCCTTAAGTCTCTCAAAAGGAGCTCACTGGCATCGCGGCCCACGGACACCACTCGGCCCGGCATGGCGTGCCCCCGAGTTAAGTCCCTAAAGGCTCCGTACCACTGAGTCACCATGGGCACACAAACCCCCAGGCTGGTTCAAAAGAGCTCACTGGCATCGCGGCCCATGGGACACCACTCGGCCCGGCACGGCGGTGCCCCCGAGTTGGTTAAGACCCTAAAGGCTCCGTACCCGGCTGAGTCGCCACTTGGGCGGCACACAAACCCCCAGGCTGGTTCAAAAGGAGCTCACTGGCATCGCGGCCCACGGGACACCACTCGGCCCCGGCACGGCGGTGCCCCCGAGTTGGTTAAGTCCCTAAAGGCTCGTACCCGGCTGAGTCGCCACTTGGGCGGCACACAAACCCCCAGGCTGGTTCAAAAGGAGCTCACTGGCATCGCGGCCCATGGGACACCACTCGGCCCCGGCACGGCGGTGCCCCCGAGTTGGTTAAGACCCTAAAGGCTCCGTACCCGGCTGAGTCGCCACTTGGGCGAACACAAACCCCCAGGCTGGTTCAAAAGGAGCTCACTGGCATCGCGGCCCATGGGACACCACTCGGCCCCGGCACGGCGGTGCCCCCGAGTTGGTTAAGTCCCTAAAGGCTCCGTACCCGGCTGAGTCGCCACTTGGGCGGCACACAAACCCCCAGGCTGGTTCAAAAGGAGCTCACTGGCATCGCGGCCCACGGGACACCACTCGGCCCCGGCACGGCGGTGCCCCCGAGTTGGTTAAGACCCTAAAGGCTCCGTACCCAGCTGAGTCGCCCCTCGCAGCAGTTCCACACCCCCGAGGCGGTTCAAAAGGAACCTGACGACTCTCAGCTCTCAGGTCACCCTCGGGGTTTCTCCCAGACTCCGCGTTGGGAGAGATTACTAGCCGCCCTCAGCTAGCCAAAGAAGGCGCGCAGACGTCCATCCAAGGCAGCGCAAGGTGCCAATAGTTCTACACTCCTTTCACTTAGCTGGTGCGGGGCACGCAAGCTCAAGGAGTGTGGGGGGCATTTGATGGGCCAGTTGACCCCATAAAGATTAAAATTTTTTTTGACATCTCTAAAACCGACGGCCCCAAAGGCCGACACCCAACGGCCCCAACGGCCGGACCCAGACACCCGATGGCCCCAATGGCCGACACCCGATGGCCCCAAAGGCCGACATCTCCAAGACCGACGGCCCCAATGGCCGACATCCGACGGCCCCAATGGCCGACACCCGACGACCCCAAAGGCCGACATCTCCAAGACCGATGGCCCCAATGGCCGACACCCAACGGCCCCAAAGGCTGACATCTCCAAGGCCGACGGCCCCAATGGCCGACATCCGACGGCCCCAATGGTCGACACCCGACGGCCCCAAAGGCCGACATCTCCAAGACCGACGGCCCTAATGGCCGATACCCGACGGCCCCAATGGTCGACACCCGACGGCCCCAAAGGCCGACACCCGACGACCCCAAAAGTCAACATCTCCAAGACCAACGGCCCCAATGGCCGACACCCGACGGCCCCAAAGGCTGACATCTCCAAGACCGACAGCCCCAATGGCCGGCACCCGACGGCCCCAATGGCCGACACCCGACGGCCCCAAAGGCCGACATCTTCAAGACCGACGGCCCCAATGGCCGACACCCGATGGCCCCCAATGGCCGACACCCGACGGCCCCAAAGGCCGACATCTCCAAGACCGATGGCCCCAATGGCCGACACCCGACCGCCCTAAAGGCCGACACCCGACGGCATCAAAGGCCGACATCTCCAAGATCGACGGCCCCAATGGCCGACACCCGACGGCCCCAAAGGCCGACATCTCCAAGACCGACGGCCCCAATGGCCGACACCCGATGGCCCCAATGGCCGACATCTCCAAGACCGACGGCCCCAATGGCCGTCACCCGATGGCCCCAAAGACCGACATCTCCAAGACCGATGGCCCCAATGGCCGACACCCGACGGCCCCAAAGGCCGACACCCGACGGCCCCAATGGCCGACATCTCCAAGACCGACGGCCCCAATGGCCGACGACCGATGGCCCCAATGGCCGACACCCGACGGCCCCAAAGGCCGACACCCGACGGCCCCAATGGCCGACACCCGACGGCTCCAAAGGTCGACACCACCAAGACCGGCACCTCAAAGGCCGGCATCTCCAAGACAGGCAACCCCGGCATGTCCAAGCGAGTCGGCCCTGGCATGACCAAGCTAGGCGGCCCCGGCATGTCCAAGCGAGTCGGCCCAGGCATGTCCAAGCGAGTCGACCCCGGCATCTTCCCAGCTGGCCCCGGCGCTTCTCAGCTGGCCCCGGCACTTCCATCCTAGCCGGCCCCACCTGATCCAAGTCAGCCTCGGCATGTCCAAGCGAGTCGGCCCCGGCATGACCAAGCTAGGCGGCCTCGGCATGTCCAAGCGAGTCGGCCCAGGCATGTCCAAGCGAGTCGACCCCGGCATCTTCCCAGCCAACCCTGGCACTTCCATCCTAGCCGGCCCCGCCTGATCCAAGTCGGCCCCGGCATGACCAAGCTAGGCGGCCCCGGCATGTCCATCTCAGGCGGCCCCGGCGTCTCCAGTTCCGCCGAGTCGGCCAGGGCCATCCCAGGCCGGCCCGACTCGGCCCTGGCATCTCCAGTTCCACCGAGTCGGCCAGGCCATCCTAGGCCGACCCGACTCAGCCCCGGCGTCTCCTGTCCCGCCGAGTCGGCCAAGGCCATCCCAGGCCGGCCCGACTTAGCCCCGGCGTCTCCTGTCCCGCCGAGTCGACCAAGGCCATCCCAGGCCGGCCCGACTCGGCCCCGGCGTCTCCTGTCCCGCCGAGTCGGCCAGGGCCATCCCAGGCCGGTCCGACTCGGCCCCGACGACTCCTGTCCTGCCGAGTCGGCCAAGGCCATCCCAGGCCGGCCCGACTCGGCCCCGGCGTCTCCTGTTCCGCCGAGTCGGCCAGGGCCATCCCGGGCCGGCCCGACTCGGCCCCGGCGTCTCCTGTCCCGTCGGGTCGGCCAAGGACATCCTAGGCCAGCCCGATTTGGCCCCGGCGTCTCCAGTTCTCGCCAGATCAGCCCCAGCGGTTCAAGAATCCATTTCTTTGATGCGCGCCGCCCGACAGCGCCCGACGCGCACCGCCCAACAGCGTCGATGCGCGCCGCAGCGCCAACGTGCGCCGCCCGACAGCGCCAGATCCGACAATCCAATGGCCCCACCGGTTGATGGGACGCAGACCCACATGATCGTGCCAGCGTCACCCCCTATAAAAGGGTAAATTACGTTGAGAACCAGGTAACGCACATTTTAACACTCATTTTACATACTCGATGCCCTAACTCTCAAAGGAACTACCTGATCCTTCTGAGACCTCTCCCTCCTCGAGAGCTCTCTCGAGCTCCTTCTCTACTGTGACCTCTGTCACTAACTTGGGCGTCGGAGGATCCCACCGGAGAACCCTCTCCGATCTTGGGACTTCTTTGCAGGCAACCCAGTGAAGAAGAAGAGCCTCCGTTCCCGACGTCCAGGAGGGGTGATCGAGTGTCATCATCTTCCTATAAAGGAATTCTCTTAAATCTTCCTTCTACATGCCAATATATTTCAATTGATTCTTTATAGTTTTATTAAATTTTACAATTTACCCATCAAGATCAAAATCAAACTTTGTCAGATTGGAAGATGTATTACATTGGGCAGGAAATTTATCTCCTCTCATGATATCTATGTATCATGTTTGATTTCATGGGATGATTTATATTGCTTTGCTTTGATATGGTGGCTTCAGTTGCTGTCCTAATAGTAAAAGTTCAGGATGTGTCCAATATTTAAAGACATTGTTCACATTCTTGCTTACCCACAATATGTTTGATTTTTAAGGCATGTTTTATTATGAATGAACATGAATAAAGTTCATAAAGTTCACTTGATCAAATTTTTTCATTTATCAGTCTAACTATTTTGGCTCTTGAATAAAATCTAACATGTTTGAGATTTCAGGGAAAATAGAAAACAACTTTTTATACTTATTTAATTTTAACATGATTAAAACTGTTTGATGCTGCAAGGGACTGAAAAGTTTGAGCAAACCAACGGAAAATAAGTAACTACTTGAATAAAGTAATTGCTAGCTAAAATAATTTAGGAACCAAGTACAACTATTCAGATTATTTTTTGCTAAGAAATATCTCTCATGCAACACACAAACAAACGCCTTTAGCATATATATAAGCATCTGTTATATGGTCGATCTCGATTTGTTGCTAAGAAACTTGAATAGCATATTTGCTAATAATGCATATAAGGAAAACTTAGGCACAATCAATTTGCGAATGAAAACATTGGTTGTAGCAGAGAATTGAGAAGTTTGTTTCTTCACAACATTTTAGACTCCATTTAGATATAAAACATTACTAATATGATATGTGAGCGCTCACTAATACAATAAGTGAAATTCATTATAGCATAACATGGAGGGCACAGCAACAATAATTATCACCTTCTCTTTGTTGGTGCTTCATTATTTCTCTTGAAGAAAGATGGGAAAAGCTTCACATAATAGAAACCTACTTGCTCCATTTCACCAATAGTCCTTGCAAGAACAGACCCATCTTAGACTGTTCATTGAGCCGTGTAGAATTCCACTGATCAACAATTTCAGCACATCGATTCCTAAGTTCCACATTTCCATTAACTCTACAAAGGTTCATCAAGGTTTCCCAAACATCTATAGTTGGTTCAATAGGCATTTGTTCAATAAAGTCAAGAGCTAGCTTCATCCAAGTAACCAGTGTTGGGTAATGGGTCAAAATACGCCTAAATACCCTAATGGGCCTTGAAAGCACATCACCGTCCTTTAGTGTGTGAAGAAAAAATTACGGGGACATTTAGTCCCATATCGGAAAGAACAAGAAAGGAAGGTTCACTTATATGGAAACCACTTCCTTGAAGCTTAAGTTCCTTAGCTTCGCATCACCCTCGCGCGTGCGAAGGGCGCAATGGGCGCTTTGTAGGCGCACTTTGCACTTCGCATCGTCACAAGGAGCTTGAGGGGCTTTAAATTTTTTCTAGATCGGATCAAGATAAGGGGCTAAGATCAATTGATCGTTGATCAATCGGATGAAGGATCGAGATGTGGTGATCAAATCATGATCGCGATCCAACGGCTGACACCAGTCGATTGACCAGTCAATAGAATGGTTGGTTGACGCGAGAAGCTTGAGGGGCTTTAAATTTTTTCTAGATCATGATGATCCGATGGTGGAGACTGATCGGATCAAGATAAGGGGCTGAGATCAATTGATCGTTGATCGATCGGATGAAGGGTCGAGATATGGTGATCAAATCATGATCGCGATCCAATGGCTGACACCTGTTGGTTGACCAGTCAAAAGGACTGTTAGTTGACTAGTCAATAGGATGGTTGGTTGGCCAGTCAACAGGACGGTTGGTGATAAGGCATCCGTACGATCGTCGGTTGGTGATAACGCACCCGTTCGATCGTCGGTTGGAGATAAGTCAACGGTCCGATCATGAAAAAGCATATCAAAGACATGTAACCGCCTATCTGATAACATGATCATCAGATCACGATGATGAAAAGGCTTATCATGATATGGATAGGCTTATCTGATCGGCTGATCTTTAGATCATAGCCATGAAAAGGCTTATCCGATCGCCTGATCTGAAGATCATGATGTCTAAAGGGCATATCAAGGGTGATAAGCCCTTAACCCTCACATCCTTTGATTTTAGAATTTAAATTAAAATTAAATTCGTAGGGTTGCTTCCAAAGGGTACCTAAAAACCTATAAATAAGACCCTAGACCTAAGCATTTCATTCATCCCAAGCCATTCCGAATTGAGTTCAATTTGAATCAATTCTAGTCTTCTTCTCTCTTAGGCATTTGCATACTTTCCTAAGGATAGTATAGCAATAGTGCATTGAAAAGGGAGTAGCATTCTTGGTTCGAAAGTTTTGATGAATTGTAGTGGTGCTTTCATCAAAAGGAGACTGTTGTATCCTGGGAGACAATCGTCATACTGACCGTAAGCATCATTGCGGGACGAAATTATCTTTAGGACATAGAGTGAAACTCTAGCCTCAGTCTGATTCATTAGGTAGCCACCATCTGCCAACATACACCCACCAACAACCAGTACTTCCAAGCATATTGACAATACTCACATAATGTTCTAGGAGAAATTCTAAAATCCTTTTGCATCGATTCAAAAACCGTTAGGATTCATCTAGTTCACCTCTCCAACATTCCCCCCATATTGTCCGTCAGGTTTTTGATAGTATTCCCTAACGATTCTACCATTATTAATTCTTATTTGAATTCATATAGAAACTCCCTGCCCTCTATCCCAAAGGTATCCCCCTAAAAAACCCATCGGACTTTCCCCCATGACCCTCACCAGGATTGCACCGTTGGTACCCGTCCGAGCTCAGGATTCCACCATTGATTCTTTGCTCATAAGAGCGTTCGTTGTAGAACCCGTGCAGGCAATGCAGGTAAGAGACATTGTGGCCAGAAAGGGAATCTCCAGTAGCCTCCTGCCCACCGCCATCGGAAGGGTCGGCTGCGAAGTCAGTCCTCTGCGCAGTGGTGCTCAGCTTCCGGCAGCAGATGACCAACGGAGACGCCTTGATGGATTAGTGGCCAAATTTGTGAGACATTTTATTTGTCACTAAAATTTTAATATATAAATAAATTTTTTAAAAAGTATTTTGTGATGGACTGAGCATCCATCATAAATTAATGACAGATCAATCTATCAGTAATTAGTGACAAATTATCCCTTTGTCACTAAATTTACATAAAATTATGGCGGAAGAATCAATACATCACTAATTAGTGACCAATTGACTTATCTGTCACTAGTATAGTGGCGGATAAGCTTGTCCAATACTAATTTAGTGACGAATATAGACATCCATCACTAATTAGTGATGGATGCTCAGTCTGTCATAAAATATTTTTAAAAAAAATTATTTATATATATTAAAATTTTAGTGACAGATGGAGCGTCCATCACAAATTTGGTCATAAATCCGTATGCATGCGCACAGTCGCGATGCACGTTGTCGCGCGAAGTGCAACACGTGTGCATACGCTATGAGTATAACTGAGTCGAGATAACTCGCGAGTAGCTTGAAATTGACTTGAAAAATATTTGAAATCGACTCGCTACTTATCGAGTCGAGCTCGAGCTCGAGCTACTCGAGTATATTATCGAGTTAAGTTCGAGTATTAAAATACTCGGCTCAAAAAGTTCGCTAGCTTAAACGAGCTTACTTAATTTTACTATTTTACCCTTATAATTATACATATTTATAATATTTTCTAACCATATAAAACTTCATTTTAAATTTTTAGTTGAGAACATATTTTATTTTAATATAAAATATATTTTTAAAATTTTTACATAAAAATTTGAGTCCGATCGAGTCAAGCTCGAGTATATCGAGTATTTCATCGAGCTCGAGTCGAGTTTTGAGCTTCAAATTTTAGAGCCGGGTCGAGCTCGAGCTTTGCACTGTATCAACTCGACTTGGCTCGATTACACCCTTACACGACCCACCCCTTATTCCTTTTTTTTATTCTCTCTCTTATATATATATATATATATATATGTGTGTGTGTGTGTGGGGGGGGGGGGGGCTTACAACTCTATGATAAAAAAACATGGTTTATTCATTTATTTGTTTTGTAAATACTTTCCAGCTACTTGAAGTAGACATGACACTGTTTGTCTGGGGCTACAAGTAAAGTGGACAAATATAAACATTAAGAAAAAAATTAAAATAAATTTTTATTTCATTAAGGATAAAATTATAAGAGAAATTTGTTTTTATTTTGATTGTGTACATAGGAATTGATTGATAATTAATAAGTTTAACCATGTAATTAGATGTTGAAATTATCAAAAATTGGGTAACTAGTATAAATTTAGTGATGGATGGGACATTTCGTCACTAATTAGTGACGAAATCAACAATCCGTAGTATAAATTTTTATTTCATTAAGGATAAAATTATAAGAGAAATTTGTTTTTATTTTGATTGTGCACATAGGAATTGATTGATAATTAATAAGTTTAACCATGTAATTAGCTGTTGAAATTATCAAAAATTGGGTAACTAATATGAATTTAGTGATGGATGGGACATTTCGTCACTAATTACTGACGGAATCGACAATCCATAGTGATGGAAGGGACAATCTGTCATTAATTCATCACTAATTAGTGATGGATTATCCCTTCCGTCACTAAATTTACACTATAATTTTTTTAATAAAAAATTATGATAGAATGATCAATCTGCCACTATTTAGGGATAGATAAGCTTGTGTGACACTAATTTAGTGACGGATATGGGCATCTATTACTAATTAGTGATGGATTCTCAATCCGTCATAAAATACTTTTTTTAAAATTATTTTATATTAAAATCATGATGAATAAAGCATTCACCACAAATTCGATCACTAATTCGTTACTAAAAACTTTACACCAACTATGTGCCATATTATAGAAACGAATACAATATTTGTCCAAAAGTTATCACAAAACCGTCATAAATTTATCACAAAAATGGCTATTACTTTTTTAGATAATTTTTTTGATGAAATTGAGTTTTATCGTTAATATCCATCATTAATTCTAATTTTAGTTACTTTTTATTATTAATTTATTATAATTAAGTGATAAAAAAATTTGTTACTACTTTTATCACTATTTTGCTGTTTTTTAAATGGAATGATTACATTTAAATGAGTCCAATGAGAATTCAAGACCCAGCTATTGTCTCGTGCTCTCCTGTTTGCTAACTAATGAATATTAATAATATCCAACATCACCAATCATGTTTCTCGATCTGAGGATAGAATCGAAATCCAGAAATTGTAACCATTTGTTACGTTAAGTGGTGCAAGCATTGATCATTCATCTTTTGCAACTTTTATGTTATTCATCTTTTGCGACTGAAATAGTTATAATCATGTGTAATGACAATATAGTCATTCAATAGTCCTTAGGGTATGATAAGTGTAGGTAAATAAAAAATCGAGCAATGACTATATAAAGCTTCAATTCTTTGCTTGGTCCACACACTATCTTTACAAGATATACGCTATCAAAATTGGAGAGACAAGTATGAAATTGAGTAAACAAAAGAAACAAATTAAGTAAAGGTATACAATTGAGTAAACAAAGAAATAAATTAAGTAAAGGTAAACAATGGTTGGAGGTATGTGAGTTTCTATTAGAAACATAATTAATTCTTACATTTGGTATCAGAGTCTATCTTCAACCTCTGTTTTGTTGCATATTGATCATGTTTATGTATATATATATATATATATTTCCATCCGTAGGCCTGATTTTAAGCTTTTATTGTTGAATTTTGATATGAGAAATCATTAAGCTAATGGCAATGTCAATCCATCCAGAGTTTAAAGACAACCTTGTATGACATATTGTTAGCATATGGTCTAGCTAGACAATATGTCGTTTATTTTGCTATTTGGCATCTTTACTTTACAAAATATTATTTTTTTTGGTTTTTTCTTTAACATTTGGGTTTCGTTAGTTGAGACCAAATTGGTTTTGGAGTAAAGTATATATATATAGTTACTGAATTTTGTTAAAGCTCGGTTTCTGCTTATGACTTAATCAAAAAATAATATACACCAAATATTGATTATATGTTATTTTGCAAATAATCACTATAAGAGTAGTGTATAATTTTTATGATATTTTCATGAAATTATATTATTAAAAATTTAATATCTGCAAAATGACTATTTTATGCATAATTTAGGGATGTTGTATGTATATTTTGGGTTAATACATACAATTAAGTTTAAATTCTTTTAGCACATAAATAATTAAGTATTGGGCATTTTGGTTATTTTTGCTCAAATTAAGTCTATGCACAAAATGTATGATTTTATATGCATATATATATATATATATATATATATATATATATATATAGTTTTAAGCTCATGTTATGCATGAAATATTTTTGTCACATTTACATACTTTAGGGTTGAGATTATTTATGTATAGAACATATCAATTGCATAACATTTATGTTTTTAATTATGCAATTTATGTTTTATTTATGAAAATTTTTAGTTATAAATTATGACATATCTTTTAGTCTAGATATTGTTACAATTTGTGAAATTTAAGATTACTTTCATAAAGCTTCATTTTGTGCATATAATTTAAGCTGTGTCAAATTTTGCACATTAAGATTCATAAGACGTTCACTAAATAAAATTTGATAATTATTTAGATGAACTATAAAGTTATGATTATTATGTGGTTAACACGAGAAGCATGATTTGAGAGAGTTCTGCCTAAAGAGGCTAGTTCTTAAGTGCACCTTAGTGCCACTAGTCTTTCTTGGAGATTGATTTTTTAAAGAGGTCTTTCCCCACCGATCTTTTCTAGGAGCACTCTTAATGATTGCCAATCGTTGTTATTGTATAGTTGTTTTTAGGCATTAAGTCTAGCTACAACATGATAGCCTAATTGTCTAGTGATTAATATAATTTTAATTAATTAGAGAGTAGCCACAGCATCTTTGATCAATTAAAATTATATATTAAGTTAAAATTTTTGGATCACATAAAGATTAGACATAAGTTGTGATTAATTATACTTAACATAATAAATTTATCTCACAAGAAATTTCATTATATTTATATAATTAATTAGGATAAAATATTAAACTAGTTTCATAATTTACCCACAGGGATTATGAATTGGAATATAGTTTGGTAGTTTTATCATATTTTGGATAGAAAATCAAATTATTTTTTGTTTTGTACCCGTATATCAAATTTAATATTTCTATCAAATAGATAATTTGGATCTATTTGACTAAAAATTTAGCCCACAGATAATTTTTATGTCATGAGATTTAATTTTATGCATGTTTTTACATTGGTAAAATGTGCAATTAAGTTTTATAGGCCTTAAATTCTTACATAAGCTTTTTAAACTTTTACCTTCTTAACCTACTGGTTACTCTAATATTTATCTAGACATTCCAGAACTTAGGGGCAATAACTATAAAATTTGGAAGGAAAGGATTTCCTTCATTTAGGGTGGATGGACATTGATTATGCTATTAGGAAGGATGAACACATGCTATTACTGAAAAAAGTATGCCTATCAAGTTAATCTTTATGGAAAATGAGAGCGATCCAATCGCTTATCAGTTATGTTCATAAAGACTAAAATCTCTGCTGACATTCATAGTTCTATTGATTAGCATGAAAAAGTTCATAATCTTCTTAAAGCCATTGATGATCAATTCGTTACTTCAGAAAAGGCTTTGGCAAGCACCCTAATCATGAAGTTTTCTTCTCTCCGTCTCATAAGTGTTAAAGGTGTGTGTGAGCACATCATGAAAAAGCGGGCTATAGCAGCTCAACTTAAGAAACTTGAGATAGATATGTCAAAATCCTTTCTTGTGCACTTCGTTCTGAACACTCTTCCACCACAATACGGGCCTTTTAAGATCTCCTATAACACGCATAAGATAAATGGTCCATTAATGAGTTAATGACCATGTGTGTTTAAGAAGAGGAGAGGCTTGTGATGGAATTGGGAGAAAGTGCCATGCTGGCTACGGTGAGGGAAGAACAAAGCTGAAAAAAGCAACAAGTCTCAAGCCATCACTTCTAAGGCCAGTCATAAGGGGAAGGGTAAAATACCACCTCTAACTAACATTAAGAAAAATAATAAGTATTTCTTCTGTAAAAAGAAAGGACATCGGAAGGAGTATGTCAAATTTATGAAATGGCTTGAGAAAAAAGGTAATCTATCCTCATTTGTTTGTTATGAATCTAATATGGTTAATGTTAATATTAGTACCTAGTGGATTGATTCTGGTTCTACAATCCATATTGCAAACTCCTTGCAGGGTATGCAAAACCTAAGAAAGCCAGTGGGAAGTGAGCTGAGGATCTTATCTGGCAACAAGATGGGCTTACATGTGAAGGCTATAGGAACATGCACCTTGACATTAAGTAGTGACTTTGTTTTAGTTTTGGAAATGACCTTTTATGTACCAAGTTTCTCACGAAACTTAAGTTTCTAGACTTGTACCATTCAGATACTCCTTTAATTTTAAAGACACAACTTTCAGTTTATTTTATAAATTTGATTATGTTGGGACTGGTAATTTTCTTACAAAATGACGCTACTAATAGTTCAATGTATGTATGCACTGGCACTAAAAGGTGTAATATTAATGAATACTCCTCTATATTATAGCACCTAAGGTTAGGTCATATCTCGATAAATAGAATTAAGAGATTACTAAATGATGGAGTACTTAGTACTCTCGATTATACTGATTTCATGACTTGTGTAGACTGCATTAAGGGAAAGCAGATGAATAAGTCCAAGAAAGGTGCTAATATGAGTTATAATATATTAGAGATCATCCATACTGATATATGTTGTTCTGATATGGATGCACAAGGTCAGAAATACTTCATCTCTTTCATTGATGATTACTTACATTTATTTGCTTTATAATAAGAACGAAGCATTGGATGCCTTCAAGTCCTTCAAGGCTGAAGTTGAGAACCAATGTGGAAAACAAATAAAAATTGTGAGATCAGATAGAGGTGAAGAATATTATGGTAGATACACTGAGAGTGAACAAGCATCTGATCTATTTGCTAAGTTTCTTCAAGAATGTGGGATTGTAGCCCAATACACCATGCCTAGTTCACCAGATATGAATGGTGTTGCAGAAAGAAGAAACCAAACACTAATGGACATGGTGCAAAGTATGTTTAGCAACTCTAATCTTCCTAAATCTTTATGGACTGAAGCACTTAAGACGGCTACGTATATATTAAATCGAGTTTCAACCAAGGCGGTCCCAAAAATACCTTTTGAATTATGGAAAGGTTGGAAACCAAGTTTGCAACATATACACGTTTGGGGATGTCCGTTGAGGTGAGAATATATAATCCACAAGAAAATGAACTTGATCCAAGGACTATAAGTGGATTTTTTATTAGATACTGAAAAGTCTAAGGATTATAGATTTTATTATCCATCTCACACTACTAGGATTATAGAATCAAGAAATGCTAAGTTTCTTAAAAATGATATAATTAGTGGGAGGGATATTTCAAGAATTTACTTTCTGTTCATGATCATACATAATCTCAACCTTCCACTTCATTAGAAAGATTGGTTCATAGCACTCCACAACTTCAAATTGGTGCTAAACAACCAATCATTGAATTTTCACAAGTTATTGAGAACTTTCCAGTAGATCAATAAGTTCAAGAATTATCTAAAGTTTCTAAACAAACAGTTAAATCACAAGCTCCTCAAAGAGATAGTGGTCCAACATTAAGATGATCTATTAGAGAGAAAAGATTAGCTATTCCTAGTGATTATATCGTGTATCTACAAGAATCTGACATAGGAGCCGAAAATGATCTTGAAACATTTTCACAAGCCATGAGTTGCAAAGAGTTTAATTTATGGCACGATGCAATAAAGGAAGAGATGGATTTTATAAAGAGCAACAGAGTCTACCTTGTAGAGTTGCCTAATAGGACAAGAGTTATTGGTTGTAAATGGGTCTTTAAGACCAAAAGAGACTCATTAGGCAACATTGAGAGATACAAAGCGAGACTCATTGTTAAGGGGTTCACTCAAAAAGAAGGAATTGATTACACGAAGACCTTTTCTCCTATATCTAAGAAAGATTTCTTCGTATCATTTTAGCATTAGTTGCGCATTTTGACCTTGAGTTGCAATAAATGGATGTGAAAACAACTTTCCTTAATGGTGATCTAGAAGAAGAGGTTTATATAAAACAACCTGAAGGTTTCTCTTCTAGTGATGGTGAGCATTTGGTTTGTAAGCTTAAGAAATCCATATATGGTTTAAAACAAGCTTCTCGTCAACGATATTTCAAATTTCATTGTGTAATTTCTTCATTTGGTTTTGTTGAAAACCCCATGGATCAATATATACCAGAAGGTCAATGGAAGTAAAATTTGCTTTCTTGTTTTATACGTGGATAACATTTTGCTTGCAACAAATGATAAGGGTTTGTTGCATGAGGTAAAACAATTTCTTTCTAAAAATTTTAACATGAAAGATATGGGTGAGGCATCTTATGTCATTGGCATTAAGATCTATAGGGACAGACCTCGCGATGTATTAGGACTATCACAAGAAACCTATACTAATAAAGCTTTGGAGAGATTTTGGATGAAAAATTGTTCACCAAGTGTTACTCATATTGTGAAGGGTGATCGATTCAGTTTGAACAATGCCCAAAGAATAAGCTTCAAAGAGAATCTATGAAGAATATTCTATATGCTTCCGCAGTTGGAAGCCTTATGTATGCCTAAGTTTGTACAAGACCTGACATTGCATATGTTGTTAGGATATTAGGGCAATATCAGAATAACCCAGGTATAGACCACTAGAGAGCTGCAAAGAAACTCATGTGCTACCTTTAAAAAACTAAAGATTATATGCTTATGTATAAACAGACAGACAATCTAGATGTGATCGACTATTTAGATGCAAACTTTACTTGTTGCATTGATTCTCGCAAATCAACATTTGGATACATTTTTATTATGGCCGATGGAGCTATTTCATAGAAAAGTGTCAAACAGACTTTGACTGCCATTTCTACCATGGAAGCTAAGTTCGTATCTTATTTTGAAGTTGCTTCACATGTTGTATGGCTTAAGAGTTTCATTTCTGGGCTTAGAGTTATGGATTCTATTTCTAAGCCATTAAAGATTTTTTGCAATAACTCAGTTGTCGTTTTTATAGCTAAGAATATTAAAAGTGGGAGTCAAAGCAAGCATATCGACATTAAGTACTTAACTGTTAGAGAACATATCAAAGAAAAGAAAGTGGTCATTGAACACATTAGCATTGAGTTGATGATTGCTGATCCTTTGACTAAGGGCATGCACCAATGAAATTCAAGGATCATGTAGAAAGAATGGGACTTGGTTCCACCTTGTAATTGTATATATACATTCAGTTTATTATTGAAACTCTTATGTATTCAGATATTTTCTCATATTTATTAGCACAGTTTTATTTGTTTGAGAAAATATATTTCATATTTGGACCAAGAATAAACTTAGGGTTTATTCATTAAGTTGTTACCACATAAGAAACTTGGAAAGTGAAATACATCGTAATACATAGTTGATATTACTCGCATTTAGAGGACTTATCTTTATTATTCATATGTTTCATTTCTCAATAAAGTTGTAGGTCAATGTATGCAACAAGTGGGAGAATGTAACCATTTGTTACATTAAGTGGTACAAACATTGACCAATCATCTTTTGCAACTTCTACGACTATTTATCTTTTGCAACTGAAATGGTTATTATCATGTGTAATGGCAATTTAGTTACCAATGGCCATTTAATAGTCCTTAAGGTATGGTAACGGTAGGTAAATAAAAGTCATTGTTGATGGAGCAATGGCTATATAAAGCTTCCACAAACTACTCTTCATAAAATATAATTGGAGAGACAAGTGTGAGAAACTGAGTAAACAAAAGAAATAAATTAAGTAAAGATAAACAATAGCCGGATGTATGTGATTTTGACCCGCTTCCATGATTTGAGTTTCTATCTCCAAAATGGGACAATATTCGGACTAAAAGGCAATAGGAAAATATAGAACGACAGCTCGAAGTCAGGTTGATAATTTATTCCATAGATTTGTCCATTCCTCTTCATAGATTTGTTTTTGATTATCGGAGGAAGCGGTGGCTACAGTAGAGGTGGGCTGGCCAGGGGGTGATTGAGGTGAGAAGAAAGGAGATCATACCATCAGAACTGAGCCCCAGCCCAGCTATTGTCACACCCCTATCTCGTGTTATTAATCCGTATGTCCTGCGTCCATAGCAGTGGTGCTTATTATTTTGCCTTTATCTTTTTCAATATATATATTTTTTATTCTCTCGTACAACATGCCACATTAGAGTCAGATCCAAATGTTAAGAATAATACTCTTGAAATCAGATGTATTTATACTTTTAATTTTTTAAATTAATAAAAAATTTATATTTCTTATATCTTGCCTCTTTTATATAAAGATGAATGCTTATACAAAAATTTAAAATATATTATGAGGCTGTAATTTTAGTATAATGTATACGAGATGATTAAAATTATAGCTAATATATTTAAATATGTTCGTGATTGATAGAAGTATGGATTTTCTATTGCTAATCACTAATACGGTCCATGAATATTATGAATATGATAATCTTATCCAGATTGTTGTGCAGAGATACTTAGTGGTGGTATTATATATAATAAGATTATATAGGACTTGAATCGACATAATTTGAATCTTTATTTAAGACCGTTATAAAGAATTCAGTTTATGTCACAAGATGATCATATGTACGTTAACCTTAATCCTGACTTAATCACAGACTCCTTGATTATACTACTGGATCTTTTGATTTGTTCGTTAAAGCTCATTTGATATTAGGCCCAATACTTATATCTTGGAGGTTCAATAATACATTAGGCTGAAAATGTGATTTAAAGATATAGAATCCATTGCTTTTAAAAAGAAGCTTAAAATTAGTTCCGTTGATTATGTAGCTAAACAATTATGAGCGCTATTTATTATCTGATCATAAATTAACTGTTTAACTAGTGAATCAATGGTACTTAAGGCACAAGAGATAATTAGAGGGATACAATGGTTATTTCATCTAGCTCTAATTATGGAGGGTTGAATTACATTTAATGATTATATCAGACTTAAGTTTTTGAATAAAATTAATAGTAAAATTAATATGTAAGAGTATAGTCTTGAGTTTTTAGTGAAATAACTTTAAAATTAATAAACTAAATAATCAATTAAAGAGTTTATTCAAGTTTATTAGAGCTTGAAATTATGGGTCCATGGTCCCCACACTGTCTTAGGTTAATCGCATCCAATACTCTTAGATTGAATAATTAATATGATTAATTATTTATTTTTTATAAATAAAATATTTATTAAAACTTTATAATAAAGAGTTTATTATGAAGATAAATAATTAATTTGATTGATTTTTTCTTATATTTATTTTGATACAATAACTTGGTCATGGATAAAATAAAAATATGTTTAGACACATTGTTCATATAATAAATGATATGAATGATTGCACATAAATGTTATTATGGAACATCACATAAAAAAAATTCTCTTGTAAGTGATGCATATTATGAATTAATGGAGAGAGAAAATAATTTTAATTTTTAATATTTTTGATAATATGATTATTAAAAATATTTAAAATAAATAATAAATTTAATTTATTAGATATTTAAAATTAATAATATCTAAATTTATTAAATAAGATTTGATAATTTAGATTATTATATTATATTTAATTTAGATATTTGTTGTAAATTAGTTACAAATAAGAAAACAAATCAAGGAGTTGACGTACATGTATAGAAAATTATTCTCTTGTGGTCAAATTATTCTCATGCGATCAAAATAAATTGTAACAGATAAAATATATCTAAATTAAATTATTTTAAAAATAATTTAAATAGAGTTTTTCTGATTCACCTTGAGCCTATAAATAGGGCATAATGTGAACTTTCAAATTAAGTGAAGAAAACGACATAACGAAAGAAAAGTTTCTCTTCTTTTTTTCTTTCTTATTTTATGTGCATATCAGAGTTGTGAGAATCGAAAAAAAATAAAAGTGAGCCCACTCTCATAATTTGATACCGATCCTGAGAAAGGTAATGAAGGCTCTCGTTTCATTTTTATTGTACAGGCACTTTTTTGCGATGTACTTTAGCCCATGGAATTCTTCTTTCATAGCTTCGAATCTGATAGTAGGGTGCTCGAGACCACAACATATCGATATGTTTTATATTTAAAAATTATATAATAATTTTTTTTCTTTTAATCTGCTTTCACTGCACGCACACGCACACACACACACACACACACATATATATATATATGATTGTTATATAATTAAAAAGTAACCATAGAACAAAGAGACTAAGAAAAGAAAGTATTAAAATATGTTCTCTCTTATTTCATCTTTTTTCTTATTTTATTCAAATTTTATTTCATCAATCCTTTCCAAATACAATTTCATGCCGTAATTAGTAAAAGATGTTACATGTAATACCAATAGACATAACCTCCTTGAAATACCAATTGACACCATCTTTATAACTTGACATAACCTCCTCTTAGAATACCAATGGACAATATTATAACACTCCCTTTGGATGTCCATTTATTTGACCATGAAAAGTACATCATTCATGTCTTTATTGAAAGGGGTCATATCTTTTATTGAAAGGGGATACTGCCTCATTAAAAACCTTACTAGAAAAACCCAATGGGATAAAACTATAGCTAAGAAAAAAAGAGTATAGTATTTTGTTCCCCTTTTGACTGCATCTCTTGATGTACTTCCCTTAAAATTATCATTCGAGATCCTTGAGTAGTCGTAGTCCAATTTTTTGGACTAACTCTTCAAATCTCTTTGTAGATAGTGCTTTCATAAATAAATCAGCGAGATTATCGCTATTCGAGATCCTTGAGTAGTCGTAGTCCAATTTTTTGGACTAACTCTTCAAATCTCTTTGTAGATAGTGCTTTCATAAATAAATCAGCGAGATTATCGCTAGATCAAACTTATTGAACATTAATAGCATCACTCTTCTGAAGGTCATGAGTAAAAAAAACTTTGGAGATATATGTTTTGTTCTGTTACATTTGATATACCTTCCTTTTAGTTGAGCTATGCATGCTGTTTTATCCTCATACAAAATAGTTGGTACCTCTTTTTGAGAGAATAATCTACATGTCTTTTGAATGTGTTGGATTACTGATCTAAGCCATACATATTCTCGGTTTGCTTCATGAATTGCCAGAATTTTGGCATGGTTAGATGATGTAGCCACAATTGTTTGCTTTGTAGAATGCGATAAAATAGCAGTGCCACCATATGTAAAGACATAACCCGTTTGTAATCGACCATTATGAGGAACAGACAAATATCCTGCATCTGCAAAACCTACCAACTCGAATTTGGATAAATTTGAATAATATAAATACATATCCATTGTACGTCTGAGGTATCGGAATATGTGCTTAACACCTATCCAATGCCTCCTTGTAGGCAAAAACTATATCTTTCTAACAAGTAATTTATTGAAAAAGATAAATCAGATCGAGTGTGAGTCGCAAGATACATTAATGCACCTATTGCACTAAGATATGGTACTTCAGGACTAAGTAGTTCTTTGTCATCTTCCTTAGGTCAAAAAGGATCTTTAGCGATTTCAAGTGACCTTACGACCATCAAAGTACTCAATGGATGTACTTTATCCATATAAATCCTTTTAAGTATCTTTGCTGTATAAGCAGATTGGTGCACAAAAATCTCATTCTTAAGATGCTCGAGCTGCAAATCAACACAAAATTTTATTCTTCCAAGATCTTCATTTCAAATTCCTATTTTAGGCAATCTGCTGCCCTTTGAAGCTCTTCAGGAGTTCCAATCATGTTCAAATCATCAACATATACTGCAATGATCACAAATTATGATCCAGATCTCTTTATAATGACACAAGGACATATGGGATCATTGTTATAGCCTTGTTTCAATAGGTATTCAGTCAAATGATTGTACCACATATGCCCTGCTTGTTTAACCCATAGAGAGACTTCTGCAACTTTATTGAATAAAGTCTCTCGAATTAGAGTTAAACTTTTCAAGCAATTGTAATCCGTCTAGATTTTCATATAGATATCATTGTCAAGTGAGCCATATAGATAGGCTTTCACTACATCCATAAAACGTAATTTAAGTTTTTCATACACTGCCAAACTAATCAAATATTGAAAAGTTGTTGCATCCACCACTGGAGAATACGTCTCTTCATAATCAATACTGGGTCTTTATGAGAATCCTTGGGCAACTAGTCATGCTTTATACCTCACAATTTCATTATCCTTATTTCACTCTTGCATGAATACCCATTTATATCCTATAGGTTTTACACCAGCAGGTGTTTGGATAACTGGTCCAAAACTTTATGTTTCGCTAGCGATTTTAATTTAAAAGTGATTGTATCCTTCCATTTTGGCTAATCTTGTCGATGTCTACATTCTGCCATAGATATTGGTTCATGATCCTCATTTTTATTTTTAATATTTTGCACAACATAATATACAAACTTATCATCGATGATCATCTTATATCAGTTCCATCTTTTCCAGTCATAACATAATTGATAGAGATCTCTTCATTTTCTTCGATTTTAGGTACCATATTCTTAGACTCATCTGGAGTCTCAATTACTTCTGTTATTATACTGGGGATCTTTTCTTACATCACAGTGTCTTCAATCTGATCATCTAAATGCTTTGCTCCTTTTCTTTTGTGAGGGTTTTTATCTTTGAAACCAACTGGTCTACTACGCTTTACTTGTCCATTTATCTTATTAGCAATGGTAGGTTATCCTTCAGGGATAACAATTCTGATTGGAGCATTTGCAGCTGGTATATATGACTTTGTCACTCTTTTAAGGTCAGTAAATGTGTCTGGTAGTTGATTTGCTAGTTTTGCATGTAAATTATCTTATGAACTTCATGTTCATGTTGTTTTGTACGAGGATCAAGATGGAACAATGATAATTCATTTCAACTAATTTCTTTACTAGCTGCTTATTTTCTTTCCCTAATGTTGAGATAATAACTCATTAAAATAATAATCGGTAAAACATGCCGTAAATAAATCTTTTGTAGATGGTTTAAGATATTTAATTATAGATGGAGATTCATACCCAACATATATACCTCCTTTGAGGTCATATCTTAGTGCATTGTGGTGGAGCAATTGGAACATAAACCGCACATCAAAAAATTCTTAGATGAGAAATATTTGGTTTCTGACCATAAACCAATTATAACGGAAAGAATTCATGATAATTCATTGGCTTGATATGAATAAGTGCTGCTGCATATAAAGTAGCATGTTCCCATGTAGACAAAGAAAGTTTTGCTCCCGTAAGTAATGGTCTTGCAATCAGTTTGATCCGTTTGATAAGCAATTTTGCAAGACCATTTTAAGTATGAACATATGCTACAGGATGTTTAACAGTGATTCCAATAGTAGTACAATAATCATTAAATGCTTGAGAAGTAAATTCACGTGCATTGTCAAGGGTATTGTCGTAATAGGATTATTTAAAAAATGAGCTTGTAGTCGAATTAATTGCGCTAGTAGTCTCGCAAATGTCAGGTTGCAAGTCGATAATAAGCATACAGGTCACCATCTAGTTGAAGCATCAATTAAAACCATAAAATATCTAAATGGTCCATTTGGTAGATGAATAGGCCTACAAATATCACCATGTATGCGTTCCAGAAATCTAAGAGATTCAGTCTTAATTTTAGCCGATGATGGCCTAATAATTAATTTGCCTTGAGAGCAAGCAGCATATGAGAATTCATTTGATCATAATATTTTCTGATTCTTCAATGAATGCCCACATGAATTTTCTATAATTCTTCACATCATAATTGAACCGGGATGACCCAATCGGTTATACCAAATTATAAAATTATTTTGATTAGTAAACTTCTGATTTACTATAGCATATCCTTCAACTGTGCTTATATTTGTGTAGTATAAACCAGAGGAAAATGCAGACAATTTTTTTAATATAGATTTATTGCTTGAGATTGTACTTGTAATGCACAAATACTTAATATTGCCTTCATTAGTTGTCTCAATATGATATCCATTTCTGCGAATATCTTTAAAACTCAATAAATTTCTTTGAGACCTTTCACAACATAAGGCATCATTAATTATGAATTTTATTCCTTCAGGCAAAATGATATGGGCTCTTCCAGAGCCTTCAATCAATTTTGCACTACCACAAATTGTATTAACATTGTTGCATGCATTCTTAAGTAGAGAAGTATTTCATATCTTTAAGTTTAGTGTGCGTTGTAGCACTGTTGATGAGGCATAAATTGTTATTGTCGATAAAAGATCCTACTCGAGATAATTCCATCTTCTTCATGGAAAGAATGACATATAGTGGAATACAAATTAAATATAAGATATATAAAGGCATAAAAACTAAAAGTCATAATTCATCATTGCATCAGTTTCTTTAAGATAATATTTTATTGCATGGTATTATTTGATAACATAGGCATTCTTAAAATTATCCTTATACATTCATGCTATCAATTAGACAATCATTATTTTCTTTCGGTTGGATAAAGAAGTCAGCAATATCTAGATCATCAAATCCAGTGTAGGGCCAGATTTAGAAACAAAATTTGTTTCCATCTTTTTCTCATTCTTTTTCAATGATTCCTGGTAAAGTTCAACGAGGTGTTTTGGCATACGATAGGTACATGACCAATGATCCTTTATTCCACAACGATAGCATGAGTTATCCATCAAATTTTTATTTAAGTCCTTTTTACCTTTCTCAAATTTCTTCTCATTTTTCTTATTTTTCTCATTTTTCTTCCACTTCAGATGGTGAGAAGAAGTTTTAACATGATCACCATGATAACCAAAACATCCTCGATCATGTCCGCATCCACGGCCACGTCCACGACCACCCCCTTCGTTTATAAAATTGATATGTAGTTGCATTCACTTTAGAAAATGGTACAAAGCCAGTTGGACCGGCTTCATAATTTTGCATTAAAAGTTTATTATTTTATTTAGCCACAAGAAGGTAAGAAATTAGTTCAGAATATTTTTTAAAATCCTTTTCACGATATTGCTGCTGCAGGAGCAAATTGAAAGCATGAAAAATAAAAAAGATTTTTTCTAGCATATCCTCATCGGTGACTTTTTCTCCACATAATTTCAACTAGGAAGTAATTCTAAACATAGTTGAATTGTATTTACTTACTGTCTTATAATCTTGTAGACATAAGTGCATCTAGTTATAACGAGCCTTGGAAAGAATAACTATTTTTTATGGTCATAACGCTCTTTTAGGCTATTCCAAAGGACAAGAGGATTTTTTACGGTTAGGTATTCAACGTTCAATCCCTCGTCAAGGTAGTGTCGCAGGAAGATCATTGCTTTTGCTTTGTCTTGGTTGGATGCTTCATTACCATCTTTAATTGTATCACCAAGGGCATTAGCCTCCAGATAGATTTCAGTATCAAGTATCCATGATAGATAATTTTTGCTCATGATATCTAGTGCCACAAAATCAAGTTTTACCAAATTTGTCAAAACAATACTATCAAAGCACACAAAGTAAATTAGTACACAACCTTTTATTAGAATAAAAATTATTTCAAATTTATCAAGGACTAGACAATCGTATATGTATAAATAATATTTACCTCAATAAAAGTTTCTTCAACAAATGTAAAATAATGAGATAGAGAGTCGTGCTGATAACGTGTTATATAATTAAAGAGTAACATTAGAACAAAGAGACTAAGAGAAGAAAGTATTGAAATATGTTCTCTTTTATTTCATCTTTTTTCTTATTTCATCTGAATTTTTATTCATCTTTCTCAAATACAATTCATTCCATCTATTTATAGATAAATGATAAAGATATTATAGGTAATATTAATAGACATAACTTCTCTTGAAATATCAATGGATACCATCTTTATAACTTGACATAATCTAATACCAATAATATTTATTTTATTAGTAATATTATAACAATGATGATATATTTTTTATTTGAATTCCAACGCCAAGGTCGAGGATTAATGGCTCCCATTGCTCCAGGGTTGCTTCTTTACTCCCTTCACGGAGCCTCGCGTCTTTTGCACGCCTTTCTGATTCCGTGTCCAAACCCAAGCTTCATTTCCGAGATGGTTGAAAAAATTGATGCCATGTGTCCATGTATTTCTGTGTCCGTCTCACGATCAAATCGTCCAAATGATGTCATTAGCTGGGATTCAATACCAAGTCGAACCAACCATCGCTGGTTCGAAACAGGTCAGTAGGTTTATTTAAGAATCCGAATCCAATTTGATCTCGTCCGATCTTTTTTATATTTAAAATTCTATAATATATAAAACATATAATTAAAAAAACCGGCCACTCATCTTTTAACAATTCAATTTTTATATTTAAAACTATATTATATTTATAATATATTATATATTATATATATATAATTATATTTGGGATGAATCTAATCTGATTTATTTTCTTAAGTTGAGCTTAAAGCCGTAGGTAGTGTTTGACTCCCCAAAAGTTATCCCTTGATAATGTACATGATAGCATATAGTTGAGAGAATAAGTACCTTTTTAAAATTACAACTCTGCCATCAAAGGATAACTTTTAGGTAGTGTTTGAAATAGGGGATAAGAGGAGATATCCAAGGGATATCCCATCTTATCCCAAAAGCCATAACTATAAGGGATAGCAGAGAATAAAGTTAACCAAAGGGATAATCCATGGTTAACCATGGTTAACCATGGGATATTCCCTCAAATTCCCTAGAAAATGTAGGAATAGCTGGTTATCCCTCCAAATAAGAGTAAAAAAAGTTATCCTATGGATTTACCTCTTTGCATTTGATATAATCAATGGGATAGCCAAGGGATATCCCTAGGGATAGTCAGGGGATAAACTCTATCCCGTACACTTATCCATGGATAATATTTTTCCTATCAAACACTACCTTATGTAGTGTTTGATAGCTTTTTAGCTATCCCTAGATAAATGTATAGGATAGCATTTATCCAGGGGATAGCTGAGGGGATAAGCACCTTTTTAAAATTACCACTCTGCCATCAAGAGATAACTTTAGTTATTCCTAGGGAATAAGTCCAGGGGATAACCCATGTTTAACCATGGGTTATCCCCTCTGGTTAAACATTTTCAGCACTATCCCCTGTAGCTATAGCATTTAGGAATAAGAGAAGATATCTAGGGGATATCTCTCCTTATTCACCATATCAAACACACCCTTAGTTATTTCTGGTTCCTAAGGAATAAGTTAGGGGATAATCCATGGTTAAACATGGGCTAATTAAATTTTTTCGATATATTTCCTTCTAATTATAACTTTTGAAGATAAAAGAAATATTCCTTTAATATCTCCTCTTATCCCCTATTTCAAACACTCCTTTAAATGTATGGCCTCAATTTTTCAAATTTATCCTATAGATGAATCGTGGCTCCTCCCGGGGTTAAGACCGTCAACTATATATATATATATATATAAAAGATAAAGATAAAATATGACGAGGGGCGGCCGCGAGTCCGCGAGCTTCTTTCAAAGGCAAAGAAAGTAGTGGCAAACTACTCCCGAGTCCCGACGACCCGATCGAAGAGCACCAAAAATGGCACCAGACAACGGGGTGGCGGTGGTGGTGGTGCCCCTCCCAGCTCAAGGCCACCTCAACCAATTCGTCCATCTCTCTCTCCTCCTCTCTTCCCACGGCCTCACCGTCCACTACGCCTCTACCTCCACCCATATCCGGCAAGCCAAAAGCCGACTGCAAGGCTGGGACTCCACCTCCCTCCAAGCCATCCACTTCCACCACCTCCCCCTCCCTCCCTTCCCCACCCCACCTCCCGACCCCAACTCCGCCGTCAAATTCCCCGCCCAACTCCAGCCCTTGTTAGACGCCTTCGAGCATCTCCGCTCCCCCCTCGCCTCCCTACTCCGCTCCCTCTCCGCTTCCTACCGCCGCCTTGTTGTCATCCACGACGCTCTCGCCTCCTTTGCCGCCGAGGAGGCCGCTGCCCTCCCCAACGCCGAGTCGTTCTCGTTCGAGCCCGTCTCGGTCGTGTCCACTGATGGCGAGCTGGCCGAGCCGATGCTTCGAGCCCGCGGCGTGGCCCTTCCCACCTTCGATCGCTGCTTTACTGAAGAATTCTCCGCCTTTATTAAACGCAACGCAGACAGGCAGGCCCCTTTCTCTGCCATGGTCTTCAACACCTGTAGGCCAATCGAAGGCGAGTTTATCGATTTGCTCGCCCGAAAGCCAGATATCGTCGACAAGAAGCTCTTTTTCGTCGGCCCACTCAACCCAGTAGTGCTTAAACGAGGGGACGAACCGCGGCACGAGTGTTTGGAATGGCTAGACGACCAACCACCGGCATCGGTTTTGTACGTCGCTTTTGGATCAACGACGGCCATGTCCGACGGGCAGATCGAGCAGCTGGCAACTGCGCTGCAGAACTGTGGGCAGCGCTTCATTTGGGTGATAAGGGATGCCGACCGGGGAGACATCTTCGCCACGAACAGCGAAGACAGGAGTCGGCAGAGCAAATTTTTGCTTGAGTTTGAGAAGAACGTGGAGGGATTGGGGATTTTATGCAGAGATTGGGCGCCGCAGCTCGAGATCTTGGCGCATCCATCGACAGGTGGGTTCATGAGCCACTGTGGGTGGAATTCATGCATGGAGAGCCTCAGTATGGGGGTGCCGATTGTGGCATGGCCCATGCACTGCGACCAGCCCAGGAATGCGATGCTGGTGACGGAGTACTTGAAGGTTGGGGTCAAACTGATAGACTGGGCTCGCCAGGAGGAGATCCTGCCGGCTGAGGTGATAGAAGAGCAGAAAGATATTAATGGCGTCTGATGAAGGGAAGGAGATACGACAGCGAGCTAGGAGCTTGGGTGAAGCTGTCAGAGAGGCCATATCTGAAGGTGGATCCTCTCGAGTGGACTACGATTCTCTCATAGCCCACATTATCGGATGATGCAGGTAAGCTTCATTGTTTTGCTTAGTTTGGGACAATTATTTTCTTTTGGCCTGAAAGGATGCAATCCAAAGTAAATGATACATAAAATGCGCACAGATTTACAAATATCTTAAATTTTCATAAGGAGGAGGTCGCTTGGTCAGAGGAGTGTTTGTATGAGCAAGTTCATCGGGCTAATAAATTGTATTAATCAACGGTTAGGTTGTGTTTGATATGGTGGATAAGAGGATAGTGCTGAAAAAGTTTAACCGGGATAACCCATATTTAATCATAAGTTATTTTTGAATTTATTCCTTAGGAACCCAGAAATAACTAAAGTTATTCCTTGATGGCAGAATGATAATTTTAAAAAGATGCTTATCCCTTCAGCTATTCTCTAGATAAATACTATCATATACATTTATCCAGAGATGATCAAAAAGCTATCAAATACACCTTAAAGTAGCACCGCTTTTTTCTAAGCCTGTTTATTTTATTTAAACTGGATGGGTTGGGTCGTGGGATTTGGGTTTATAACAGTGTGGAAAGAATCTAATGTCACGTCACCGGCGTTGATTTCTCACAAATTTATTTATTTAGTTTTGATACAAAGCAAATTTATTTACAGAACTAGTTGACACTCACTTTTCATACTTCACTTTTCGAGTTTATGGGCGTAAAAACATCCTCGTCCAAATCTAATTTTTTAAAAGTTTCTAAACTATATTTCAAGATTCATCTAATGAAAAAGTTTTTGCACATCGCTTGTAGTACAGTAAATTATACATGAGCTATATCATTTTTTCTTATTAGTCCATATAAATCTTATATTGCTTGATGCAATAGAATGGAATAGGACAGCAGGAATATGATTTTTAGTTTTGAATGTAAGGTGCATTAATACCCCATTCGGTTTTTTTTTTTTTGGAAATTTCTGTACAGATCAGGGGTAGTGCAGCCCATATTTTTTGAATGGGTATTGTAATTTTATGATTACGGTGTCGTAACTTTATAATCGGGGTGCCATAATATTTTTTTACTTTTCGAATTGATGTCATAATTTTTTAACTACGATATCATAATTTTACAACTAGGTAACGTAATTTTTTCGACCGAGATATCGTAAAGCTTTGCCTTAAGGTTTTTGAATAGATGTCGTAATTTTATAACTATGGTGTCATAAATTTATAACTAGGGTATCGTAATTTTTCTCAACTTTTTGAATGGGTATCGTAATTTTATAACTACGGTGTCGTAATTTTACAACTGGGATGTTGTAATTTTTTTCGGTCGAAATGTCGTAAAGTTATCTTAACATTTTCTGAATGGGTATCGTAATTTTATAACTTCGATGTTGTAAATTTACAACTTAGGTATCATGTTTTTTTTGCTTTTTGAATGGGTATCGTAATTTTATAACTACGGTATCATAATTTTACAACTAGGGTGTCATTATTTTTTTCGGCCGGAATATCGTAAAGCATTGTTTAACATTTTTGAATGGGTGTTATAATTTTATAACTACGGTGTTGTAAATTTATAACTAGGATGTTGTACTTTTTTTGGCTTTCTGAATGGGTATCATAATTTTATAACAATGGTATCGTAATTTTATAACTGCAGTATCATATTTTTTTTTAACTGAAATATCGTAATTGTCTTAACGTTTTCTGAATGGATCATAATTTTATAACTGTGATGTCTTAATATTTTTTCAAAGTCAAGTTGTCCCATTTCGTTCTATTAGGGATAGTGTATCATTTGTAAACTCATAATCATGATCTCTACTATTTCATTCTATTATGTTAGACTATATAGAATGCATATGAATTAATAAAAAAATAATATAACTTACATAAGATTTACTGCACGAAGGGGGTGTAGAAAATCTTTCTCTTCATCTAATAAGAAAGTTAGAGAACAACACTTTTATGGATCTCCAACAGATTGATCGTTACCTTGTCAAGTGTTCACATTTACTGGACTTTAGTGTAATATTAGAGTAACAAATTTATTTCCAGAGTGCTCTTTGTTCTGTTTGGCTTTATCTGCCCCCTTTGTTTTCTCTTATCATTATTAATTTATTAGTACATAAACATATCATGTCAAACCTAACCAGTCAACTTTAGTGCTAGAACTGACAGAATGGCGTTTAACATAACTTAACTAATTAAAAATGCCCGCAAAATAGCACTTTTCTAAGTTTTCTTTATTTAAGATTTATTAAAATTATCATACCTTCATTCAATTGCTCATAATTTTCTTATTGCACTACCAAGTTAGATTGATGTTAAACATTATAAAAATTATTTAAAAATTAATTATATTAACTTTAATTAATTTTTTATTTTAATATATGTTCGTGGGATTGAAAACTAGCTATCATTGGGCTCTATTGAACAGTAAAGTCAAGTAATAGAGAAATCATTATTAGCTGCGGGAGCCTTCCTAACTTTTTTTTTATGTTTATATTTATATATTATAATTAAAATCAATCTGATTTGATCACTAGACGATTAGGATAAGACTAGCTACTATAGAGACATTACTATCAGCCATTGAGACCATCTTTCTACTCTAGTTTTCTCTATTATTTATTTTTCTTTCTTTGTCTAGAATCAATAAGATTCTAATTCGGCACTACTTTAGCCTCGCCATCAACCATCGATCGAGTTAGGCTAACAGATAAGCTGATGACATGATCTATTCAATAAGGTGACCGATTATCTCTTCCTCTATTTTCTCTTTTTTCCCTACTTCTCTCCCTCTTCTCTCTTTCTTTCTCTTTGTTTCTAAGTGCACTACAAATAGACCTTGCCAAAACGTCTCCTCTCATCTATTTCCCTTGGTGTGCCAGTTGTATGATCGAATCTTTTTAGCTACTATCTGTTGTGCTTTATCTATACTAACCTTTATGGAATATCACTAAAACCCACCACAGATTATCCTTGTTATGTTACTTGAGCTTAGAGTAGTCTATTTCTTAATTTGATGAGTATTTGATTGAGTTGAGCTATCAAACACCATTATTTGGTTGGCTTTGTCCCAGTATTTCTTACTCATCATTGTATTTGCTCTATGATTTACTCTAATTGTTAATTTCAATCATGTAAAAGTGCAATCACTCAAACAAAAAACCGTTGTGCAAAAGGTTTTACCCTCTTATCTTTAGATTGATGTAAAATTATAATCTTTTAATTATTTAATTTAAACTAAGGTATAAATAGAAATAGAAAAATTTAGAACTAAGGGTATTTCAAAAATTAGAGCTTTAAAAATGAGAAATTAGAGATAATTAGTAATGGTTGAAGACGAGCTGGCATTTGTAACTGCTTTGTAAATAGTAGAGGCAAGACAAAAATTATAGACGCATATGCCAATGACTAAAGTAAATGAGTTGTATCTTGATAATTATGTACACTATATGTTTATGGTTAAGATAAATAATTTGTAAGAATCTCTATACAATATGCCATTATTAATTTATAGGAATTTTTTTACATGATCACCTGTATGGCAGGTATTGACTATTTTTGACTTGCTCATACACTATCTGAATGGATGTAAATACTCTTTTGGAACACTTAATATCAGTGCTAAACTTTACTTTGCTCGTCTTATCATATATGCAATACTTAAAATGTAGCTTATCAATTTCTACACTATCAAGTAGATCTCTTTTAGACAATTCTAACATCCTCCTTGCTTATACTAACCACATGTACCATAACTAAGTAACATTGGAGTTTAATAACTATGGCGAAGAAATTGCAATAATATGATTATTCATGCTTCTATAAGTCATTTACCAAATGTGATATAAGTCATTTACCAACCTTCCTTTGATCATCATTAGAAAACCTTAAGAAACTTTTAGTACACAATTCTTAGCCAAGTATCTATAACCTAAGTATCAATAAGGAAATTAGGTTTTCATCAACTTCAGGATATGTCAAGCCTTTAGAAGATATAACTTTATTGTCACCCAATAAAACATTCCCTATCTTTGATTAATGAATAAAAAATAACTTTTGTTAGGGGCATACAAAAGAAACAATCAGAACGAAGAATCTATTCTCTACTAGAGTTACTGATATTGATACTAGAGTTACTGATACTGACTAAAAGTAAGAATCTGGCTATACAATATGCCATTTTATTAATTTACCTAGGAATATTTTTCACATGATCACCTGTATGATTATAAATATTTTATACATGCAAATATATAGGTTATTGCTCATTACTATTTTTGACTTGCATATAAGATATTTGCATCAGCATTTTTGTGAGAGCATATATATTATTAAAATTATAATAATAAACATAAGAATAAAATAATTTGGTTTACTTGGATGGTTAAATGAGAGATATTTAGGGGTTAGATCTATATATATCTGAATGGATGTTTCATCTCTTTTGGAACACTTACACTTAATCAGTCTAAACTCTTACTTTGCTCGTCTTATCATACTTATGCAATACTAAAATGTAGCTTATCAATTATAGCTACACTATCAAGTAGATCTCTTTTAGACAATTCTAACATCCTCCTTGCTTATATGTGCTAACCACATGTACCATAACTAAGTAACATTGGAGTTTAATAACTCCAATGGCGAAGAAATTGCAATAATACGAGTATTCATTGCTTCTAATTAAGTGATATAAGTCATTTACCAACCTTCCTTTGATGTGATATAAGTCATTTACCAACCTTCCTTTGATCATCATTAGAAAACCTTAAGAAACTTTTAGTACACAATTCTTAGCCAAGCCAATATACCTAAGTAGTCAATGCCTAAGGAAATTGCCGTTAAGGATCAACTTCAGGATATGTCAAGCCAAGCCAAATCTCACATCTACTATAAACTAACACAATCCTAACAATATATATAACTTTATTATCACCCAATAAAACATTCCCTATCTTTGATTAATGAATAAAAAACTAACTTTTGTTAGGGGCATACAAAAGAAACAATCAGAACGAAGAATCTATTCTCTACTAGAGTTACTGATATTGACTATTTTACTAGAGTTACTGATACTGACTAAAAGTATCTCACTTCTTATATCATCGATGCTTTTTGTCATGTTTTCTTTGGCTATACTCACTTAAGTTTTAGAGGCACTCTCCTCTTATCACTTTTTACTTTTCTCTTCTGACGAGTTCCTTGGTGCTCTTCTTTATGATAAGAGAAGTAATGAAGGTTTTGATGTCTTAATTTGCATCTTGATTTACTGCTTCTGCTTAGATCCTTCCCTTTACTCTTATCTCTTACAACCAAGCATTCTTCTTAGTCCCTGATATGTCTCAAACACCCTCCTTTTTAGCTCTTTAGATGTACAACATCTTCTATATCATTTACTAAGAAATTCTATCTCCCATACAACAATGTATTGACAAAATTTTTATATGAGAATAGTAATGAGCACCGGAGAATAAAGATTTAATTTGCATCTTTTCTCTTGATATCAATATTTCTCATATCAAGAATAACTTTATTGAACTCATCTATGTGATCTTCTATTAATATTCAGCTATAGATGGTAGAGCTTATACTTCAAATACAGTTGATTTGTGAGAGATCTTATCATATACCTGCTCTCTAACTTCAACCTAGTCTAATCATTGCCATCTCTTCAATGACTTCTTTAAGAACCTTATTTATCAAACTTAATAGAATAATACCATATGCCTTTTCCAATAACTCATCCTTATCACCATTGAACATAATAACTAATAATCTCTCTCTACCTTTCAGTACCTTTCATGATCCTTGTTATACCAAAAGAGTGTGCACCTTAGTTTGCCAGACACCGAAGTCAAGTCTGTTGAATTTATCAATTTCAAACTTTACAATTGATATCATAAATTTTTCTTGAAATCATATCAAAAATTGCTATAATATAATCCACTTAAGATGTGCAACTTTACATTCACTAATCAGTTGTACAAGAATCCAAGCCTTACTCTATACTACAAAGCTTAGTATTCGTAGCCCAGCCTACTAGTACCTTAACCAGCTTAGAGGAGGGTGGATGTGGGGTTGCTAAAAGAATAGAGGAATTCACTAAAAATAGAAGAGTAATGCTTAGAAGACACTGAAAAATAGAGGAAAACTTTCTCTTTACTGAGAAAATAAAAGAAATCATCTAATATCTACCCGAAGCAACTCTTCTACCTTTCCCATCTTGTTGGAATAACTCGAACCAAATCACTATGGTCGGACATCCTCAAGTAATGTTCCACCTCTATTATTTTTGCTATTTAGGTGGGTAGAATGCATGGATTTTAGTCTTTGGACTAGTCGAATATGAGATCTTAGCCTTTGGATAAAATAGGAGGTTTTAGCCCCTAAACAAGCAAAATAAGGGATTTCAACCTTTGAACATCTTAAATAAGAGAATCTAGGTATGTCTAATATTGCAGTCTCTACATCCTTCACTTTCTTAATTATCCCTCACATCCGATAGCTACATATTGGTGATGTTGCCTCCATATTTTGTTGTATCACCTAGCTAAGCATGATAAAATAGGGTGATATTGAACAAGATGGATAATCGTCAAATAAGAAAGGGGATCATCTCTAGGCATCCTTTAATTTTTGCCTTAGTTGTCATTGTCTATCAATCGATAGTGTCACCACCATAGCCCTACCTATCGCTAAAAGATCCATCGATGATTTGGGGCTAGATTGGAAGCCTAGTTTAGGAGAAATGAGGCATAGCTCACTTGAAGCCAACATCACCCATCCTTCCTCTTTGATACCAACCTCAGCCTATCGATAACCACCTGTGCTCTCCCAATTCATCACCAAACCCTATGTACTCCCCGTTGTTAGCACCTAAGGATAGCAACAACTTAAGTTTTTGCAAGTAAAAAACTAGATTCAGTTTGATTTTGGATTTGACATTTTAAAACCTAGTTTAAACTCGATCAAATTTAGATTTATAAAATTGGGTATTTGAAAATTCTATCCAAAGATTATTTTAAAAAACCTAACAAAAGAAACCTTAATCGATCTAGCCACTATTTCTACCTACCATTTCTTTCTCTTATTTCTATGAACAACCAAGAGACTCTATTCAACAAGCTAACCATGCCTACCCATTCTGCTTGTCTCCCCACTCTTCTCTTTGTCTCCTCCCTCTCTTTCTCACTCTCTTTGTTCTTGGTGCTCTGATTAAGATCCTATTCAGAATCCGATGTGTAACATCCTAAAAATTTTATAATTTTTATAATATTAATGGCATTTTTATTTGTAATGAAAGTCGGATGGTTTCAATGATGTATGGGTATAATGGTCACTTGATAAATATAAAAAAAATATGATATAAATGAGTATATTTTTGTATGCTAATGATTTTGATTTAAGAATTTGAGAGATTTGAGTTTGAATGGGCTTAAATCACAAGAAAAATCAAGTTAAATTTGAGTTTTTTTCTTAAGTATTATTTTTAGCAATTGGAGTCAACTCCAATTGGTGAGGAGTCGACTCTGGCATAATTTAGCGCTTATAGCACGCTCTCAAGTTGACTCCTAAAAGGACAAGTCGACTCGGTTAGAAAAATAGTGAGATAGCATTTCTGCTTTATGCTTGAGTCAACTTGAGATTCTGCTCGAGCTGACTCCAGGACTGCACACGATTCATGGATTAAATCTTAAAAAAATTATTTTTATTTCATTTTAAGTCCGATTTAAGTATCGTTTGAACCATTGAATTTCTAAAATAGTGCTCTTCGAGTTGGTAGGGTTTTTTCCTAAAAATATTACATAAAAATATTAATTTAGATGAATAACAATAATCTGATCTATAAATAAATTAAAAAATATATGTTCAAGAGCAAAATGGAAAAAGACTCCAAAGCCATTTGCTATTTGTGCTAAGGGCAAATTGGAAAAGAAAATCTAAGAGCAAAATGTCATGGTTGTGAGTGAGCTACGTATTTTTTAAAAAGCATGCTTTAATAATTTATGAGAATAAAATGGGGATTTCATCAGGTCATTTAAAACCCACTACTCTTTCCTTAGCCCCTAAGCAACCAAAATTAAAGGGAAAGAAAAGGGAAAAAATGTGGGTTCTAGCTAGAGAAAATAGAGAAAGAAAGAAAGAAAAAAGAGAAAGAAAAAGAAGGAGAAGAAGAAGAAGAAGAGAACGGAAAGAGGAAGGAAGGAAAGAGGAGGCTTGGGGTTTCGTGCTTGTTTTCATGTAAGCTATAGCCTCCTTAGACCTTGTATGGTGTTAGACTTTTCTAAATTCTTGTATTATAAGATGATGGCAGAGGTAATAGTGAATAGAGAAATGAAGGAAGAAAATAATGAGATATTAAGAGTTAGATCATGTATGCATGCATGGTTTCAGGGGAAAACCTTGTGTGCAGGTAACCCTAATAGCTATTGTGTCTGTATGTTGACGTAGGTCAAGAGAATTATTTCAGAAAGTTGGAACACTGGAGTTGAGTATCAGTTAAAAGAATATTTTACTAAGGTGAGTGGGTTTCTCATCTAGCAATGAACAGTTTATTTTGAGCCAGTATAACACTATTAATACTTAGCTGTGCTTTGTTATGTTTAGAGAGTATTATGTATATTCTAAACCTAAGAAATAAGAACCTATTATATGATATTCTGATGTACGAGTCTTTGAGCATGAATTTTATATAGTTAAAGCATGAGTTTCAAATAAAAAGAATAAAATGAGGGTTTGATATGTGGACTTCTGATGCATACATGGCATATTTGCATGATAAAGCTTCTTAAATAATATATTATGATATATGGATCATATTGAGCATTAGACAGCTATAGGGATGATCACTCTTTAGATTGTACTATAGCATGAGCATTGCATACTACTATTGAGCCGGCACCTTCCTGCGATTTGATCATACGATGAACCCCGGATCAGGGGTGAGTGCATGCTTGACCAAGTCCAGTGGAGCGATTGTAAGCAGCCCATGAGGGCATAAATCATAGCTCAGTGGAGCTGGTTACTATATAGCCCATGAGGGCAGAGTGAAAAATCCAAATTTTAGGGTTAAGGAACAAAGCACTTTGCTGGATGAACCGCACAGTAAGCGATGCTATTTTTGTGAAGATCTGTTGCCAGTCATGCACTCGATGAGAGTACACCTGTAGGAGAATGACTGTAGAATGGTACCTCGGAGGTTTCACACATAACCCAGCATTATAAAGTTTTAGAAAAATCCTGCATTTGGTTTTAAAAAGGACCAATGAGCCAAATACATATCTCAGTGGGGATGAGTTTGAAAAGAAAAGCCAATGGGCAAAAAAAAATAGATTCCAGTGGAGATCAGAGAGATAAGTAAAGAAAGTCTGGGCTATATAATGAGGATATACATATATACATACATATATATATGTGTGTGCTTTATAAAGTATTGCATCATGCATGAATTTTTATAAATAAGTTATTTAAAAAGTATTTCAGTACTGGTATATTATTGCAAGCATAAGCTGCAAGTTATCTTCTATCATTTCAAAAAGGTGTAATTATTCATGTAAGAAGATAGTTTCCAATAAAAAAATATTGATATGATACTTCAATTAAAGATGTAGATTATTCAAAGAATAAGCTACATTTTAAGTTTTCTAATATCATACTCAAATGAGTATTATATGTGTTTACTCATGTTAAATGTATTTATTCTGTTCTGAAATAATATTATAGTTCTCTATTTTTCCATGATTAGATGATTATCCAATCGCTGGGACTTAGGTCTCACCTCTCTATGATTGATAATTACTTTCAGATCAGTGAGCCCATCTGGCAGAATCAAAGGACTAGCAGAATCGGACCCTTAGCTGATGAAGCTTGTTTGGAGGCTAGAGTGTATGATGATAGCTTTGTATCTTGAGTTAGTGTGGGATGACTTTTATGTTTATGTACATGTATATATACAGTGAGGAATGGTGATGTATCAAACTTATTTGGATATGAATAAAAGACTTGTGTTTTGGAGGGAATTATGATTATAATGTATTTACTTATGATTTTGATGTCGATTATGAATGTGATCTTGTAAACTATCTAAGGATGTCATGAAAAATATTATCTGAGCAGGATGACGCTTAGTGTTGATTTGATGTTGTAGTATATACATGTATATATTTGAGCAGATGTTAAAAAGTTTTGAATAGGATGCATTTTCGAGTGTCTACCACTTGTGATAATTTATTAGAGTTTCCTAGCTTTTTATGGAGTGTTACATAAAGGCTAATAGAACTCTATCCGATTATCGCAGGTGTACAGATTTGCTGTTGATTGTCCCAAAGAGGAAGAAGGTGCCGACACGTTTCTTCTCTCTTGCTTCTTTTGGCATGAAAAAACTTTAGATCCACTCATTCACCACTCATATCTCTCTTTTAGATACCATCTATATCTTTGATCTTGTTGTTTTGTTGTGGAAATTTCCATTTTTTGACCCAAAAAAATCCATTTTTCACTTGTTTTCTAGTGTTCCCAACATAATCACGGGGTTTTTTGCCTTTTCATACTCTTTTTTAAGATATTTCTGAATTTTTCTTCAATTGCTTTATGAGTTTGAGATTTTTAACATTCTCACCCAATCAACTTTCTCTGCATAGATTTTCAGGTTTTCTTTGATTTTCTTTCCAGCTCCAGGGAATTTTTTGTTTTTTCCCTCTAGAATTTGGTTCTTTTATTGAATTTTTCTTTATTACCATTTTTTAATATAGATAACTCTTGCTTAAAAAAAATATAAAACTCTTAAATTTTGCTTTCATCGTCAAAGGAAAAAAAAAGGAAATTAGAAGTAAAGTTAAGGGTTAATGATCCATTGCTTAGATTTCTTAGATTTGTGGTGATTTTACTGGATTGAAGAGAAGCTCCATGCTTATTATCATCATCCCTCACTTGCCCAATCTATTGGGATCCCATCTTAGGTTTATTTTTTTTCCTTTTCTTATTTATTATTGAGTATTCAATATTGAATTTGTTACTACTTTTTTTCATGTGTAGGTGCTTGTTCAACCATTGATTTTCATTTCATATGCATTGAGAAGGAAGATGTGGATTAGACTTGGATGATTTTGCTTGGAAGTTTGTATTTTGATGTGATTTATGTTTAATGAAAATAATACATTTTAATGTCTATGATTTATGTTATAACTTGTGTGGATGAAATTTTTGTTTTTTTATAATTTCGGTGAGATTTATGTTAGCAAACTTGTTATATTTTTAATGGTTATAGTTTACACTATATTTTAAAAATATCATAGATACATCTTTTTTAATTTGATTAATTTTATTTTTATTTGGAAATAACATAAGGATATAATTATTTTAATTTCTAGGATAAAAATAAATTTATTTCCTTTTTAGGTTAAGATTTAGATAAAACAATTTGTTTGATTTGACCTGGTTTTATTAATAAGTTCGAATCCGATTCCAAAGTAGCTCAGTCAGTGGTTTTGATTTAATCTTTTTTTAAAAAAAATAACTTTAAAATTAGTTCTATTTTTTGGGTTTTAAAACTAGATACAACTTGGATGGTGTAAAACAAATATGATAAGAATCATTCCCAGTCATTAATAGCATTGCCAGCTCCTTTTCCTCTATCACCAACATTGGTGAATATAAGGGATCAATCACACTTCCATTGCATTACTTGTTTAGCTTGGATGGCTTAGATGGTGTGAATGACTTCAAATGAGATGGATTCGGCATTCTGAGTTAGTTTTTCTATTTTCTTGGAATGAAGGCTTCTAAATGTTGGTTTTCAATATATATATATATATATATATATATATATATATATATATATATATATATATATATATGTGTGTGTGTGTGAAGCGGAAGCATGCGGATCGTTTAATATGCATAAAATTAATATTATCATATGAAAAAAATTATCATATAATTTTTTAAACATAAAACATATCGATATGTTGAGGTCTTGAAGAAGCAGACGTGACCTACTACCGGATTCATAGCTATGGATGAAGAATCCCATGGTAGAGTTTACGAGCTAAGGTACTTCATAAAATACCTGCAAAAAAGTAAATGAAACCAAAGCAAAATGAAACCAAAGCCTTCCTCACCTTTCTAGAATCGATATCAAATTATGGGAGTGGGCTCACTTTTAATTTTTTATATTTCTCATAAAAGGAGGAAAGAAACTTTTCTTTCGTTTTTTCTTTACCATCCGAAAGTCGACTTTATTGCCATATTTATAGGCTTTAGGTGAATAAAAAAATTATTTTTAAATTAATTTAATTTAGATAACGTTTATCTATTATAACATTTAATTTAGATAATATTTATCCGTTGCAACATTTAATTTAGATAACGTTACAACATTTGATATAGATAAGTTACAACCTATTTTGACAACATGGAAACAATTCTCACTCAACTCCTTGATCATATCAATAAAAAAAAAGTTATTTTCTTATTTGCAATTAATTTACAAATAATATCTAAATTAATATAATAATATCTAAATTATCAAATCTTATTTAATAATTTTAGATATTATTAATTTTAAATATCTAATAAATTAAATTTATTATTATATTTTTAATATTCTCAATAATCACATTATCAAATTATAAAAAATAAAATTTTCTCTCTTCATTAACTCATAATATGCGCCACTTACAAGAGTAAAATTCTCTTGTCTGTTCCACAATAATCTTATGTGCAACCATTCATATCAATTATTATATGAACAATGTGTGTAAATACATTTTTATTTGTTCAATAACTAATTTATTGTACCAAAATAAATGTGAAAAAAAAATCAATCAAATCGATTATTTATTTCATAATAAACTCTTTATTATAAAGTTTCAATAAACATTTTATTTAAGAAAAATAAATAATTAATCACATTAATTATTCAATCCAAGAGTATTCGATGTGATTAACCTAAGACAGGGACCATGGACCCATAATTTTAAGCTTTAATAAACTTGAATAAATTTAATTAAAACTCTTTAATTATTTATTTAGTTTATTAATCTCAAAGTTATTCCACTAAAAACTCGAGACTGCACTCTTAAAAATTACATATTAATTTTACTCGAAAACTTGAGTTACATGTAATTTAACCCTCTATAATTAGTTTATAATTAAAGCTAGGTGAAAAACCGTTATACCTCTCTAATTTTTCTTATTCTTTAAGTATCATTGATTCACTAGTTAAACAGTTAATTTATGATCGAATCATAAATTGTGCGCATAACTGTTTAGCCACATAATCAATACTTAAGAAAACTAATTTTAAGCTTCTTTTCAATTCCATATCTTTAAATCATATTCTCAGCCCAATGTGTTATTAAACCTCTAAGATGTAAGTATTAGGTCCAACATCAAATGAGCTTTAACAAACAAATCAAAAGATCCAATAGCACAATCAAGGAGTCTGTGATTAAATCAGGATTAAAGTTGATTTACATATGATCATCTTGTGACATAAATTGAATTCTTTATAATGGTCTTAAATAAAGATTCAAATTATGTCGGTTCAAGTCCTATATAATCTTATTATATATAATACCTCCACTAAGTATGTCTACACAATAATCCAAATAAGATTGTCACATTCAGAATGTTCATAGATCGTATTAGTGATTAGCGATAGAAGATCCTTACTTCTATCAATCACGGACATATTTAAATATATTAGCTATAATTTTAATCCTTTTGTATACATTATATTAAAATTACAGCCTCAATATATTTTGGATTTTCATATAAACATTCATCTTTCATATAAACGAGGCAAGATTGAAGAAAAATAATTTTTTATTAATTCAAAAATTAAAAAGTATAATACATCTGATTTCAAGGGCACTGTTCCTAACAATCCCCACTTGCCCTAAAGTATATGTGACATATCTTTTAATCCCATTCCCATAAGATGTTTGTTGAACGTTTTCTCAGGCATGTCTTTATGAACGGATCAGCCAGATTTTATTCCGATGCTATCTTCATAACATTGACATCACCTCGATGCACAATCTCTCTGATGAGATGGTATTTTCTCTCGATATGCTTCCCCTTTTATGGCTTCTGGATTCTTTTGAATTAGCCACAGCACCACTATTATCACAGAATAATGTCAATGGCATATCCATTCCTGGAACAACTTCAAGTCAGTATAAAACTTTTTAAGCGAAACTGATTCTTTAGCTACTTCACAAGCCACTATGTACTCAGCTTTCCATGGTAGAATCAGCAATGCTAGATTGTTTAATACTTCTTTAAACAGCTGCTGCACCATCAAGTGTAAACATTGATCCAGATGTCGACCTTCGAAAATCTTTATCTGATTGAAAATCGGTGTATCCTAAGGGGTTCAGGTCTCCACCTGAATACACAAGCATATAAATTCTCGTTCTCCGAAGATACTTGACAATGTGCTTTACTGCCACCCAGTGCTCTATCTCAGGGTTTGACTGAAATTGCCTAACAACTCCCACTGCATAGCAGATGTCTAGTCTAGTGCATAGCATAGCATACATTAGACTTCCAACTACCGATGCATATGGAATCTGTCTCATGTCCTCGTCTTCTTGTGGTGTCTTAGGACACTATTCTTTAGAGAGAACAATTCTATGTTGGGTCGAAAGAAGACCCTTCTTGAAATTTTGCATCAAAAAATAAGCCAGCACCTTATCGATATAAGATGCCTAAGACAATGCTAGGAGTTTGTTCTTCCTATTCCTAATGATCTGGATATCAAGAACATAACTTGCATCTCCCAAATCTTTCATTTGGAATTGTTCGATCAGCCATCTCTTTACGTTAGACAATATTTTCACATCATTTCCAATGAGTAAGATATCATCTACATAAAGTACTAAGAAAACCATACTTTTTTCACTAATGAGCTTGTATACACAAGGTTCATCAACATTTTGCTCGAAGCCATAGGTTTTGATAGTTTCATCAAACCTAATGTTCCAAGACCTGGAGGTTTGTTTGAGTCCATAGATGGATCTATTAAGCTTATAGACTTTTTGCTGGTTGTTTCATATATATGGACTCCTCTAGATAGCCATTCAGAAAGGTTGTCTTGACGACGTCCATCTGCCATTTTGTAGTTAAAACATGCAGCTATGGATAAGAGAATGCGGATGGACTTTAACATGGCAACTAGGAGAAAGTCTCTTCATAATCAACTCCCTCCTTTTGGGTATAACCCTTGCCACAAGTCTAGCTTTGAAGGTCTCTACCTTTTCATCCGCTCCTCTTTTCTTCTTGAAGATACATTTACATCCAATGGGCCTGACATCTTCAGGTGGATCTACAAGTTTTCAGACAGTATTGGAGTACATAGACTCCATTTCTTGGTTCATGGCTTCTAGCCATTTGTCCTTATCAGGATCATCCATCACATGCTGGTATGATGATGGATCATCATCATTGGTATCAGCTACCATAACATTTGCTTCGCTATCCTATTTATAGTGGGCTGGGGTTCTAATAATCCTCCCACTACGTCTACGCACCATAATATCCTGACTAGAAGCTGTGGTTTCTTCTTTCCTAATTTCAACAACTCTTGTTGATGGAGTGATAATCTGATCTTTGAGCAACTCTTCGAGTACAACTTTAGTTCGAGGTTTGAATTTATGTATATAATCATTTTCAAGAAAAGTGGCATTTGTTGACACAAACACCTTCTTTTCTTGTGGACTATAAAATAAACCTCCTCTAGTGCCCTTTGGATAGCCAACAAATAGACACACTTCTGTTTGTGGTTCTAGCTTTCCAGATTTGCCCTTAAGAACATGAACTGGACACCCCCATATGCGAAAATGACGTAAACTCGATTTTTGGTCGTTTCACATCTCTAAGGATGTCTTGGATACAGATTTAGATGGTACAACATTCAAAATATGCATTGTCATCTATAAGGCGTATCCGCAAAATGATATCGATAGTGAGGAATAACTAATCATTGATCTAATCATATCTAACAATGCTCGGTTTCTCCTTTCTGCAACACCATTTTGCTGTGGAGTTCTCGGAGCTGTAAGCTATGAAACAATTTCATGCTCAATAAGGTAATCCTTGAATTCTATATCAAGGTATTCTCCACCTCGATCTGATTATAGTGTTTTTAGTGATTTACCTAATTATTTTTCAACTTCTGCTCAAAATTTTAAAAACTTTTCAAAAGTCTCAGACTTTCTTTGCATTAGGTAAATGAAACCATATCTTGAGTAATCATCAATGAAAGTGATAAAGTACTCATAACCACCTCTAGCTTGTACGTTGAATAGTCCACATACATCCGAATGTACTAGCTCTAGTGGTTCATTAGTCCTTTGGCCCTTTGTAGAGAAAGATCTTTTGGTCATTTTACTTTCTAAACAGGACTCATAGACAGAAGAGTGTCAATATTTAGCTCTCTTAGAGGACCATCCTTCATAAGTCTATTTATCCTATCAGGGTTAATGTGACCAAGCTTAAAATGCTAGAAATATGTTTCATTATCACTGTTTATTACCTTTTGTCTTTTGTTAGACTTAGGATTAGCTACTTTAAACAGTTCGATATTGTAAGAAATATTTTCATAAGGAGATAAAACATATAATCCATCGACTAAACATCCATGAAAAATTTCAAGACTATTTCTTGAAACTAAAATAACATTTTCATTAAATGAAATTTCATAATATTGTTCATGAAGTTTAGAAACTGAAATCAAATTTCTAAAAAAGTTTAGAATAAAATAAACATTATTTAGAATAAGAAATTTCTTTCCAAACGAAAGACGGGTTGTTCCAACTTCCTTGGCCGATACCGTAGCCCCATTGCCAACCCTCATTATCAACTCACCATCAGAAAGCTTTCTCGAAGAACTAAGGAGTTGTATAGAAGAACAAATATGATTTGTCACCCCTGAATTAATTATCCAAGAGGATGTATCAACCTTAACTAGATAAGCTTTAAGTACAAGTAAATCACATTTACTAATTTTCTTCTCTTTCATTTGGTTGGTGGCAACTTGCTACTTATCATAACGTTCTCTAACATTACAGTCAGCAGCAAGGGTTGGCTCAGTGATACCAAATTTGATGTTCTCATTAGTCAAAATATTGTCAAGATCAGATTTTTATTTGGGATAGTTTTCTTTAGTTAGGGTGTTGCTAGAAAGCATAGAAGTAATGGGATTGTTCAAAGCCATTTTCTAAAAAATTAGTCAAGATGAATATTTATAAGTTTTTGAAATAGAGATTTCAAAAAATAATTAAACAATTTAGAAAAAATACAAGAAAAATTCATATTCGATTCCCTCGATAATTCAACTAGCCATGTACAAGTTTGCCACCGTAGGGTAGGTCAGCTTGCACACTTAGTTAAACCGAGACTCTTCTCGATAATAAGTATGTTTCTGAAATAACTCTTTTTTCCACACTTATTAACTACCGAATTAGAAAAGGTTTGGTCAAAGATATAATCAACACATTTGATCCCATATCTTTATAAGTAAGACCCACCATTTTAAATTTCTAGACTTAACCCAAGCGTGCCACCGTAGGGTAGGTCGGCTTGAAATACATTTAGAAATTTTATCCTAAGAGATCTAGCCTTGTTATTGAATTGAACGGCCACCACCCGTAGGGAAACGAAATCAAAGCATCTTACCGTTCAACTCTCAAGGTGCTAAACCAATGGTGGAGACCAATAAATTTATTAATTACTCATTATTAAAGTGGGATTGTATTTTATATAAAGATAACCTTTTATCTTTGTGAATTAAATTCAATAACCTTTAAATCTGATCATCTCATGTAGATTTAATCTATGAATTTAATTCTTTCATGAATTTCAAGAATCGAATTCTTGTTAATACTTTAAGATAACCATTATCTTTTAGAAATTAATATCAAAAGATTTTAATAATCTCATGATTAAAATTTAATATCACATATTAACTTTTAAAATTAATTTTTATACAAAGAATCATATTCTTGTTATTTATGAAATTAAATAGATTAGTCTTAGATTTAATAATCTCATTATTAAATTAATATCATATATTAACTTAACCTAAGACTATTTTTAATTTCATAACTTTATTTAAGAATCAAATTCTTAATATTATAATTCCAAACCACCCATTTAAAAACCCTTTTAAATATATTTAGAATTATAATAATATTGCCTTTGTTAATTAACTAAGACCCTATAAATAAGCATAATAATGATTAGTCAAATAGTCTTAATCAATAGTTTTATGATGCATAGGATGGGTATTTCTAATTTCTTTATGGTATGATAAAATTAACTCATCAAATAAATTATTTTATTTTAATGATCGTGAGCCATCTTATGGCCAAACTGTTTGGAGTGGGCTTAGGCCCAATTTGCTTCAAAAACAAGTTTGGAATTTATCCCAAACCTTTTGGGATTTTTATAATGATTTTCTTCACGTACAACACCAACCAGTTTGGATTTTGATGTGATAAAATCTGTGATCAAATCGCAGATTATTTTGACTTCAAAAATTAATTCCTAATATGGTAATTAATTAAATCATAAATATTTCTTAACAGCCTATTATGCTCTTTAGATCGCAGATAGTTGGGTCAAACGCATCAAGGTACTACCAGTAGCCTCCCTTGTGGTGCATCCCTAATATCCCTACCGTACATCCATTGGGAAAGAGATCCAAGGTACTACTAGTAGCCTCCCTCTTGGATCACTTCTTAGTTGAATACGATAGAAACCAAGAACATGATAATTCTCATGCTTATAAATCTTGGGATCTATATCTCATGCTCAACTTTTAAGCAAATAGTTCACGATAAAAATAAATACCAAATATTAAATATTGATGCATACCAAATATCAAATATTTATGTATACCAAATATTAAATATTTATAAAACATATCAAATTATTACATATCAACATCATGACAATATTAATATTAGCACCGCTTTGATACCAGTCGTTGGTTTTTAATATATATATATATATCATATATATGTGAAACAGAAGCATGCGGATCGTTTAATATGCATAAAATTAATATTATCATACGAAAAGAAAAAATTATCATATAATTTTTTAAACATAAAAACATTTGATGTTATAACCTATTTTGACCACATAAAAATAATTCTCATGTACGTCAACTCCTTGATCATATCAAGAAAAAAGTTATTTTCTTATTTGCAACTAATTTATAAATAATATCTAAATTATCAAATCTCATTTAATAATTTTAGATATTATTAATTTCAAATATCTAATAAATCAAATTTATTATTATATTTTTAATATCTCAATAATCACATTATCAAATTATCAAAAAATAAAATTTCTCTCTTTATTAACTCATAATATGCGCCACTTATAAGAGAAAAATTCTCATATCTAATGTTCCATAATAACACTTATGTGCAACCATTCATATCAATTATTATATGAACAATGTGTCTAAACACATTTTTATTTTATCCAATAACTAATTTATTGTACCAAAATAAATGTGAGAAAAATAATCAATCAAATCGATTATTTATTTTCATAATAAACTCTTTATTATAAAGTTTCAATAAATATTTTATTTGAAAAAATAAATAATTAATCATATTAATTATTCAATCCAAGAGTATTCGATGTGATTAACCTAAGACGGTGTGGGGACTATGAACCCATAATTTCAAGCTTCAATAAACTTGAATAAACTCAATTAAAACTCTTTAATTATTTATTCAGTTTATTAATTTCGAAGTTATTCCACTAAAAACTTGAGACTGCACTCTTAAAAATTACATATTAATTTTAACTCAAAAATTTGAGTCGTCCACTGATATAATCATTACATATAATTCAATCCTCCATAATTAGTTCATAATTAGATGTAGGTGAAAAAACCATTATACTCCTCTAATTTTTTCTTATTCCTTAAGTACCATTGATTTACTAACAATTAATTTATGATCGAATCATAAATTGCACGCATAATTGTTTAGCCACATAATCAACACTTAAGGGAACTAATTTTAAGCTTCTTTTTAAAAGCTATAGATTTCATATCTTTAAATCATATTCTTAGCCCAATGTGTTATTAAACCTCCAAGATGTAAGTATTGGGCCCAACATCAAATGAGCTTTAACAAACAAATCAAAAGATCCAATAGCACAATCAAGGAATCTATGATTAAATCAGGATTAAGGTTGATTTACGTATGATCATCTTGTAACATAAATTGAAATCTTTATAACGGTCTTAAATAAAAATTCAAATTATGTTAGTCCAAGTCCAATATAATCTTATTATATATAATACCTCCACTAAGTGTCTCTACACAATAATCCGAATAAGATTGTCACATTTAGAATATTCATAGACCGTATTAGTGATTAGCGATAGAAGATCCTTACTTCTATCAATCACGGACATATTTAAATATATTAGCTATAATTTTAATCCTCTTGTATACATCATACTAAAATTACAGCCTCATAATATATTTTGGATTTTCATATAAATATTCATCTTTCATATAAACGAGGTAAGATTGAAGAAAATGCTTCTTTTATTAATTTAAAAAATCAAAAGTACAAATACATCTGATTTTAAGGGCACTATTCCTAACACTGAATTCATATGGCTGCCTTAAGATTCATGTTGTAGCTACCTAACAAGAATAATTGATGGTCATTTTTGAAAGGATTTTTTGTACACACTTTAGATTAGGCTTTGATGTCAATTGTTGCCGCAGGAAAGGAGAGTTATATAAGAATGAGAAAACGAAAATAAACACAATAGTACATATAGAATTTAACATAGTTCGGTCAAGTGACTTAAGTCTACACTAGCAATAATGATGCAAATTTCATTATAAAGAAAGTAAAATAGATTACAAGTATTATTTTCTCACAAATTAATCTTTTAAACCTAAGGTCTACATATGCCTAATAGAATTAGAACACCGCATCTAGACTCTTTATCTTTGTTCTAGCTTTTCTGTTTAAAAAGGATTATGCATACTTATAAAGAAGAGCATCCTACCAGGATTAAAAGTCGTATTCTATAAGGACTTCTATATGTATTAGGAGTTATGTTTTTGTTTGATATTTTTATTGGACTTGTAAACTTTAACTCTTTAAGGCAAAATTTAATTTATAAATATTTAATTTTCTCGGAGAATATATTGCGTTGTTGCTGGATTATATACTTTGTTTTCTTTTTATTTTTCCTTTCAGATGGTGAATCTAGGAGCACCAATTGCAACTCTCTTGTGTGAGAAATTGTTTTTTGCATTTAATTGTTGGGAAATATGTTTCCAGTTATTTTACTTGGATAATTATTTATTAATTAAAATTTCTCTAAAATAGTTGATGGCACTTGGAGAAGCTCCTCCAAAGATGCAAAGATGGGTCTCCTCGTAAGTTAGATCTGAAAAAGCTTTATTAATTTTTGGTTTCAGTTCTTTAAGAGATACAGAGTAAGGTTGCCATAGCACATACTGTTGATGCTGGATCACCTGAGACTTTTTTTTTTTATGAAGAAGAAAATCCCCCCACCCCCCTCCTTTCTCTCCCCTTTTATCCTCCTTTTATTATTATTATTTATTTATTTTCCCTTCATTATCCTGGATGTCCACGTGTAGGATAAGTGTTCATCTCGCATTACGTGGTCATTCAGTGATAATGCTTAATAAGGATATTAAGAAACTTGCTCATGAAGGAATCCTTTTTCATGATGATCTTGGTTATCCCAAAGGAATATCAGAGGTAGTGGAGACGTCAGAGTGAGGGAAAAGGGATCTGGCTCCAAAATAGAGGTTCAACGTCCCCTTTTGGTGTTTGTCTTATGCGGACCATTTAAGGCGTGATGTTTTTAGCATTTCTCGATTTCTGTTCCGAATATGACGACTTATCTCGTTTAATGATTCTGACGTGGGGATTATTCTTAAACCGGGGGATCGCCTGAGGCTGGGGGCTGCCTAGGCTCTGGAGGCCATCCAAGACTGGGGGCCGCCCAGGACTGGGGCCGCCCAGGATTGGGGGCCGTCCAAGCTCTAGAGGCCGCCTAGACTTTGGAGGCCGCCCAAGACTGGGGGCCGCCCAGGACTGGGGGCCGCCCAGGATTGGGGGCCGTCCAAGCTCTAGGGGCCGCCTAGGATCGGAGGCTGCCTAGACTCTGGAGGCCGCCCAAGACTGGGGGGCCGCCCAGGACTGGGGGCCGCCCAGGATTGGGGGCCGTCCAAGCTCTAGGGGCCGCTTAGGATCGGAGGCCGCCTAGACTCTGGAGGCCGCCCAAGACTGGGGGCCGCCCAGGACTGGGGGCCGCCCAGGATAGGGGGCCGTCCAAGCTCTAGGGGCCGCCTAGACTCTGGAGGCCGCCCAAGACTGGGGGGCCGCCCAGGACTGGGGGCCGCCCAGAATAGGGGGCCGTCCAAGCTCTAGGGGCCGCCTAGGATCGGAGGCCGCCCAGACTGGGGCCGCCCAGGATTGGGGGCCGTCCAAGCTCTAGGGGCCGCCTAGGATCGGAGGCCGCCTAGACTTTGGAGGCCGCCCAAGACTGGGGCCGCCCAGGATTGGGGGCCGTCCAAGCTCTAGGGGCCGCCTAGGATTGGAGGCCGCCTAGACTCTGGAGGCCGCCCAAGACTGGGGGCCGCCCAGGACTGGGGGCCGTCCAGGATTGGGGGCCGCCCAGGATTGGGGGCCGTCCAAGCTCTAGAGGCCGCCTAGACTCTGGAGGCCGCCCAAGACTGGGGGCCGCCCAGGACTGGGGGCCGCCCAGGATAGGGGGCCGTCCAAGCTCTAGGGGCCGCCTAGACTCTGGAGGCCGCCTAAGACTGGGGGGGCCGCCCAGGACTGGGGGCCGCCCAGGACTGGGGGCCGCCCAGGATAGGGGGCCGTCCTAGCTCTAGGGGCCGCCTAGGCTCTGGAGGCCGCCCAAGACTGGGGGCCGCCCAGGACTGGGGGCCGTCCAAGCTGCCTTTTATTTATTTAGTTTAACTATTTTGCTCATTATCCATATCATATGCCCCCTCGCCCATCTTCCTTGTATATGTGCGTGGCATGCGTATGCAAGGAGGAAGGGCGGAAAAATTTGAATTTCGAAAATTCAGTATGTGATAAGTGACACTTTGGAAAAAGGGAAAAGGAGGGGAGGCGCGCGTTTCTGAGAGGATGGCGTCTTTTCACCTGTCCGGCTATACGGACGGACCATCATGTATCCTTGCGCGCCCGAAGCGTCATGTCTGGCTTATATATATGTTAAAAAGATCATCCCTTTCCTTTAGTTCTCGATTTTGTGTGTCTTCCTCCGTCTTTATCTTCTCAAGCCCAGGTTAGTTGGCTTTTTCCTCCTCCTTTTTCTTTATGGACCCTTCCGTAGATAGAAAAGGCAAGGGTCCCATGAAAGAGCCCTCCCGAGAGGAGATCCTTCGGGCACGTCGAGAGGCCTTGGGAGGGGTAATCATCCGCGGGGACCAACCCGCTGCTCACTCCAGTCAACCCGTGTCTAGGTCATTACCTCAGTCTCTTAGGGCTCCTGGCTCGTCCGCCGGCCATGAGGTGGAGCCTCCTGTGGCTGTCTCCAAACTGGCTGGGCCGGCGGACATTGCTTCAGTAATGTCTTCACAGGACCTTAGAAATCTTAGGGCTCAATTTGGAGTTCCGGATAACATTCAGCTTTCTGTCCCTCTTCCAGAGGACAGGGTTAGTCGAGGGCAACCGGGTAAGATCGCTCTATACGAAGAGTTTTTTAAGAGCGGTCTACGATTGCCGTTTCACCCCTTTTTTATAAAATGTTAAATCGATACCACCTTATTCCGGCACAGCTCACTCCCAATTCCATCCGCGTTATATTTTCGTTTTTAGTTCTTTGCTCCTTTCATGGAGCCTCTGCTAGACTTTCCTTGTTTAGGTCCCTGTATAGAATCCGAAACCCAGTTAGGGATGGGTGGTGGAGTTTTGCCTCAAGACCTAAAAGGGTTCTAAAACTCAACCTCCCATCTAAAATCAAAGGGTGGAAGTCTAGGTTTTTTTATGCGCACTTGGAGGGGTTAGATGTGGATTGGGGTACTCCAGATACTAGCCCAAACCAGAACGCGAGCATTGAAGAAAGAGACCGCGAGCTATTTAATACTTTAATTTCTACAATTATTCCCCCTAGTAGGGAGTTACTATCGGAGGGTAATCTCCGGGAGGCTGCGTTCGTGCCGGTGTCGCTGGCTGCAGCGCCCGGTGAGCTTCAAAGAATTTATCTTTTCTTTTTTCTTTTTTTTTTTAGCTAACCCTATGTTTGTCATTTTGTAGCAATGAAGTTCTCTCGAGATTTCTTGGTATCACAGCTTCGAAAAAGGGAGAGAAGTGAGCGTGATACGCCAGCGGGGGGCGAACCTAAAAGACCCCGTCAACTGGGATCGGACAGTCAGGTCCAACCTCCAGCGATCATCCCTGAGGCGACCTTAATAGAAGATAGTGAAGGGAAATGAGTCCTCCGACGGGGGTCCCTATAGGAGGTCCTGCCGAGAGCATTCCATCTCCTGCGCAGAGTGTTGGGGAATCTACAAGGGACGTAGAAGCAGCTAAAGCTGATTTGCCAGGTCCTTGCTATCGATGGAAGCGGATGTTCCTGCTCCCGCCTCACCGGGTACTTCAAGGACTCCGCGCTCGGCTCCCCAACCACCTAGCGAGAATATTGGATACAAGAGTTGTCTATCAGAGACAATCCTTAAGCTCGCGACCTTGCCCAGATTTCAAGATAAGCTGAGGAAGGTAACACAGGCAGAGGTGTTTGATACTATGTTTACCGCTACTGCAGGTAAAGTCTGATTTTTGCTTCTTTTTTGGTCATCAAACTTGGACACTGACCGAGTGCGTTTCGCAGACGGCTAATGGTCTCTTCGTGTTGCGCGAAGACTTAGACAAAGCTAAGTCCCGGAATGCCAGTTAGATAAAGAGTTGGTGGATACTAGGCCCGAGAATCAAAAGCATTGCATGACCTTCGGGTCATGCAGGAAGATTATCGGACCTGGAGAGGAGGGCAGAACAAGAACTGCGGAGTTTAGACGCTCAGCTGTGTGAGGTCCGAGCAAGGTTGCTGCCAACAGAAGAAAAGTTAAAAGAAACTTCCCTCAGGCTGGAACACACGGAGAATCGAGCAGATAGCGCAGAGGCCACCGCTCGTGACGCCATGGAAAGCTGGTTTTAGCTGAGAAGGACACCAAAAATGCCCTTGATAGAGTCGCAGCAGCAATGGTGGAGGCTCAGAAGAAGATGGCTGCGATCGAGACCGAAGCTCAGGAGAAGATAGCTATGGCTGAGGCCGAAGCTCGGGAAAAGGTGGCCATAGCGGAAGCTAGAGCCAGGGATGCTATCAAAGAATACAAGGGCTCCCCAGATTTGAAGCGGAGTTCCAGGAGGCTGCCCTAGACGCTTTTGTGGAAGGCTTTGAGAAATGTAAGCGGATACTGGCCCGACAGTTCAACTTAAAGGACCTCGAGCGTTTTCGACCCGTGGATGACGAAGAAGTTTCCGATAGGGAGGTCGAAGACGTGGTGAGTGAAGCAGTGGCGACTGAGACTCTCGCTGCAGAAAAGCCTCTTGCCGAGGAGCCGGCTGCCAATCCTGACGCTGAGAAAGAGCCTTCAAAAACTGATCCAGGGTGTTGAGTTTTATTTTGATTTTATCTTAAATTCGGTCCCATTTAAGGACCTTTTTGTTGTAAAAATCCGTCTGCTGACAAGATTTAACTTTAAATGAATGAATGTTACTCTTTATCGATCTGGTTTAGTTTAATATTTCCTCTGCTTTATTTTTGGCTCCTGTTTGCGGATTAAGACAATGGTGCTGCTTAATTTAGATAGCTTGCCAGTACTCGACTATTCTCGAAGTGCAACTCAAAGTTATCCTAACCAGGGATTCATACTTTCTTAGGAATGAGTTATACTTGGACCGTAGGGCCATCGAACCGCCCAAACTCTAGGGGCTGCCCAGGACTGGGGCCGCCCAGGACCGAAACCGCCTAGCTCTGGAGGCCGCCCACCGGGGGCCGCCCAGAACTGGGGGCCGCCCTTAGTTCGAGGCCGATTGAGTGAAGAATTTGAACCTCCCCAGGGGTGTGTTACACCGGCCTGGGGGTGTCCTTTGGACCGTAGGGCCGTCGAGCCGCCTACCGTGGCGAGGCCGCTTAAGTCAAGGACTTGAACCTCCTCAGGGGTGAGTTACACCGGCCTGGGGGTGTCCTTTGGACCGTAGGGCCGTCGAGCCGCCTGTCGTGGTCGAGGCCGCTTAAGTCAAGGACTTGAACCTCCTCAGGGGTGAGTTACACCGGCCTGGGGGTGTCCTTTGGACCGTAGGGCCGTCGAGCCGCCTGTCGTGGTCGAGGCCGCTTAAGTCAAGGACTTGAACCTCCTCAGGGGTGAGTTACACCGGCCTGGGGGTGTCCTTTGGACCGTAGGGCCGTCGAGCCGCCTGTCGTGGTCGAGGCCGCTTAAGTCAAGGACTTGAACCTCCTCAGGGGTGAGTTACACCGGCCTGGGGGTGTCCTTTGGACCGTAGGGCCGTCGAGCCGCCTGTCGTGGTCGAGGCCGCTTAAGTCACCCTGAATAATTATTCAAAGATATGTGTTCAAAAGTGCAGACTTATTTAACATTTACGTAAATACATTATATCACTGGTAATACGGCCGAAGATTGTCTGCATTCCATGTTCGGGGAATTAGTTGTCCGTCCAGATCTTCTAGCTGGTATGCTCCACGGTGAAGAACCTTTCTCACCCGATAGGGTCCTTCCCAGTTCGGGGATAGTTTGCCCCCTTCCGTTGGTTTGGACACCGAAGCTCTTCTTAGAACTAAGTCTCTCTGACGAAAATCCTTCGGGCGGACGCGGGTATTGTAATACCTTGCTACCCGTTGTTGGTATGCTGCAATCTTAATTCGAGCCTGATCTCTTGCTTCATCAATGAGGTCAAGACTGGCTCTTAAGCTGAGGAGGTTGTCCGCTTCATTATATGTTTCTACTCGGCCACTTGGCAAGCCAATCTCAACGGGAATAACAGCTTCGGAACCAAAAACCAGGTTGAATGGCGTTTCTCCTGTCGGTACTCTGGGTGTTGTATGGTATGCCCAGAGTACACTCGGGAGCTCTTCTACCCATCTTCCTTTGGATGTATCCAATCTAGTTCTTAGTCCTCGTAATATCATGCGATTTGTGACCTCAGCTTCTCCGTTAGATTGTGGATGGCCGACGGAGGTGAATCGTTGCACGATACCGAGGTCAGCACAGAAAGTCCGAAAGGCGTTGTTGTCAAACTGTCGGCCATTGTCAGTGATAAGAGTGTGCGGGATGCCGTAGCGACAAATAATGGCTTTCCAGAAAAAGGTTTTAACTTTAGCTTCAGTAATTTGGCGAGTGCTTCAGCCTCGACCCATTTAGTAAAATAATCAATGGCCACTAGTAGAAATTTGCGCTGTCCTGTCGCAGGGGGGAAAGGGCCGAGGATATCCATACCCCACTGAGCGAAGGGCCAGGGGGAAGAAAGAGAATTTAGCTGAGAAGATGGTTGCCGTTGAATGTAGGCGTACCGTTGGCATGAATCACATCTTTTACTAATTCTGTTGCATCCTCTTGCATGGTGAGCCAGTAGTATCCTTGTCGGAGAGCCTTGCGTGCTAAAGATCGCCCTCCAGAATGATTCCCACAGATGCCTTCATGAATTTCCTAAGGACATAATCAGCATCTACCGAACTAACACATTTGAGGAGGGGCTGAGAGAAGGATTTTTTATAAAGTTGGCCTTCCAGTAGCACAAATTTAGAAGCCCTCCGTTAAGCAGCTTAGCTTCTTCAAGATCAACTGGGAGAACGCCGTCTTTTAGATACCGGACATAAGGTTCCATCCAGGCTTCTTTTTGGATAATGGGCAGGACTTCTTCAGTAGCTTCGATGCTAGGTGCCTCCAGATACTCAATATAGGTCTTACCCATAGCACTATCCCCGAGGTAGCCAGTCGGGCCAACATGTCGGCCCTAGCATTTTCGCCTCTGGGTATATAACTAATAACAAAGTGATCCAATAAGGGAATCAATGATCTAACTTTATTCAGATATTGAAACATGATAGGGTCACGAGCCTCATACTCTCCCGATACTTGGGCGGAAATGAGCTGTGAGTCGGTGAAGACTCGAAGACTTCTGATTCCCATTCCATGCGCTAGTTTGATTCCGGTCAGTAAAGCCTCATACTCAGCTTGATTATTGGTGGCCTCAAAGAGAAAACGAAGAGCATATTCTACTATGTGCCTCCGGGCTAGCGAGAATGAGTCCAGCTCCGCTGCCTTGTGAATTAGAGGCCCCATCAACATGGAGGACCCAGGCTTCATGATCCGTCCTCTCATTATCTGACAGAATTCGGGGAAGTTCTTCTTGAGGCTGTTCAGACCAGGTGCATTCTACTAGGAAATCAGCCAAAACCTGAGATTTCAAAGATGCCCTGGGTTGAAATGATAAGTCGAATTCTCCCAGTTTGATGGCCCACTTGGCTAACCGGCCAGAAGTGTCGGGCCGTGACAAAATAGCTCTGAGAGGTTGATCAGTGAGGACGACTATGGGATGAGCTTGGAAATAGGGTCTGAGTCGCCGGGCAGAAACGAATAAAGCGAAGATGACTTTCTCGCTTTAGAATACCTCTCTTCCGGACCATGAAGTACTTTGCTGGTATAATATACAGGTCGTTGAACGGCATGGTCGCCGACACGCACCAAAACAGAACTAACGGCCTCCGAAGAAGCCGCCAGATAAAGGAAAAGCTTCTCTCCTCCTCCGGCTTAGATAGTAGGGTGGTGTAGATAAGAACTCCTTGAGTTCTTCAAAAGCTTGTTGGCATTCATCTGTCCATTCAAAGCCATCTGCTTTACGCAGGATTTAAAGAAGGGCAAACATCTCTCAGCTGATCTGGACAGGAATCGGCTTAACGCTGCTATCCTCCCGGTGAGTTGTTGCACCTCCTTCTTACACATAGGTTGTCTCATACTGAGGATGGCTTGAATTTTCTCTGGGTTTGCTTCAATCCCACGCCGGGTGACCAAGAAACCCAAGAATTTCCCTGCCGTAACTCCAAATGCACACTTGCGGGGGTTGAGCTTTATTCTATGGAGCCGGAGGTTGTGGAAAGTTTCCTGCAGGTCGGCGACATGGTCGGTGGCATATGTGCTTTTTGTCAACATATCATCTACATATACTTCCATGTTTCGGCCGAGTTGGCTTTTAAACACCTTGTTCATCAGCCTCTGATATGTAGCTCCCGCGTTCTTCAATCCGAAGGGCATTACTTTATAACAATAAATGCCCTTCTCAGTGATAAAAGAAGTATGCTCTTCATCTGCGGGGTCCAACTTTATCTGATTATACCCTGAGAAGGCATCCATGAAACTAAGAAGTTCATGACCAGAAGTCGAATCTACTAACTGGTCGATGCGGGGCAGTGGAAAACTGTCCTTAGGACAGGCTTTGTTCAATCTGTGTAGTCGATGCATATTCTCCATCCTCCGCTGGCTTTCCGAACCATAACAACATTGGCTAGCCAATCAGGATATCGTGCTTCTCGAATATGACCGGCCATAAGCAACTTGTCAACCTCCACGTCAATGACCTTATGCCGCTCAGGAGCAAAACTCCTCTTCTTCTGGCGGATAGGGCGGCAGCTTGGATTAATATTAAGTTGATGAGTAATTACCTCTGGAGGAATTCCGACCATATCCGTTATTTTCCAAGCAAAGACATCCGCATTCATTGATAAGAAAGCTAGGAGCTGGTCCCGGACCTCAGGGGAAGGAGCTCGCCGATCTGCACGACTTTAGTGGGGTCACCTTCCAGTGGGTAAGATATCAGAAGTTCCGCTGGCTCTCCTCTCCGCTCAGCTTCCCTGGGGTCGAACGACTCGGTCGCGAAGGAACATCAACCATCTGGGGACTAGGGGCTAAATGATAGCAAGGTCTGACCGAGTCCACCTCTCCATGCATCACACCGACCCCCTGCTCGGTAGGGAACTGCACCAATAAGCGCTTGGTAGATATAATTGCATCTAATGTGTTCAAGCCGGGACGACCAAGAATGGCGTTGTAAGCCAAGGGAACCCGAACCACCAGAAAATCCATCATAACCGTGCTTTGACACGGTGGCGAACCCGCCGTAGCTGGCAGAGTAATCTCGCCCTCCACCCGGATGGAGTCCCCAGTAAAACCAACCAGAGGGATGGCTACGGGCCGAAGAGAATCCAGAGATAGACTCATCCGAAGAAATGCATCATAAGTAAGCACATTAGCGGAGCTCCCGCTGTCTATTAAGATTCTTTTTACAGGATGCCTAGCGATCGTCATTGAAACGACGACGCTATCATCCTTTACAATATTACCCCCCGCTACACTTCCCTCAGGAAGGATTATCATCTAACACTTCTGCTCCCCTTGGTCTCTTGGAAGATGAAGCCTTTCCACGAGAGATCATGCCCACCATCTTTTCTGTTGGGGTGTTGTCGATGCCAGCTTGAGCAGGAGGAGGTCCCATCAAGGCCGGTACTGGAGGAACTTCCTTTTTCTGCACATATTGCCCCAGATATCCCCTCTGAATTAGCTCTTCGATGGCCTGCTTCAAATTCCGACATTCTTCAGTATCGTGGCCATAATCCCTATGGAAACGGCAATAGCGACTTCTGTCGCGGGCAGTGCCCTTCTTCAACGGGGGCGGACGCCGCAAATAAGGCTCGTTTTCAATCTCCATAAGGATATGACTTCGAGGTGCTAAGAGGGGTGTAAGATGGTCCTCCCTGGGAGCTTGATTCTTGCGGCGATCAGTCGGTCGATGCAAGAGCTCAGGCTTCTTGAGGGGAGGTCCGACCAACTCCGGGCGAGCGGGTCTTTTGCTAGCCCTCCCCTGCGCACCTCTCCTGGATGAATCAGCTTCGTCGGCGCGGATGTACTTCTGCGCGCGGCTCAGGAGATCGGCGTAAGAAGAAGGAGGCTTTTTATCAAGAGTAAGTAAAACGGGAGGGTCGGAGCCCCCGCTTTAGAGCTAAAGTGGCCACAGCGTCCTCAAGATGATAAACCTCCAGGGCCGCCACCTTGAAGCGGGTTACAAAATCCTTCAAAGATTCTCCTTCCTGCTGCTGCACTGAGAATAGGCTGTCTGCCACCCGAGGAATTTTTCGACAGGCGTCGAAGTGAGCCAGAAAAGACCTCTCCAACTGCCGAAAAGAGTCGATACTTCGTGAGGGCAGACGAGAATACCAGACACGAGCCGCCTTGCGGAGGGTGGCCGGGAAGGCAATGCATAAGAGGGCGTCTGTTGCCCCTGGACCTGCATGATAGCTTTATAGCTTTCCAAATGATCTAGGGGATCAGTGGTGCCGTCATAGGGATCAAGCTGAGGAAATCGAAACCTCCTTGGAATGGGTTCTCCCATGATACGCCGAGAAAGAGGAGGGCGGGCATCATAATCTGATCCTGGCTGGTTATTGATTCTTTGACTGAGTTCTTCCAGCCGACGGTCTTGCTCTTCAAGGCGCCTTTCCATTCTGTCGGTCACGCCTCCTTCAGCCGGTTCAGGAGAACTGGAAGGAGTCCGATGGCGCCATCGACGATGCCCCGCATAAGGTTCCTTTCCCCGTCGCCGACCGGTAGGCAGACCGTCGGGGGAATGGGACAAGGAGCGGGAACCGTCACGGAGACTCTGGGACCGCCGCCTTCCTGGAGAATAAGAGCGGAGAGGCTTCGTCGGAGGAGATCTCCCTCGAGCTGACTGTCGGCTAACAGGAGTAGCCGACCTAGGCGATAGAGGCCGCTCGAGCCGTTGTGGAATCCCTTGAGAGTGTCGTTCTTGCAACTGCTGAACCATCCCCACGAGAGTCTGGACCTGCTGAGTGAGGATCAGCAGTTGGTCTTGGGGAACAGCCGGAGTCGGTAGTGGTGAGGAAGAAGCCGGAGGAGTCGACTTCACCGGCTGAGAAGGGCCAAGAGGCGCGAGATCATCATTGGGGGGCGAAGGATGCCCCCCAGACCAATCAGTAGGATCTTCTTCCAGAGATCTGGAGCTCATCTTTGTGGAATCGTAGAACAGGCGTATCTCACTGCTCCGACGATAAGCTCCCCCCTACCTGGCGCGCCAATCTGTTGATGCTGGATCACCAGACTTTTTTTTTTAGGAAGAAGAAAATCCCCCCCCCCCCTCCTTTCTCTCCCCTTTTATCCTCCTTTTATTATTATTATTTATTTTTTTTTTCATTATCCTGGATGTCCACGTGTAGGATAAGTGTTCATCTTGCATTACGTGGTCATTCAGTGATAATGCTTAATAAGGATATTAAGAAACTTGCTCATGAAGGAATCCTTTTTCATGATGATCTTGGTTATCCCAAAGGAATGTCAGAGGTAGTGGAGACGTCAGAGTGAGGGAAAAGGGATCTGGCTCCAAAATAGAGGTTCAATGTCCCCTTTTGGTGTTTGTCTTATGCGGACCATTTAAGGCGTGATGTTTTTAGCATTTCTCGATTTCTGTTCCGAATATGACGGCTTATCTCGTTTAATGGTTCTGACGTGGGGATTATTCTTAAACCGGGGGATCGCCTGAGGCTGGGGGCTGCCTAGGCTCTGGAGGCCATCCAAGACTGGGGGCCGCCCAGGACTGGGGGCCGCCCAGGATTGGGGGCCGTCCAAGCTCTAGAGGCCGCCTAGACTTTGGAGGCCGCCCAAGACTGGGGGCCGCCCAGGACTGGGGGCCGCCCAGGATTGGGGGCCGTCCAAGCTCTAGGGGCCGCCTAGGATCGGAGGCGCCTAGACTCTGGAGGCCGCCCAAGACTGGGGGCCGCCCAGGACTGGGGGCCGCCCAGGATTGGGGGCCGTCCAAGCTCTAGGGGCCGCCTAGGATCGGAGGCCGCCTAGACTCTGGAGGCCGCCCAAGACTGGGGGCCGCCCAGGACTGGGGGCCGCCCAGGATAGGGGGCCGTCCAAGCTCTAGGGGCCGCCTAGACTCTGGAGGCCGCCCAAGACTGGGGGGTCGCCCAGGACTGGGGGCCGCCCAGAATAGGGGGCCGTCCAAGCTCTAGGGGCCGCCTAGGATCGGAGGCCGCCTAGACTTTGGAGGCCGCCCAAGACTGGGGACCGCCCAGGATTGGGGGCCGTCCAAGCTCTAGGGGCCGCCTAGGATCGGAGGCCGCCTAGACTTTGGAGGCCGCCCAAGACTGGGGACCGCCCAGGATTGGGGGCCGTCCAAGCTCTAGGGGCCGCCTAGGATTGGAGGCCGCCTAGACTCTGGAGGCCGCCCAAGACTGGGGGCCGCCCAGGATTGGGGGCCGCCCAGGATTGGGGGCCGTCCAAGCTCTAGAGGCCGCCTAGACTCTGGAGGCCGCCCAAGACTGGGGGCCGCCCAGGATAGGGGGCCGTCCAAGCTCTAGGGGCCGCCTAGACTCTGGAGGCCGCCCAAGACTGGGGGGGGCCGCCCAGGACTGGGGACCGCCCAGGATAGGGGGCCGTCCTAGCTCTAGGGGCCGCCTAGGCTCTGGAGGCCGCCCAAGACTGGGGGCCGCCCAGGACTGGGGGCCGCCCAGAATAGGGGGCCGTCCAAGCTGCCTTTTATTTATTTAGTTTAACTATTTTGCTCATTATCCATATCACATACGTTACAGAGTTTCTCTAAATTTATTCAATTTATGCGTGGCATGATTCTATACATATGCTACATGTCTATTATAATTAATCTCAACACATGTTTATAGGACTCATATAATTCATCTATTTATGGGTGGTCAATGACATAAAGAGTATCCATTTCAACACACTTATCTCAGGTTTTAGTCATAATCATTATGATCACAGCCTCAGTTACCAAGACTCAACCACATGCTGAAATTGCCAAAATAGAAGAGCAAGTAAGAAATTCTCCAAACATCAAGGAAGTTTACACATGGGAAGGCCTTTAAAACTTAGTAATCACAAGTCAAGAGAGAATTATTGAGCAAGACTATGTAATTTCTCATCATTGCCTATGTTCTTCTTGGAAAAAATCACACTTCCCTTCCTCCTTATTTTCGAACTAAAGAAAACATATAATGGAATCAAGGCATCAGCCATTATGTACTGGAAAGCATATGATAGCAGAGAATTAGAAAGGACTCTTTCCACCTATATATATATATATAATTATAGTCTAAGATGGCATCTTAACGATTGAGGAGCAAATATTAGCTGTTCTTCGTAGTAGCTTTTGCAAAGAAAGAGGTGGTGGCAAGGGACAAATCTTTACGACCTTCAAAAGGAGGAAGACAAAAGGAAGGAAGTACAATTAGTCTGCAATCACTAATGATAAGATTCTCCCTTCGCAACCCTACGATATGGAATTTAAAAATGTCTTGTTTTATGAAACCCCACAGATTATCTGGGTGCCCACTGAGAAGCTAGATGGGGGTCATACAGTGGCAAGAGTGGGTACTGCCTTCTTTATAACCTTGGAAGAGGTTTGCATGAAGCCAAAGCCCATGGCCCATCCTTGCATCCCCATGGCTCTCTGCCATTGCTTGTGGATCAGTAACAACGTTTGTCTGACAAAATTCAAATTTTAATAAAAATTCTATCAAGAAAAGTCCTTCCAAGATAAATTTGCAAAGAAGGAAATCGAATGGTCTCATTCTCTCATTTATTAATAAACCGCATTGTGATTTCTGACAGCCTTCCACTCAGCAAGGTTAGCATCAATGGACTCAGCTTTATAGGAGTCCGAGATCTGAATTTTTTTAAAAAAAATTCAAGAGTTAAAGCTGAAGCCAAAGGTTAGTGCCATTTAGTGCCTAGTTGAGCTCTCCAAGACATGTGACCAACCATCTTGAATGAGGTAAAAAAAATTCAAGAGTTAAAGCTGAAGCCAAAGGTTAGTGCCATTTAGTGCCTAGTTGAGCTCTCCAAGACATGTGACCAACCATCTTGAATGAGGTAGCTTGAGGACCAGAAGATTTTGTTCATGTACTATGGCTGATTTTAATTGCATTGTGAATGCTAAACTGAGATCCCGCTTGTATGCTTGTGGCCATGAGGAATAAATGGGGATTGCTGCTGTTATGGATTAGGAGCTTAATAACTCTCTCTTGTGCCACTAGTAGTTATAGTTTATGCTCTGTTTGTCACTGAACCTGGCATTTTGGTGAGTGGTAGAAGGAAAAGGCTCCACAGTGACATGTGATGGGTGTCAACACAAATTTATGGGTGGACCCTTATGAGCATGCATCTTGTCCAAAATTTTGAATGAGGAGTACTATGGGCATTATTGCTTGGCCATGGGTGGATGGTGACAGATGAGGATAAGGTGCAGGTGGTGGCCGACGTATGTATGGTGAGGTCCATAGAAATCAAGGTCGAAGTAGTGGGGACAAGGTGGAAGAGGTTCTCATCCATTACCTGTGGGATATTTTCGTTGTCATTCAATGGCAGTAAGTTTTATTCTTCTCATATTGCTCACAGCCCCACATCCATGCATGTGGGCTGCTCTCATGGGATGGAACTTCCTTTTCCTTGGAAGGTCTTGATGGTTTGAGTGTTGTCTGAATGACAGGTTAGTTGAAAGGATACAGACATGGTCAACAGTTCATGGCTTTTTATTCTCCTCATTAGGAGATGACATTTCCTGTCACTCACATGGTATGTTCATGGAGTAGACATGCATGCATCAAATAGTCATCAAGAAATTTGAAATATTTGAGGTAGAACATTGATGTCCTGCTTGAGATCTTTGGGGTGAAGCACTTGTGGACTAATGTACAGTTGTTTTAAGCTGAATCATTTATCGCTTCATATGAGCATACTTTTATGTTGCATAATTTCTTCAAATGTATTTTTTCTTTTAAATAGATACCAACCTGACCTATCAAGTGTATGGGTCAAACTCAAGTATATTTTTGGACCCAAGGCTCATTAAATTGGAGCTTAATATGATTCAACCAATCATCTACAGCCCTACTTTCTGGTCAGAGGTTGTACCATACTTCTGAACACATGCTCCACATGGTGGAAAGGACAGTGTGATGCTCCAGAGAGGCATGACTTTAATTTTCAACAACCAAATTTTGGCAAATAATTCTAATGCCATTTTCCACTGTTTCATGCAAGAGAATTCTCATGAAGTGATAGATTACATCTAACCCCTTTGGCCCAAACCAATCCATCCCCTCCAGCCATGTCAGATGGGTAATTGAGCAGGACTTTTGGTCATTCTCTCTAACCTGGAAGAATTAGGGTTAGCACCTGTTAGGTATCCTGCATTCTAGACATGAGCTAACCTTCATCAAGATTATTCAACTCCTTTCATGTTGGTTTAACATTTTTCTTTCTTTTCTTTTTTTTTTAAGGGAAGAGGATAGAAGCATAAATAGCTTCTACTGAAGCAAAATGTTCCATTTGATGGTATGGTAATGCATCGATCAAATGGATCAAAAGGCTTCACTCATGTTTGTTACTGTATTGGATCAAAGATACAGGATGATTTGATATGATTGTAAAAGGATTAAACTATGCCAATTCTGAGCCAATTCATATGGAACCATCTGGGTTAGAGAGAAGGATTCTTGTGTGTCTATCATCACCTACCACCTTTAATGCCTTCATTCAGTTTGACCTGTAGCAGTTTGACCTATTAGGTACATCAGTTCCGACAAGGCCAACGAAAGATTCTACCTCGTTTGACCTGTAGCAGCTCAGTGGCCACTGTTGCTACGTTGACTTTAATATGCTATGTTCTGTTTTTTATAAAAAAATATTGAATTTATAAATTCATCAGCTACCGATAAGCACAAATGATTGAGAAAAAAGTGGGTCAAGCCATTTCCTGAAAGATATGTTTTCTTTTTGGTGGGATGGCATTCCCGGATCCTTGTCAATCAGCCAGTTTAACATCAAGGTGCCAATGGATCATAGAGCCCATCTTCTGTGGGATCATTGGACACATGGTCTTATTTTAAGTTAGGAGCCAATTCAAAGTGAGTCAATTTTCCTTTTTTTTTTTTTTGTTTCTCAAATTTCAAAAGCAAAAATGGGCAATGGAACTATACTATCAGCTGACTGTAAGCATCTACTCATATATTTGGAAGGAAAGAAACTCCCATCTATTTTCTGATAAAGCTTCTCTTACAAATGTTTTATATGAGAGAATTCTCCTTACTTTTGATTCCTAAGAGCCCCTCTCTGAAGGAAGAGCTGCTTCAGTGCACCAGTCCCTCAAAGCTCTGCTAAAATTTTGCCTATGCTATTTTGTAAATTCTCTTTTTGTACAGTTTAATTCTCAATTAAAGCTTGGAGAGTTTCCATCCCTCAATCGCAAGTCCAATATAACCAAGATTAGGTTGGTTGGATTTGGTAGTTATGTCTCACAACATTTGAAAGAGAAGGTCTAGCTAAAATAAATATTGACTCCATTTAACAAAACCAAACAAGCAGCAAACAAACACAGAAACTAGTGTGGTGCTCAGCATCATATAACAAGAAAAAATCAAAAGAAAAACTCTAGAACTTGGAGCTGGCATGTTAAGACAACAACATCATTTTATACCCAATTCAACAACATAAAAACAGTCATAAATTATTAATCTGTTATAATTAACTTGTTTCAAAGTTCATATAAAATCTAAATTGTTTAGGTTTGGGCTAGATTGAGTTATGCCAGCAAGACCCTTGACTTAGATTTGCACCAATCTTATCAGGTTTTGAATAACATGAATTGAAACTGAAGATATTGATGATCCAGTATAACCAAAATGTAACCAGTTTGCTTTAATAATATTCCTGTTGAATTTGAATCATGGACAACCTTGGCAATTGAATGCATCTCAGAGACCTACTCCTTTGTTTATACTAGTATCTTGTATGTACAAGAAAGGCCATGAAATAAAAACATTCTATTAACCAAGATCTCCTTGGGGACTCGCTTGTTCAGAGATTTCCTTTAATTTATGCTACTTTATTCACTAGTATCTTATAAGTCCAATGCACGTGAAATAAAGCCATAGTACCAGCTAAGATTCTCTTTAAAAAAGAAGCAATTCTCAGTTTCCACTTGTCTGACCGATGCTTTCTTTTCTTCAGAATGTTGGAACTTGGAAGATAACAAGCGAGGTATGTTATTTGATAAATACTGACATTGATATAGATATTAATGAAGTATTAAACCTCAAATCAAGATTTATTTGAATTTAGATATAAATTATATATCAACAGTATGAACATAAATATTAGTATAAATTAGATAGTTGAACTCCATGAACCCATGAATTAAAATACGACCATATGCAAAGTAAATTAAGTTGAATGCTTGATGGTTCCGTCGCCATGTTTTGAAAAATTCAATATAAGATATGCAAGACTAAATAAAATTGCAATATTCAAATACAGATTAAATAATCATCTATCCAAATTCATACCCATTTTTCTTTAATATATTGATATAAATGAATGTGGTTGTTGGATGCTCAAATCTCTCTCTGCAATCACATAAGTTGAAAAGTAGAAATAGATTAACAGATCTATTTCCATCCTTATCATGGATATGACTATAAAATGTACATATATATTTCTGGTAGAAATTTAAGGATTGTATAAGAAAATTTTAGAATATTTAATAATAATATAAAATTTATTATTATATATGTTTTGTACCAACTTTGATTTATGCAAGATACATAGGAGATCTTTCTGAATAAGCACTCATCAAAAATACTAAGGCTAGATCTTCTTCTTTATTTTTTCTTTAAACTATATTCTTGATAGAAAAATATATTAGACGAAAAGAGAAGACTTAACCTATTTATGATAAAATCTTAATAGGTTTTCTCATTATGAGTCACTATTAAAATTCAGGCCTATGCATATGGCCAACCATATTACCCAATAGAGAACCATATGAATCACAATATTAATAGTAGATTATTCTCCTTATGCCATTGGACCAAATTTATTCAACTAGTTTAATAAATTTAAAATCATTAATAACTAATGGTAGCCCATGCATAAAAAAATTTCAACATTACAACCTTGCAAAATTTTCAATATTTCAACCTTCGTGCAATGGTAAAATTGTTCTATTATGATTTGTATGTTATAGATTTAAAATATAGAGACTACCTCATGCAAGTAATAAAAAAACTATGTACCTTCTCAAATTTGTAATGGCAAGAACCTTGTATATTAAGCTATTATCAAAATTCAACGAATGGAAATCAACAAAACTAGAGGATATGATTGGAATACCTTTTTTTATTTTCATTTTTTTTGCAAGTAAAGTTTTTGGTTTCATAGTTTATAATATAATATAACTATTTATCACAATACTTGCTATATTATTAAACATGATAATATATTAAATATCATATATAAGATTATTCTAACATTATATCGACTATGTAGTATAAAGCATACGGTATAATGCAACTAGATTTTTAATAACATATAATTAGTATTAATGACTTGTATCAATATATATTATTCTAATATTTATGAAAAGGATGGCAAGATGCCAATCCGATAATATAACTAACAATATTGTATCTTTCTTCAAAGTTTATACAGTTTTGCTAGGTTTAGACATGTTAATTTAAAATAAAAAACTCCAAACATTAAATTTAAGTATTGGCATTTCCTCTATATAGAAGAAATAAAAGAAAAGGAGTCGAGTCAACATAAATTCATGATAAATAACTGTGTTGATCTAAAAATTTAAGCATTGATATAAACATGTAATTTATAATTTTTTCAGCTAGTGTAAATATATCCCCATTTATTTGCAAGTACCAAACAAGTTACTCATTTGCAAGGTGACAAACTTCCCAAATGGCATAATTTTTCATCTAACATATTTTTTCTTAAGGCCTATTTAAATTAGCTATTAGTCCTAACTATTGGCCAATAGTTACCTCAAACTAGCTATTAGCCAACAATCATTCAAATTTGCCCAACGACCAAATCAATTAGGACCTTACTTTAAACATTTTTTAAGGAAATTCAAGCTCTAGAGCGGAGCCATTTGTTGATAAGCGACATGCTTATCTCTATGTATAGTATGTGAGATTGTCAAACCACAAAGACAACAATTGAACAGTTATTTCAAGCACATCAATATTTATAGCATGATGTACCAAGAAGATAATGGGATTTCATTATTTCATATCTTAAGCCCATCAAACTATGGCATGAGGATCACTTCTTATGTACATAATCCATGCACGGAACTCATACACCGATGAAGCTTAGAAAGGATGTAAGATTTTGATGTGACTGATCCAAGATCGTCCAGGTAAACGGTAAGCAAACGGTGAACTGACAGAGCCCAACCTCGGCCCTCAAGGCCCCCTCGGCCTCCAAGGTTCCCCTCGGCCTCCGAGGTAGGCCGAGGTTCCCCTTGACTCCCGAGGCCCCCTCGGCCTCGAGCGTCAGCCTCGGCCTCGATCATCAGCGTCAGTCTCGACCTCGAGCTTCAGCCTCGGCCTCGGCCTCGAGCATCAGCCTCTGCCTCAGCCTCGAGCCTCTATCTCGGCCTAGCCGCGGGAGCTGGCGGCCCGCTACCTCGAGCCACCTGACACGCCCACATGGCCCACCAACCGCTTGCAATGGCCACGTAACCCACCACTCGCCTGCAGTAGTGCGTGGCCTTACCCCGTAACAGCGCACGCCAGACGCAACCATATCCACCTGCCACCCACAGCGCCGCACTCGGTAGGTGGCAGGCAAGGAGGGACACCTCTGTCAGCCTTGCTTTTCATTCATTAGTGGACAAAGGCACCTCAAAGTCAACAACCTTCTGAAAGCGAGAAAAGAAAGATCGTCGGACAGGTATAAAAGCCAACACATACAACGAGGGAAGGATCTTGAACTCTAGTTCTCTAGCTTATATCTGCTAGTTAACTCTTGTCTGTTCCCAAGTCACTGACTAGAGCGTCGGAGGGTCCCACCGGAGCATCCAATCTCCGAGGACATTTCTTGCAGGAGCTCGACGAGGGAGATCTCTGTTTTTCCAGCGTTCAAGGAAGGTGACTTGGCATCAACAGACTGGCACGGCAGGTAGGGGGTCAAAGAGAAAAGCTTCGAACCTGTCAGCAAAAACTTCTCTTTCCTCGAGCTCTCAAGCCATGGTGAAGACCGGTGTGTAGGAGGTCTCCACTAGTCATGCTAGGGGACAGTGTCAGAGGGCTGATCCTGTAACATCCAGAGAGGAGGGGGAGCTGACAGATCCACTGACGGTTGGCCCCTCCGTTCCCCCAGCCGACGTCCATGCACCACCACTACAGCAGTTTCAAGAAGATCGGTATACCACCGGCTCCCAAAAGCCCGAGGCCAGCTCAGCACAGAAAGTCTAATGTACCATTTCCACCGAAGACCGATGTACCACCGGCTCCCAAAAGCTCAGGCCAGCTCGGCACAGCAAGTCCAATGTACCATTGGCACCGAAGACCGGTGTACCACCGGCTCCCAAAAGCCCAAGACCAGCTCAGCACAGAAAGTCCAATATACCATTAGCACCGAAGATCGGTGTACCACCGGCTCCCAAAAGCTTGAGGCCAGCTCACCACAGAAAGTCCAATGTATCATTGGCACCGAAGACCGGTGTACCACCGGCTCTCAAAAGCCCGAGGCCAGCTCGGCATAGAAAGTCCAATGTACCATAGGCACCCAAGGCCGATGTTCCACCGGTCCCCAGAAGCTCGAGTTCTCCTCGGCGTCCCAAGGCCGATGTTCCATCGGTCCCCAGAAGCTCGAGTTCTCCTCGGCGTCCCAAGGCCGATGTTTCATCGGTCCCCAAAAGCCTGAGTTCTCCTTGGAGTCCCAAGGCTGATGTTCCATCGGTCCCCAAAAGCCCGAGTCCTCCTCGGTATCTGAAGGCTGATGTTCCTAGGAAATAGAGTTTACCATCAGCACCAGATCGCTACCCCCTCGATGCCTAGTGGCACGAGACCGGCACGGTCCCTGTCCAGGCCTTGGCTCTTCCGGGGGTCCGACCCTATATAACTAAATCAAGATCGCTCGCATATGAGTAAAAGTTGCCTTCGGCGCCGACGAAGCCCCAAGGGGTCCTACGTCGGCAGCCCGAGGACTCAAATGCAACATGTTGGAGTTGGCCAAAAACAATTTCATTAACGATGAAGTGTTTACAAAATGCCGACTGGGTCGGACTTAATACAAAAATGAAAAGAAAAACAGTACAAGATCAAAGGCCTATCGCGGGCTCATCATCGCAGGGAGGCCCCCTCAGACCCTTGGTCTGGCTCTATGTCCATAGCCTGAGGGAGGTCTAGGACCCGGGCCACCTTCTTCCTGGCATCACGGAACCCCTAAAGATGGGCATCCGCGTTGGCCTCAGCTAGCTCGTCGGCGAAGCGGTCTAACTCCTTGAATTCTTCTACCACCGCTACGACCCGGGCCTCGACGGCAGCCTCTGCTTCCCAGGCTTGCGCCTCCTTCTCCTCCGCCAGGGAGATCACCCCCCTCTCGGCCTCTTCGGCGCGTGTGGCCCTGACCTCAACCACCTGCATGGTCAAACCTAACTCGTCTATATGGAGGTCCCAAGCTTCAATGGCACTCTCGGCCTCGCAGAGTTGGCTAAGTGTCGCCCAAAGCCGGTTGGCTTCGGCCTCCGTTCGGTTTGCGGCCTCTCACCTCGGCAGCATGACCAGTCCTTGCCGCCTCCAAAGCCCTCTCAGCCGCCTCAAGGGCCCTCTATGCCGTCTCGGCCCGGGCTGGGCCTCCTCGGCATCCCGACGGGTCTGGCGGATGATGGCCTCCCATTCGTTGAGCACCTCCCTGGTGGCTCCTAGGGAGTTTGTCACATGCATTCGAAAGGAAGGTCAGTCATGCAGACCATAGGATATTTGAAGCTAAAGGTAAAAAGCCACTTACCCGGACGAGAGCTGAGAAGGCCTCCCTGAAGAACCGGGTCGCCCATAAGTGCCTGAGCTCCTCCTGAAACTTAGGCAGAATGACTTGCGCCATGAGCCGCTCCACTCGACGCCCATCGTTCATCAAGGAAAACCCGCAGGGGGTCGGTCCGACCCTGCTCCCCTCGGCGGCTTCGGCACCCTCGGGCTCGGTGCGCGGGGGGATGCCCGCTGGCATTTCCTCGAGAGGCGGGTTCGCTGCCGCTGGTGTATCTATGCTAGGGCCCTCCTCTACCTCCGCCGGGGCTGGTTCGGCGGGCACTTAGGGCTCCTCTGTCACCCTCTCAACCCTCACCTCCTCTGGTGGGGTGTCGGCTGTCAGGTCTATCGGCATGATCGGGGGCTCTTGGCGCTCAGGAGGCGGGGAGACCCGCGCTGTCGGACGCTTGGGCGCCGGGGCCTGCTGCCCCTCGCTCAGCCCAGCCTTGGCCCTCATCCTCATGATGGCGGCCCTCCTAAGTTTAACGGCTGGGACCTTCATCACTGCACAACGTCGGTCGGAGTTAAAAAGAAAAGGGAAGAAGAGAAGGAAGTTTGGCTAAGTTCGGGGACATCTGCTACTCACCGTTTCGGATGGTGAGGCCCGCCAGTCGAGATTGTCCTCCGACAGAAGCAGGTTGTACCTGGGGATGTCGGCGGTCAGCAGCTGCCCCAGTGCTTCTTTATCTCCCAGGAGTATGGCGGAATTCATATTGGGTCGGAGGTCAGGGTCCCTCCATCCGGGCTTGACTTGGTCCAGGTCCGCAAAGAAGAACCGGGACTTCCATCCCTTGACGGAAGAAGGGAGGAGCAACTTAAGGATGCGGCCGGGTCAGGGCTGGAATAGCCACCAACCCGCCTGCTACATAAGGGTATAGAAACAGTGGAAGAGGGAGCGTCGGGGGGTTATTTGGAGATGGTGGCAGAGGACAAGGAAGGCACAAACGGTCCGAAGGGAGTTCGGGACAAGCTGAGTGGGAGTCAAGGAGTAATAGTCCAAAAGATTGATGAAAAAAGGATGAAAAGGTAGGCGGAGACCTAACCTAAGAGAGATTTCATAGATGGCCACTCTACCGGGCCGGAAAGAGACCACCATGTCATCGGGGGTCAGAAGGAAGAGCCCGATATCTCGGGGGATTTGGTAACGGGCCCTGATATTCACCAGGTCTTGGTCTGTTATCATGGAGGCGGTCCCCGTCGGGGATTCCACCCCACCCTCGAGGAGGTGCCTGCCGCCGCCTTGCGCCTCCTCGCTGGGGCCTAGCCGGCCACCGCCGAGCATCTCCCCGCGGGAGCCCTATCGGCGACCTGCAGTTGGGCAAGAGGAAGGCGGTCCTCCGGATCGGAGGACCACGAAAGAGCGGGAGAGGGAGAGGCACGAAGCCTCGAGGAGGAGATTCGGTCCTCGGGATCAGCCGCCGAGGACCAAGATGGAGAAGAAGCCATGGAAAGGATTTTGAAAAGGAAAGAGGGCTCGAAAGGAGTCAGGAAGCTAACCTGGTACGAAAATGGCGGAAGTTAGTTCTCGTGTTGCAGGGGAGGTCAAGGGATGGAAGAAGACAAAGATAGCTAAAGCGAAGTGGCGAGATTCAGCCCTCACCCGGGGTTTTATCAGATTTCAAATCATCTCGTCTCATCTAACCAACCACGCGGACTCTCACTATAGGCTGGGTTGCCTCGGCAGGCACCCGGCACGTGAGACGATCCGCCTTCGACCAATGATGGGACGTCGCTGACGTCATCGTCATGATGACAATGATGGTGGCCGCTTTTCATGGATTTCGAGAGGACAACCTCGCCTCGGGGATGATTCCTGCAGATCGGACGGATAGCAGTGACTGCCCCTTCACATCCCCCAGGTCGCCCATGTTAAGCTATCGTAGCACCAGAGACACGTGTCCAGTAGCGGTTGGTGGCGAACGGGGATCAGCCACTTGAGAGTTGACACCCCTTTCGCTTTGCCAGGATGGGCCTGCTTCATCTCAAGGGCGAGGGGGCATCTGATGTGGCTGATCCAAGATCGTTCAGGTAAATGGTAAGCAAACGGTGAACTGACAGAGCCCAACCTCGGCCCCCGAGACCCCCTCGGCCTCCGAGGTCCCCCTCGGCCTCAAGCATCGGCCTCGACCTTGAGCGTCGGCCTTGGCCTCAAGCGTCGGCATCAACCTTGGCCTCGAGCTTCAGCCTCGGCCTCGAGCGTCAGCCTTGGCCTCGGCCTCGAGCGTCAGCCTCGAGCCTCCGTCTCGGCCTCAGCCTCGAGCCTCCGTCTTGGCCTGGCCACCGGGGCTGGCAGCCCGCTGCCTCGAGCCACCTGACATGCCCATGTGGCCACCAACCGCCTGTAGTGGCCATATGACCCACCACTCACCTGCAACAGTGCATGGCCTTACCCCGTAACGGTGCACGCCAGACAACCATATCTGCCTGCCACCCACAGCGCCGCACTCGACAGGTGGCAGGCAAGGAAGGATACCTCTAACAGGCGGTTGCGACCCATCACTGTCAGCCTTGCTTTTCGTCCATTAGTGGATAAAGGCACCTCGAAGTTAGCAACCTTCTGGAAGCGGAAAAAGAGAGATTGTCGGACAGATATAAAAGCCAACACATACAACGAGGGAAGGATCTTGAACTCTAGTTATGTAGCTTATATCTGCTAGTTAACTCTTGTCTATTCCCGAGTGACTGACTTGAGCATCGGAGGGTCCCCACCGGAACATCCGATCTTCGAAGACTTTTCTTGCAGGAGCTCGGCGATGGAGATCTCCGTTTTTCCAGCGTTCAAGGAAGGTAACTTGGCATCAACAGATTGGCGGGCCAGGTAGGGGGGTCAAAGAGAAAAGCTTCGAACCTGTCAGCAAAAACTTCTCTTTCTCCGAGATCTCAAGCCATGGTGACAATCCGTGCGTATGAGGTCTCTACCAGTCATGCTGGGGGCAGCATCAGGGGGCTAATCCGCTGACGGTTGGCTGGCATTTGGCCCCTCCATTCCCCCAGCCGACGTCTCTGCACCACCACCGCAGCAGCTTCAAGAAGATCGGTGTACCACCGGCTCCCAAAAGCTCGAGGCCAGCTTGGCACAGAAAGTCCAATGTACCATTGGCACCGAAGATCGGTGTACCACTGGCTCCCAAAAGCCGAGGCTAGCTCGGCACAGAAAGTCCAATGTACCATTGGCACCGAAGACCGGTGTACCACCAGCTCCCAAAAGCTCGAGGCCAGCTCGGCACAGAAAGTCCAATGTACCATAGGCACCCAAGGCCAATGTTCCATCGGTCCCCAGAAGCCTGAGTTCTCCTCGGCATCCCAAGGCTGATGTTCCATCGGTCCCCAGAAGCCCGAGTTCTCCTCGGCGTCCCAAGGCCGATGTTCCATCGGTCCCCAAAAGCCCGAGTCCTCTTCGGTATCCGAAGGCTGATGTTCCTAGGGAATAGAGTTTACCATCAGCACCAGATCGCTACCCCCTCGATTCCTGGTGGCACGAGACCGGCACGATCCCTGTCCAGGCCTTGGCTCTTTGGGGGTCCGACCCTATATAACTAAATCAAGATCGCTCACGGATGAGTAAAAGTTGCCTAAGGCACCGAGAAGCCCCAAGGGGTCCCACGTCGGTGGCCCGAGGACTCAAATGCAACATGTTGGAGTTGGCCAAAAAATAATTTCATTAACGATGAAGTGTTTACAAAATGCGCGGAATTAATACAAAAATGAAAAGAAAAATAGTACAAGATCAAAGGCCTATCGCGGGCTCGTCATCGGAGGGGGCCCCCTCGGACCCTTGGTACGGCTCTATGTCCATAGCCTGAGGGAGGTCCAGGACCTGGGCCACATTCTTCCTGGCATCGTGGAACCCCTGAAGATAGGCGTCCGCATTGGCCTCAGCTAGCTCGTCGGCGAAGCGGTCTAACTCCTTGAATTCTTCTACCGCCGCTACGACCCGGGCCTCGGCGGCAGCCTCTGCTTCCCGAGCTCGCGTCTCCTCCTCCTCCGCCAGGGAGATCGCCCCCCTCTCGCCTCTTCGGTGCGCATGGCCCTGGCCTCGGCCGCCTGCATGGCCGAACCTAACTCGGCTATATGGAGGTCCCGAGCTTCAATGGCGCTCTCGGCTTCGCAGAGTTGGCTAAGTGCCGCCCGAAGCCAGTTGGCTTCGGCCTCCGCTCGGTTGGCAACCTCTCTCACCTCGATAGCATGATCAGTCCTTGCCACCTCCAAAGCCCTCTCTTCCGCCTCAAGGGCCCTCTCTGCCATCTCGGCCCGGGCCTGGGCCTCCTCGGCATCCCGACGGGTCTGGCGGATGATGGCCTCCCATTCGTCGAGCACCTCCCTGGTGGCTCCTAGGGAATTTGTCACCTGCATCCGAAAGGAAGGTCAGTCATGCAGACCATAGGATATTTGAAGCTAAGGGTAAAAAGCCACTTACCCGGACGAGAGCTGAGAAGGCCTCCCTGAAGAACCGGGTCGCCCCTAAGTGCCTGAGCTCCTCCTGGAACTCGGCAGAATGACTTGTGCCATGAGTTGCTCTGCTTGACGCCCATCATTCATCGAGAAAAACCCGTAGGGGGTCGGTCCGACCCTGCTCCCCTCGGCGGCTTTGGCACCCTCGGGCTTGGTGCGCAGGGGGGGCTGCCCGCTGACGTTTCCTCGGGAGGCGGGCTCGCTGCCGCTAGTGTATCTGTGCTGGGGCCCTCCTCTGCCTCCGTTGGGGCTGGTTCGGCGGGCACTTGGGGCTTCTCTGTCACCCTCTCGACCCTCACCTCCTCCGGTGGGGTGTCGGCTGTCAGGTCTACTGGCATGATCGGAGGCTCTTGGCGCTCGGGAGGCGGGAGAACCACGCTGTCGGACGCTTGGGCGCCGGGGCCTGCTGCCCCTCGCTCGGCCCAGCCTCGGCCCTCATCCTCTTGATGGCGGCCCTCCTAAGTTTAACGGCTGGGACCTTCATCATTGCACAACGTCGGTCGGAGTTAAAAAAAAAAGGGAAGAAGAGAAGGAAGTTTGGCTAAGTTTGGGGACATCTGCTACTCACCGCTTCGGGTGTTGAGGCCCACTAGCCGGAGATTGTCCTCCGACAGAAGCAGGTTGTACCTGGGGATATCGGCGGTCAGCAGTTGCCCTAGTGCTTCTTTATCTCCCGAGAATATGGTGGAATTCATATTGGGTCGGAGGTCAAGGTCCCCCCACCCGGGCTTGACTTGGTCCAGGTCCGCAAAGAAGAACCGGGACTTCCATCCCTTGACGGAAGAAGGGAGGAGCAACTTAAGGACGCGGCCGGGTCGGGGCTGGAATAGCCACCAACTCGCCTGCTGCCTAAGGGTATAGAAACAGCGGAAGAGGAAGAGACAGGGGGTTATCTGGAGATGGTGGCAGAGGACAAGGAAGGCACAAACGGTCCGAAGGGAGTTTGGGACCAGCTGAGTGGGAGTCAAGGAGTAATAGTCCAAAGATTGATGAAAAAATGATGAAAAGGTAGGCGGAGACCTAACCTAAGAGAGATTTCATAGATGGCCACTCTACCGGGCCGGGAAGAGACCACCCTATCGTCGGGGGTCAGAAGGAAGAGCCCGATATCTCGAGGGATTTGGTAACGGGCCCTGATATTCGCCAGGTCTTGGTCTGTTACCATGGAGGCGGTTCCCGTCAGGGATTCCGCCCCCACCCTTAAGGAGATGCCGGCCGCCGCCTGGCGCCTCCTCGCTGGGGCCCTGTTGGCCGCCGCCGAGCGTCTCCCCGCAGGAGCCCTATCGGTGACATGCCATTGGGCAAGAGGAAGGCGGTCCTCCGGATCGGAGGACCATGAAAGAGCGGGAGAGGGAGAGGCTCGAAGCCTCGAGGAGGTGATTCAGTCCTCGAGATCAGCCGCCGAGGACCAAGATGGAGAGGAAGCCATGGAAAGGGTTTTGAAAAGGAAAGAGGGCTCAAAAGGGGTTAGGAAGCTAACCTAGTATGAAAATGGCGGAAGTTAGTTCTCGGGTTGCAGGGGAGGTCAAGGGACCAAAGAAGACGAAGACAGCTGAAGCGAAGTGGCGAGATTCAGCCGTCACCCGGGGTTTTATCATATTTCAAATCGTCCCGTCTCATCTGACCAGCCACGTGGACTCTCACTATAGGTTGGGTTGCCTCGGCAGGCGCCCGGCACATGAGACGATCCGCCTCCGGCCAATGACGGGACATCGCTGACATCATCGTCATGATGGCAATGATGGCGGCCGCTTTTCATGGATTTCGAGAGGACAACCCCACCTCAGAGATGATTCCTGCAGATCGGATGGATAGCAGTGACTGCCCCTTCACATCCCTCAGGTCGCCCGCATTAAGCTATCGCAGCACCCAGAGACACATGTCCAGGAGCGGTTGGCGGCGGACGGGGATCAGCCACTTGGGATGTGACACTCCTTTCGCTTTGCCAGGATGGTTCCGCTTCATCTCAGGGGCAAGGAGGCATCTGATGTGGCTGATCCAAGATCATCCAGGTAAACAGTAAGCAAACGGTGAACTGACAGAGCCCAACCTCGGCCCCCGAGGCCCCCTTGGCCTCCAAGGTCCCCCTCAGCCTCCGAGGTCCTCCTCGGCCTCCGAGATTCCCCTTGGCCTCAAGCATCGGCCTCGGCCTCGAGCGTAGGCGTCAGCCTCGGCCTCGAGCGTAGGCGTCAGCCTCGGCCTCAGCCTCGAGCCTCCATCTCGGCCTGGCCACCGAGGCCGGTGGCCCGCTGCCTTGAGCCACCTGACACGCCCACGTGGCCCACCAACCGCCTGTAGTGGCCACATGACCCACCACTTGCCTGCAACAATGCGTGGCCTTACCCCGTAACGGCGAACATCAGACGCAACCATATCTGTCTTGTTGGGGAGATTGTTGAAAAATTATATGCCCCAATCTTATTGATTTTGATGATTACCAAAAGCCATGAGTACATTAAAAGATGTAATAAGTTTATTTACATGAGCAATGAATTTATTTAGAATAATGAATGAGAATGTTAAAGTATGACTTTATTCAAATTGAAAGTAACTTCATGTTCAATGTTTAAGCTTTCCATTAGAAATTTAATACTTCATATTGTAATCAATGAGTTTTGGAACACTTCTTGAATTGATTCTTAATGTCAATTTTATTTATTCAAGTCAATTCAATGATTTAAAATGAATCTGGAACAAATTTAAAGTCAATCAGAAAACTTTTGATTTTTGATACGTTCCGGAGCCGACTCTTGAGTTTCAGAGTCGACTCTCCTCAGAGTATAGAAATGACTATCTGTCTTGAGTCGACCCACGCAATTTCTTGAGTCGACCCCCGATTCTGTCGAGCCGACTCCATGACTATGCGAGTCGACTCCGCTCAGACACCAGAGGTGTGTTTTTCTGAGCACTTCGCGAGTCGACCCCAACTTTTTATGAGTCGACCCCCGACTTTCAGGAGTCGACACTTTACTTTTCATGAGTCGACCCTTTGACTTTCTAAACATTTCTATTTTTAGTATCACGACCTCGAGCCGACTCGGGAAAAGCATGAGTCGACTCCAGCAAATCTGGGCGAAATTTTTTCGAATGCCAACTCAGCGTCAACGGTAAGATTTTCGTTTAACGGCTATTTTTCTTTGTTTCTAACGGCTATATTTTTGTAGAATCTATAAATAGAGAAGCCGTTTCAAATCAAAGATATACAAAAAGAGAGATATTCATTTCAAGAGAAAAGAAAAGAAAAATCGAAAAACAGAGCTTCATTTGAAAAAATCCGTGATTCAAAATAGAGTGAAAGAAAGAGTGTGAAATCCAAGGAAGCTCCTTCTGTGTTCAAGCTCAACAATCCAAGGAAGCTTCAGAAGAAAATTCAAGAGCTATTCAAAAGCATTTCAAGCGATTTTCAACACTCAAAAGAGGAAAAGCTCAAATCAACTCAAAAGTTCATTCCGTGAAGAATCCAAGCTGAGGCCAGATTCTACACTTCAAAAGAGTTAAGGAAAAGAGGAAAAGAAGAAAAGCTCAAAGCCAACCATCTGCAAATCAGGCTTTTCTAAACTTTATTCTTACATTTGTTAATCTACTCATTGAGGAGCTTTGTAATTGAACAACCATACTATTATTCTTTGTATCTAGTTCAATCTGGGGGATTGAACTAGTTGAGGTAGTCTTACCTCGGTTCAAGCTTGGCAAAGCTTGGGTTAGGGTTTTTGTGCTGGTGAGCCCTTGAAAAACAGCTGGGTTCGTTGTGCATCCGGGAAAACAACAAGTTTGAGTTGTGAGCTTGTGAAACAACTCTGCTGTAATCTAGGGTGATTATAGTGTGGACCCAAGTGAATCTTGGGAGTGGACGTAGGTGTTGGATACACCGAACCACTATAAACTCTTTGTGTTTGCCGTGCTTTCATTGCCTCTTCCTCTATCTGTTTTATTCACTACACTTTGTATTTGCATTGCTATTGCCTTCATTCTTCTTAAGCGAAACATTTTTAAAAGGCTAATTTTTTTAAAGAACCCAATTCACCCCCCCCCCCCTCTTGGGTTGTCATCTGGGCCAACAATTGGTATCAGAGCTAGTGCTCATTAGATTTTGATCACACGATCAAGAGCTAAAGTTCCAAATGGCAACACAAGTTGGTTCTTTTGCTGAAGGTCATTCTACGAATAGACCTCCACTATTTAATGGCTCAAATTATTCTTATTGGAAAGCTAGAATGAGGATATTCATTCAAGCTTCTGATTATGAGCTATGGGGTGTTATAATCAATGGACCTAGTACACCCACACATGTTATAGATGGCACTATTGTTCCTAAGCCCGAAAGGGACTGGAATGATAACGATAGGAAAATGGCACAGCTTAATGCCAAAGCCATGAATGTCTTATATTGCTCCTTAGATGCTAATGAGTTTAATAGAATCTCCACATGTAATTCCGCAAAGGAGATTTGGGATAGATTAGAGGTTACCCATGAGGGTACCAATCAAGTAAAAGAATCTAAAATTAATATTCTTGTTCATAAATATGAATTATTTAGCATGGAACAATCTGAAACCATTGCATGCATGTACACTAGATTCACAGATATTGTAAATGGTTTGAAAAGTCTTGGTAAGACATATACTAACTCTGAACTTGTTCAAAAATTCTTAGGTCATTACCAAGATCATGGGAAGCAAAAATGACTGCAATCCAAGAAGCTAAGGACCTCAACACTTTACCCTTAGAGGAGCTTCTAGGATCTCTTATGACCCATGAGCTGACTATGAGGCAGCATGTAGAGGAGGACACAAAGAAAAAGAAAGTTATTGCCCTCAAGCTGCAAAAGGAAGAGAGCAGCAGTGATGATGATGATAATGATGAAGAGACTGCTCTCTTAGCAAAGAAATTTAAGAGATTTGAGGAGAAAGAAACCCTTCCACAAGAAAAAATTTGGAGGTAAGTGGGAAGGAGAAAAAGGATAAAAATAAGGACAAGGAGAAAGAAAAAGAGAAAGACCCCTTGACTTGTTATGAGTGTAAAAACCGGGGCACTTTAGGAATGAATGTCCTTTTAAAGAAAGCCTACAAAAAGAAAAAGAAGGCTTATGTGGCGACATGGAGTGACAGCGATGAATCTTCTTCCGAAGAAGAAGAACAAAAGGAAGTCGCAAACGTATGTTTCATGGCGGACGACAACGATAAGGTAAGTTCCGAAACCCTTGCGATGAATTTACTTTTGATGAATTTTGATGCCTTTAATGAATTGATGGGGATTTCAAGGTTTTGAAAAAGAAATACAAGATTTTGAAAAATGAAAACTTAACTTTCATTCAAGAAAAGGAAAATCTTAATAATGAAGTTAAGAAACTTAAATCTGAAAATGAAATTCTAATAAAAAAAAGAATCAATCTCTAATGAAAATGATAAACTAAGGAAAGAGGTTAAAAACATAAGAACATAGTTGATAAGTTTACATTAAGTTCAACTAAATTAGACATGTTGTTAAATAGTCAAAAAGCAGTTTTTGACAAAGCAGGTTTAGGGTATAACACTTTAGAAAACAAAAATCATTGAAAAATATTTTTGTAAAAAGCTAACCAAAGTAATTTACTTGTTTTAAATGTAATCAAAAAGGACATAAATCTTTTGAATGCAAAATTCTAAATAATAAAACTTAAATTAAAGGAAAGAAAATATGGGTTCCGAAAGGAACAATTTTGTTGCTACTAACCATGAAGGACCCAAGAAAGCTTGGGTACCTAAACATAAAGTTTGATATGTTGCAGGAATGTCTTGTAGCCAAAAGATCAAAGAAAAAGTGGTACCTTGATAGTGGCTGCTCAAGACATATGACGGGTGACAAAGATGAATTCATCACCCTGGAAGAAAAGAAAGGTGGAGTTGTTACGTTTGGCGATAATGGTAAAGGTCAAATTATGGGGTTTGGTAAAGTTCAAATAACTCCCTACATTTATTGATAATGTACTTTATGTTGATGGTTTAAAGCATAACTTAATTAGTATAAGCCAATTATGTGATAAAAACTTTAATGTTTCATTTAAATCTTCTTTATGCACTGTAGCTAATCCATTTGATAGCATTGTTTTTACTGGTTATAGACATGGCAATGTATACTTGATTGATTTAGACAAATTATCTACTAATAATCATTGCTTAATTGCTGACAATGCTAACATAAATGAGATTGGTTGGTTGTGGCATCGTAGATTAGGTCACGCAAGCACACACCTTATTTCAAAACTAATTAAAATGGATTTAGTTAAAGGTTTACCTAAATTAGATTTTGAAAATAACAAAATATGTGATGCATGTCAATTTGGAAAACAAACTAGAAGTTCTTTCAAATCTAAAAATGTTGTTTCAACTTCTAGGCCACTAGAGCTACTTCACATGGACCTTTTTGGACCAACTAGAACCACAAGTCTAGGAGGAAAGAAATATGGTCTAGTGATTGTAGATGATTATTCTAGATATACTTGGGTAATGTTTTTAGCTCACAAAGATGAGACTTTCTCGATATTTCTGAAATTCTTCAAGAAAGTCACAAATAGAAAAACACTACCATAGTCTCTAAGAAGTGATCATGGAACTGAATTTGAAAATCACTTATTTGAAAGTTTTTGCAATGAAAATGATTAATCATAACTTTTCAGCACCTAGGACCCCACAACAAAATGGTGTAGTTGAAAGAAAAAATAGGACTCTAGAAGACATGGCCCGTACCATGCTATGTGAAAGTAAACTACCGAAATACTTTTGGGCGGAAGCTATTAACACAGCATGTTACATCCTAAATAGAGCTTTAATAAGACCTATCTTAAAGAAAACACCTTATGAATTATGGCATGATAGAAAACCCAATATAAAATATTTTCATGCATTTGGTTGTAAATGTTTTGTTCACAATAATGGTAAAAATAATCTAGGCAAATTTGATGCTAAATCTGATGAAGGAATATTCTTAGGATACTCTACAACTAGTAAAGCATATAGAGTATTTAACAAGAAAACTTTAGTTGTTGAAGAATCCATTCATGTAGTCTTTGATGAATCTTTAGCAACTCGTTCTGAAAAACTTGATGATGAAGAGGATACAAACTTAATTGAAAAAGATCTTGAAAAATTAAATATTGATGTATCTTGGATCAAGAACAAGACACTAAAGATAATGATTCACCTAAGGTTGATGATACTAACACTAATCATAATGATGTAGATCTACCTAGGGATTGGAGATATGCTTATAGTCACCCAAGGAATTGATTATAGGTGATCCATCTCAAGGAATAAGAACTAGATCATCTATGAGAAATATTAGTAATCATCTTGCATTTGTATCACAAATTGAACCTAAAACTATAGAAGAAGCTGAAAAAGATAATAATTGGATGTTAGCAATGCAAGAAGAATTAAATCAATTTACAAGAAATAATGTATGGACTTTAGTTGAAAGACCTAAAAATCATTCAGTAATAGGATCAAAATGGATTATATAGAAATAAACTAGATGAAAATGGCATAGTAATTAGAAACAAAGCTAGATTAGTTGCAAAAGGATATAATCAAGAAGAAGGTATTGATTTTGATGAAACCTTTGCACCTGTAGCTAGATTAGAAGCCATTAGACTACTTGCATTTGCATGTCATATGAATTTTAACTTATTTCAAATGGATGTAAAAGCGCATTTTTAAATGGATTTATAAATGAAGAAGTTTATGTAGAACAACCACCAGGTTTTGAAGATCACGAATTTTCAAATCACGTTTTTAAATTGCACAAAGCATTATATGGTTTGAAACAAGCACCTAGAGCTTGGTATGATAGATTAAGTAAATTTTTAATTGAAAATGATTTCACAAGAGGAAATGTTGATAAAACACTGTTTTTGAAAAGAAAAGTAAAGATTTACTTGTAGTACAAATATATGTTGATGACATTCATTTTTGGTGCTACTAACGATTCTCTATGTCAAGAATTTGCTAAGTTAATGCAGGGAGAATTCGAGATGAGCATGATGGGAGAACTCAACTTCTTCCTTGGACTCCAAATCAAACAAAGCAAAGAGGGTATCTTTATCAACCAAACAAAGTACACAAGAGAGATTTTAAAGAAATTTGGTATGGAATCAATTAAACCCCTCGGAACACCAATGAGTCCTTCATGCAAGCTGGACAAAGATGAAGAAGGTAAAAAGGTTGATCAAAAGTATTATCGAGGTATTATCGGATCCCTTCTTTATTTAACCGCAAGTAGACCAGATATTATGTTTTCTGTATGTTTATGTGCTAGATTTCAATCTGAACCTAAAGAATCACATTTAATAGCTGTTAAAAGAATACTAAGATATGTAAGTGGAACAAAAAATGTAGGTTTATGGTATTCTAGAGACTCAACATTAAATCTGATTGCATACACTGATTCTGATTATGCCGGATGCAAGTTAGATAGAAAAAGCACAAGTGGTGCATGCCAATTTTTAGGAAGTAACTTAATCTCATGGTTTAGCAAAAAGCAAAATTCAGTTGCATTATCAACTACTGAAGCTGAATATGTAGCAGCTGGAAGTTGCTGTGCTCAAATCCTATGGATTAAGCGACAACTTGAAGACTATGGTATCACACTTGATAAAACACCTATAAGATGTGATAACACAAGTGCAATTAATCTAACTAAAAATCCAATTCAACATTCAAGAACTAAACACATAGAAATTAGATATCATTTTATAAGAGAACATGTTGCAAATAATGAAATATGTCTTGACTATGTTAACACTGAAGAACAATTAGCAGATATATTTACAAAACCTTTAAGTGAAGAAAGATTCTGTTATCTTAGAGGAGAGTTAGGGATTTGTGATCCATTAGAATGAATTTGAAACCCCTAAGGAAATTTTATCTAAAATTCTTTCAAATCCTTGATCTTTAAGGAAATCTTATCTAGAATTCACATCTAATTGATCTATTCAAATCCAATGATTATTTTATCAATTTTTATGATCAAGTTCCGAACACATTTCAGAAATTTCATGTTTTTGCTCTGAAATGGTCTCGGAGCCGACTCGGTGCGTATCGGAGTCGACTCCCGGTTTCTACTGAAACTCTCGGGTCGACCCCTTCTCGGCGCGAGTCGACTCCACTTCGGATGGTTTTCTGTGACTGTCCGGAGTCGA
>UESW01002640.1:0-50048 GCA_900491605.1 Calamus simplicifolius | reverse complement strand
TTGGATGGAGAGGAGGGAGCTCCCGCCACCGCCGATGTGCCCGAGGCAGGGCGGGTCACTATTGCTGTCGGCCCTCCGGCCATTGCCGAGTCGGAGGGAGAAGGTGCTCCCCCAACCACCAGTGAGGGGGAGCGAGTCGCCAGGGAGGCCCAGAACGGGGCGGAAGGCGATCGAGGAGCCAAGGGGGGAGCCAGGGAGCACATCCTGCCAACCGGCCTGGCGCCCACCCGTCCCGAGCCGAAGGCCCACAGGTGGGGCAGACAAGGCTAGTTCCCCCGATCAGTTCAATGGCGGATGGCGCGTAGGCCTTTTGCCTCCTGTCAGGGGTCCAGACCACCGAGCTCGAAGAGGAGACGCGGGGGATGAGTCACTCCGCGCTCCTGGACATGGTGATGGTTTCTGTCATCCAGGTAAGTTTTGAGCACTTGTAATTCTCCCATATTTCTTCTTTTCTCGTAGCTGACAAATTTCTTCTGTCATAGTTGGTCACTGGAGCGCTGGGCCTTCGCAAGGCGCTGGCCCAGTCTTCTACCACAATCTCCAAGGCTCTGGCATGGGCCGACAAGTATAGGAAGTAGAGTATGGCACAGGCTGAAAACCTTGCTCGCCTGCTCTAGGAAAGCTCGGCCCGCGAGGAGAATTGGGCCAGTCGCCTGAGGGAGATGGAGAGCCGGGCCGAAGTCGAAAGCGGCCGGGCCTCCGTGGCCAAGGCCAAGATGGAGCTGGCCTCAGAGAGATCGAGGGCCGCCACGGTGCAGAATGAAGAGTTGACTCAGTGGCTCCGACACGCTGAGGAGGAAACTCGGATTGCGGTGGAGAGAGCGGCCGCCGCGGAGAAGGTAGCGATGGAGGCTACAGAGAGAGCGGCCGAGGCTGCAGAGAGAGCGGCCGCCGTGGAGAAGGCAACGATGGAGGCAGGCTTGGAGAAGGCCGGGGCGATGGCCTATGCCGACGAGGCCAGCGCCCGTGCCACAGAGGCTGAGAGCAAGGCCTGGGAGGCCGAGGCCAGGGCGCAGTGGGCCGAAGCCGAGGCGGGGCAGGCCGTGCCCAACTACAAGGCCTCGCCTGAGTTCAAGCAAGAAGTCGTCGAGGCCAGCCTCGATGCCAATGTTCAGGGCTTCGAAATGTGCAAAGTCAGAGTATCCGCGGCCCTCAAGATCGACATTACTGAACTCGAAGATATCCGGCCTGGCAATTCTGATGAGGGGCCTGTGGAGAAAAAGGACGAAGGGAAGCCCGGCCTCGGCGAGCCCTAGGCTATTTTTTCCTTTTTACTTTATTGTATGTAATCGGCCTCAGGCCCAATTTTGTATCCTTCTTCATCAGTCAATGAAAAAAAGACCTTTTCCCCTAACTTTTTGAGTTTCGATCCATCCTACCTTCCTCCTTCCGAGAGAAATGCATTACTGTGCCTTACGTCTTGTAGCCAAACCGTACGCGTTGACGACGTTGAAGCCGAGTATAGTATCTTTTAAGATTCTCCAGGACTCCAAACTTAGCCAATATTGAATGCGTCTCTAGGATGTAGGCCGGCCATATGAACAGTCACTTAAGATATTTCGTGCTGTCGCGGGCTGTTAGCAAGAAGGCTTGCCCACGCATGAGTCCCCCAAAGGCTAGGAAGGATTTTCCGGGCGGCTTGACACCAAGCCTAACTTTGGAGGCGTCCGGATTGACCAAAGATGGTTGAAGTTGATTCTGCCATCGTGAGTGGTTTGCATGCTGCTTGAAGGGTAGCTCGGCCGGGTACGGGGCTGCTAGGGTCTTAACCGACTTGGGGGCACCGCCGTGCCGGGGCCGAGTGGTGTCTCGTTAGCCATGATGCCAGTGAGCTTCTTTTGTCAGGGGTTTGTGTGCTGCTTGAAGGGTGACTCAGCCAGGTATGGAGCTGTTAGGGTCTTAACCGACTTGGGGGCACCGCCGTGCCTGGGCCGAGTGGTGTCCCGTTAGCCGCAATGCCAGTGAGCTCCTTTTGAACCGCTTCAGGGGTTTGTGTGCTGCCTGAAGGGCAACTCAGCCGGGTATGGAGCTGTTAGGGTCTTAACCGATTCGGGGGCACCGCCGTGCCGGGCCGAGTGGTGTCCCGTTAGCTGCGATGCCGGTGAGCTCCTTTTGAACCACTTCAGGGGTTTATGTGCCGCCTGAAGGGCAACTCAGCCGGGTACGGAGCTGTTAGGGTCTTAACCGACTCAGAGGCACCGTCGTGCCGGGGCCGAGTGGTGTCCCATTAGCCACGATGCCGGTGAGCTCCTTTTGAACCGCTTCAGGAGTTTGTGTGCCGCCTGAAGGGCGACTCAGCCGGGTACAAAGCTGTTAGGGTCTTAACCGATCGGGGGCACGCCGTGCCGGGCCAAGTGGTGTCCCATTAGTCGTGATGCTGGTGAGCTCCTTTTGAACTGCTTCAGGGGTTTGTGTGTGCCTGAAGGGTGACTCAGCCGGGTACGGAGCTGTTAGGGTCTTAACCGACTCGGGGGTACGCCGTGCCGAGGCCGAGTGGTGTCCCGTTAGCCGCGATGCCAGTGAGCTCCTTTTGAACCGCTTTAGGGGTTTGTATGCCGCCTGAAGGGCAACTCAGTCAGGTATGGAGCTGTTAGGATCTTAACCGACTCGGGGGCACCACCGTGCCGGGGCCGAGTGGTGTCCCGTTAGCCGCGATGCTGGTGAGCTCCTTTTGAACCGCTTCAGGGGTTTGTGTGCCGCTGAAGGGCGACTCAGCTGGGTACGGAGCTGTTAGGGTCTTAACCAACTCGGGGGCACCACCGTGCCGGGGCCGAGTGGTGTCCCGTTAGCCACGATGCCAGTGAGCTCCTTTTGAACTGCTTCAGGGGTTTGTGTGCCGCCTGAAGGGTGACTCAACCGGGTACGGAGCTGTTAGGGTCTTAACCAACTCGGGGGCACCACCGTGCCGGGGCCGAGTGGTGTCCCATTAGCCCGATGCCAGTGAGCTCCTTTTGAGAGAGACCCGGCCCTTGGACACAAGGGAGAACCGGCTGCTATATCAGAAAGGGCCTCCTTTATTACTTCACGCTCCATGGGAGTACATCATTGATAATACTGGCGGAGGTTATCCGCATTCCAGGTACGTGGAATGGGCTTCCCGTTGAGTTCTTCTAATTTGTATGCCCCCTGTGAAGTGTTTCGGTGATGCGGTAAGGACCCTCCTAGTTAGGGGATAGCTTGCCCCCCTCCGTAGGCTTTGAAACCTCAGCTTTTCTCAACACCAAGTCTCCACGGCGAAAAACCTTGGGACGAACTCGGGCGTTGTAGTACTTGGCCGCTCGCTGACGGAAGGTCACCATGCGCAGCCTTGTCCGATCATGCGCCTCATCTATGAAGTCCAGGTTAGCCCGTATCAGTGCAGAGTTGTTTTCCTCGTTGAAGGACTCCACGCGTGGGCTGGGCAGACCGATCTCGACAGGGATGACGGCTTCATATCCGAAGGCAAGGCTGAAAGGAGTCTCGCCCGTCAGGGCTCTAGGGGTCGTGTGGTAGGCCCAAATCACACTGGGGAGTTCTTCCACCCATTGACCTTTGGACCCATCCAGCCGGGTTCTAAGTCCTCTAAGGATGGTGCGATTCATGGCTTGGGCTTCTCATTGGTTTGAGGATGGCCGACAGAAGTGAATCGGTGATGAATGCCCAACTCACCACAAAAGACTTTGAATGCTTCATTGTTGAATTGGCGGCCATTGTCCGTGACGAGGGTGTGGGGCAGGCCGAAATGGCAGATAATCGACTTCCAGAAGAAGGCTTTGACTTTGCTTTCGGTGATCTTGGCCAGTGCCTCGACCTCAACCCATTTGGTGAAGTAATCGATGGCGACTAGCAAGAATCTCCGCTGCCCTGAAGCTGGGGGAATGGCCCGAGAATGTCCATCCCCACTGGGCGAAAGGCCATGGGGCCGAGAGTGGACTCATCGGGGCAGACGGTTGATGTTGGATGTGAGCGTGGCGCTGGCAACCGTCGCACTTCTGAACCAACCTAGCTGCGTCTTCCTTCATCGTGAGCCAGAAGTATCCTTGACGGAGGGCTTTTTGAGCTAGAGATCTACCCCCAGGTGATTTCCACAGATGCCTTCGTGGATCTCTCTGAGGATGTAGTCAGCGTCGGTGGGCCCTACACACTTGAGTAGGGGGTAGGAGAATGACCTTCTGTAAAGACGCCGTCAAGGAGGATGAATTTGGAGGCTCTCCACTTGAGCAGTCTAGCTTCGTTGCGATCATCAGGAAGAGCGCCGTCGGTAAGATAACGGACGTAGGCGTCCATCCATGTGGGCTCTTGGGCGAACGGGAGGACTTCCTCTGTCCTCTATGCTGGGTCTTTCCAAATATTCAATATAAGCATCCCTCGCCAAGCCATCGGTGGAGGTGGCCAGACGAGAAAGGGCATCGGCCTTGGCATTTTCGCTGCGATGAATGTAACTGATACTGAAGTAAGGCAGTGGGGAAGTTAGGAGCTGGACCTTACCCAAGTATTGCGCCATAATGGGGTGCGCTTCATATTCCCCATGGATTTGTCCAGAGACAAGCTACGAGTCGTAAAGGCTCTGAGACGCCTTACTCCCAACTCTTGGGCTAGCCTCAACCCAGCCAGCAGGGCTTCGTACTCGGCTTGATTGTTGGTGGCTTTGAATAGGAACCGTAGGGCACACTCCATCCTTTCTCCACCCGGCTCGGCAAGAATGAGGCCGGCGCCGCTTCCTAGTGAATTTGATGCGCCATCCACATGAAGAAACCAGGATTCTCCATCATCATCTGGCTCAGGTTCGTACTGCTCCATGGGAGCCTCTTTGGGATCTTCCTCCGTCCAAGTGCACTCGACCAGGAAATCGGCTAAGACCTGAGACTTCAGCGCCGGCCGAGCATGAAAAGAGAGGTCGAACTCCCCCAGCTTGATGGCCCACTTGGCCAGTCGGCCCAAAGTGTCCGGGCGAGCCAGAATGGCCCGAAAGGCAGATCCGTGAGCACCACAATATAATGGGCTTGAAAGTACGGACGGAGGCGTCGGGCGGAGACTATCAAGGAAAAATAGCTTTCTTTGTTTTGGAATACCTGACCTCTGCGTCATGAAGGACCTTGCTCACATAATAGACGGTCTCTGAGTTCCATCGGCTTCGAGGCGCACCAGGACTGAGCTAACGGCTTCCGACGAAGCAGCTAAGTATAGGAAGAGACTTTCTCCATCTCTTGGCTTGGATAGAAGTGGCGGAGAAGACAGGAATGCCTTCAACCCATCGAAGGCTTTCTGGCAGTCGTCCGTCCATTCGAAGCTATCCATTTTCCGCAGGGCCTTGAAGAAAGGCAGGCATCTCTCAACCGATTTGGAAAGGAAACGGCTTAGAGCCGCTATCCTCCCCGTCAATTGTTGCACTTCCTTTTTGCTGGATGGAGGCCTCATGTCGAGTATGGCGCTAATCTTCTCTGGGTTTGCCTCGATCCCTCGCTGGGTCACCATGAAGCCCAGGAACTTGCCCATCGTGACCCCGAAAGCACACTTCTTGGGGTTCAACTTGACTTGGAAGCGACGGAGGTTGTTGAAGGTCTCCTCCAAATCGGAGATGTGATCAGCGGCGTGGGTGCTCTTTGTCAGCATGTCGTCTACATAAACTTCCATGTTTCGGCCTAGCTGATCCCGGAATACTCTGTTCATCAACCTTTGGTAGGTTGCTCCCGCGTTCTTGAGACCAAAAGGCATCACCTTGTAGCAATAAATGCCCTTCTCTGTTACAAAGGAGGTGTGTTCCTCGTCGCTAAGGTCCATCCTTATCTGATTGTATCCTGAGAAGGCGTCCATAAAGCTGAGGAGTTCATGACCGGAGGTGGAATCCACCAGCTGGTCAATTCTGGGCAGGGGAAAACTGTCTTTTGGACAGGCCTTGTTGAGGTCGGTGAAGTCTATGCAAATCCTCCAGCTCCCATTTGCCTTACGCACCATGACCACGTTGGCTAGCCAGTCAGGTAGTGCGCTTCCCATATGTGGCCGGCACTGAGTAGCTTGTTAACTTCCTCATCAATGGCCTTTTGTTGGTCAGGGGCAAAGCTTCTCTTCTTTTGGCGGATCGGTGCCGTGGATCAATGTTGAGCTTGTGGGTGATCACTTCCGGAGGGATGCCGGGCATATCAGACGCCAACCAGGCAAAAATGTCCGAGTTAGCCCTTAGAAAACCAAGAGGCGCTCCCGGTCCTCCATGGGAAGGAGTCCTCCGATATGGATGGTCTTCGTCGGGTCCTCCCCAAGGGGGAAGGTTAGAAGGTGCTCAGCTGGCTCTCCTCCCTTACTAGAGTCTCTGGGGTCGGACGCCTCTAGAGCCGGCTCAACTTCCAGGGACTTGATGCCGTGTGATAACAGGGTAGGACTGGGCTGGTCTCGCCGCGCATCTCTCCAACTCCCTCGTTAGTGGGGAACTGCACTAGCAGGCGTCGGGTGGAAATGACTACGTCCAAAAGGTTCAACCTGGGCACCCGAGAATGGCATTGTACGCCAAGGGACCCTTACGACCAAAAATTTCATGATCACAGTGCTTTGCTGTGGCGGTGTTCCGGCTGTCACAGGCAGAGGTATTTCACCTTCGACCCTTACGGAATCCCGGTAAATCTGACTAACGGGGCCGCCACGGACTGGAGAGAGTCCAAAGATAATCCCATCCGAACAAAGGCGTCATAAGTAAGGATGTCAGCTGAGCTGCCACTATCAACTAATATCCTTTTTACAGGGTGCTTGGCGATCGTCATAGAGACGACTACGCCTTCGTTGTTTACATTTTCACTACGGCAGGTCCCCCCCAGGAAGTATATTACTCGACGCCTCCTCCCCCTTGGCCATTTAGGTGCAGAAGCTAATCCCCAGGACACCATCCCAACCGTCCGTTCAGTGGGGGCATTGTCGACTGGGGCTTGGATAGGCGGGGCCCCCATGAGGGCCGGCAGCGGCTGCGGCGCCTTTTGGACACATTTGCCGAGGTAGCCCCGATGAATGAGCTCCTCGATGGCCTTCTTCAGGCTGTAGCAGCTATCAGTATCGTGGCCGTAATCCCGGTGGAATCGGCAGTAGCGGCTCTTGTCGCGGGGAGGACCTTTCTTCATGGGAGGAGGACGTTGGAGATAAGGTTCTCCCTCGATCTCCATCAGGATGTGGGATCGAGGGGCTAGAAGGGGCGTGAGCTTACTCTCGTCAGGGACGGGGCTCCGATGCCTGTTGTCGGATCGACGAGGTAGGTCAGCTCGCCGGTGTCGAGGGGGCCGCTGGGCTCGGGCGAGCAGGTTTGTGACTGGAGCTTCTTGAAGATTCCCGGCGGGTGAAGTCGGCCTCATCCGCGCGGATGTACTTTTGAGCTCGGAGGAGGAGATCGGAATAGGAGCTTGGGGCTTCTTATCCAGAGAGAAGGTGAAGTGGGATGGAAGGAGTCCCCGCTTCAGTTCCAACGTCGCCACTGCGTCGTCGAGATGGTAGACCTTGAGGGCGGCGGCCTTGAACCAGGACACAAAGTCCTGCAGTGACTCTCCATCCTTCTGACGGACGGAGAAAAGACTGTCGGCTATCCTTGGGATTCGCCGGCAGGCATCGAAGTGTGCCTAGAAAGGCTTTCTCCAGCTCCCGGAAGGAGTCGATGCTGTGAGGGGGCAGGCGTGAGTGCCATGCACGGGCGGCCTTCCGCAGAGTAGCGGGGAAGGCCTTGCAGAGAAGGGCGTCTGAGGCGCCTGGACTTGCATCATTGCCTTGTAGCTCTCGAGATGATCGAGAGGATCGGTCGTACCGTCGTACGGATCCACCTGGGGGAAACGAAACCTGGGGGGGACAAGCTCCTCCAATATCCGGCGAGTGTATGGAGGGCGAGTGTCAAACTCTTCCTCCGGCTGGTGGTTTATTTTCTTGGCGAGCTCGTCGAGCCGCCTGTTGTACTCCTCCAGGCGTTCCTCCGCCTGGCGGCTGATCGTCGGGGCCCTTCCGAGATGGCTCGGAGGAAGAAGAAGAAGAGGCGGACGGAGATGGAGACGGGAGGCGGGACTTCCGCCTGGGCTCCTCCTGATGATGCGGCTTGGGAGGAGATTTATTGGGGCCGTGGTCAGAGGACGTGGCCGCTTGGGGGGCTCGCGTCGGGGCTTCCTAGGGGAAGCCGGACGTCGGCCGGTCTCTCACCGACCAGCCTCTCGTCGAGGAGAACCTCCCCTCGCCGACTGTTGACTGGCGGGGGGAGCGGTTTGATGTTGGGTGGCCACGACTGTTGTTGCTGGAGCCCGTGGACCATGGCAGTGAGATTTTGGACCTGACGGGAAAGGGTCGCCAGCCGCTCCGCTGTTTGATCAATGCCTCCGGTGGCGGGCAGGTAATTGGGGGGTCGGTCACAGGGGGATTGGCCTTCGGCTGCCTAGTTGGGGGGGAAGCCCCGCTGGGCAACTGATGGAGGCGTCCTGAGCTTGCGTCACCACCATGGTTTCTTAGAAGAGAAGAGGGGGGGGAGAGAATCTCGCCTCCTACGCTGTAGCGCCGGGAGAATGTTCGCTACCTTTTCTTACGCCCCCCTTCCTGGCGCGCCAATCTGATGACGCCCAACCACCGATCCTAGACGTCGGGAACAGAGCGCTTCTCCAACCTTTCCTTCACCAGGTTGCCTGCAAAAAAGTCCCAAGACCGGAGGGGATTCTCCGGTGGGACCCTCCGACGCCCAAGTCAGCGATCGAGGTCACAGTTGAAAAGGGGCTCGAACGAGCCCTTTTTGATGTGGAAAAAGAGGTGAAAAGAGGTCTCAGAAAGGAGGGATCCCTTTCTGAGAGCTAAGACCGTGATTTTTGGGAGTTATCGCACATACCTGTTTAGAGAGTGGATTCACCTTTTTATAGTGGTTGACATGATCACGTGGGATTCCGTGAGGAAGGAATGTCTGCGGGTTCTTGGAAGTTGTGTGGATCTGGGCTGGTTGGTGGTCCTGTCCCATCGGAGAGGGAGAAAACGGCGGTTGGTGGGTTAGGTCCCATCAATCAGTGGGGCTGCTGAGTTGTTGGGTCTAGTCCCGTCAATAACGTGGCCAGTGGGTAGGTGGATCTGGCGTTGTCAGGCGGCGCGAGTCAGAGAGGTGGCTCCCTGAATTGCTGGGGCCACGCTGGGGCCAATCTGGAGAGAACTGGAACATCTTAACCTTCCCGAGGGAGCCGAGTTTGAGTCTGGTTGACCAGGGGCGGCCGGGGCCGACCTCCCCGACCAGGAAGTGTCGGGGCCGGACCGGCCAGGGATGGCCGGGGCCGACTCGGCGGGCTCGGAGATGCCGGGGCCGAGAGGGGCCGGCCAGGGATGGTCGGGGCTGACTCGGAGGACCTGGAGATGCCGGGGCCGAGAGGGGCCAGCTAGGAATGGCCGGGGCCGACTCGGTGGCCTGGAGATGCCGGGGCCGAGAAGGGCCGACCAGCAAGATCGGGGCTGACTTGGCGGGCTTGGAGACGCCGGGGCCGAGAGGGACCGGCCAGGAAAGGTCGGGGCCGACTCAGCGGGCTTGGAGACGCTGGGGCCAAGAGGGGCCGGCCAGGAATGGCCGGGGCCGACTCGGCGGGCTCGAGATGCTGGGGCCGAGAGGGCCCGGTCAGGGATGGCCGGGGCCGACTCGGAGGACTTGAAGATGCCGGGGCCGAGAGGGGCCGGCCAGGAATGGCTGGGCCGACTCGGCGGGCTTGGAGACGCCGGGGCCGAGAGGGGCCGGCCAGGAATGGCCGGGGCTGACTCGGCGGGCCTGGAGATGCCGGGGCCGAGAGGGGCTGGCCAGGAATGGCCGGGGCCGACTCGACGGGCCTGGAGATGCTGGGGCCGAGAGGGGCCAGCCAGGAATGGCCGGGGCCGACTCGACGGGCCTGGAGATACCGGGGCAGAGAGGGGCCGGCCAGGAATGGCCGGGGCCGACTCGATGGGCCTGGAGATGCCGGGCCGATAGGGGCCGGCCAGGAATGGCCAGGGCCGACTCGGTGGGCTTGGAGACGCCCGGGCTGAGAGGGGCTGGCCAGGAATGGCCAGGGCGCAAAAATGCTTCGATTTTGTTGAGATTGTCCCTGCGGCTGCACATGGCTACATCAGCCATATCACCGTCTCGGGCCCTTTACCCATTTAACCGTTAAAAAAATCTTCATTAGCCATTAAGCCGTTTAGATCAAAGATTTTTCGATCTATTAAAAATGATACCGATCGAATAAACGGTCAAAAAAAAAAAAAAAAAAAAACCTATCCCTGTATGTAAGACTGTGCTGGGCTTTGCATGCCAAGCTGGCCTGTGCGCAAAATGTGTCAGCTTGTTGTCCCAACTGATTATGCTTACATCGATAGGTACTAACTCACCTTAATTTTTTTGAAAATATTATTTAAAGATCAATTAATATTATAAAAAGTAAATAAAATATATTATATATGTATCTTTATTCATAGGTGGACAAGTGGCTGGTCATTGCGATTGCATCATCTCATCGCTATATTGTTCAGTCCTTTTTTTTTATAGTTTTCTAACATTCGGAGAAGACTTTTCAATCTTTATCTTCACTTTTTATTTGGTACAACCTGCGTCTATATTGTTAAGCCTAGTGGGCTAACTTATTCGGCAAATTTTTATTTTTTTATTTTTTAATTTTAAAATTAGTTTTAAAAAACTTAATAAAATAAATTATATGTACTCATCTTTTTTATGGGCTTCATTGCTCTCGTTTAGCCTTCAAGAGCGTAACGAATCATATCAACTTCTGTTTTAGATTTTCTGCTCCTATATTCGTTCCAATGGAACTTTTCATCTTTATCCTTCGTTTGGCTTCGCATCCTATTTTTCATATTATACCAAGCCTTTAAGCATACCAACATCTCCACTATTTTGAACATTAATCGTCTCTTATCGTTAAGTACCCATCTTCCTGCATTAAAATTAAACTCTAATATTACCATGGGCACCCATCTTTCTGCATTAAAATTAGATTCAAATATTACTATGGACACTAAAAGGATTAACAAGTCACAACTATGATGGCATGCATACGATAATTATTCTCATATATTCATTTCAAACTAAAATATCAAAATTATTTATTTTTTTCTTTGTTAAAAATTTAAAAATTTAATTTTTAAATAAAATATTAAATGATGGACTTGCTATTCTTGATTTTTTATTTTAAATATTTTATATTTGATCGATATTATTACCTCCACATTACTGCATAAGGTTAGTCCTAAGGTAGAAGACTTTTTACTTTTATTATATTCTTAATGACATATTATATATTTAATCTAATAAATTACTAATTCATCTTTAAACCTAATTCTATTAATTTTATATATCATATTCTTTCAATTTTTCTAAGATAATAAACTATCTAATTTAATTTTAGGATCCATGGCCAAAGTTGAACCATGAAAATATAAAATATCTTTCTAATATTTATTAAATTTTGATTCTATTGGTGTTATATCTTTAAAATCCTTGCCATTCTTATATTGTAAAAATTGTTAGTAATATTATATATTTATATTAGAACTAAGGGAGAGATGGGATAATAAAAATCGGATAAAATATTAATAGCTTCGTAACAACATTTCAAAAATTACATAACATTTGGTTCACTAAAAATGTGAGCATTATAAAAATTAATAATAATATTTTATATTTAAAACATGATTATAATATTAAATATATAGGATTTCTCTGTTTTACATCTAATAAAATTTATTTATATTTTCTATTGTGGGCATTACACAAACTTTTAAATTATTATTTTGAAGTTCTTGATGATTTTACATTTTAACTTTATTTACATGTGTTTTAATAATTTCCAAACTATCTTTATAATTAAATCTATAATATAACATGCATGTCTTGTATAAAATAATTTTTCATTAAAGATGGAGTAAAGTTGTGGTCCGACTAATCAGCAGTAATAATATATTATTAGAAGTATTATATAAATTAATTAAACATTTTATTTTGCATTTGGTATTCATGTATCATACATACATACATATATATATATATATATATATATATATATATATAAAGAGATATATTAGTAGCATTATATGGATATTTAATTAATTTAAAATTAAAAACTTTCTTTTCCATTATCTAATGGCAATCAATAAAATGTGTGGTCACATAAATATAAAATAAGCCAAAGGTGCTAATTCAGATACAAATGTAAATGCCATTCTACCATTAAAATTTTTAAAAAATATGAAATCAAATTTCTTTATATTCATAAAATTATTTAAAATAATAAGATTTAGTAGCATTTTGAGAAATTTGTTTGAATGCAAGATTTAAAGTAATTTTGATAGTTCTTTTCTATTTAATTTCTAAAAATAAGAAAATTTTGTTAACTTACTTTCATAACCAAATTTAATTTGAATAGTGGAATCATGAGCTACACTCTCATGCTTCTTCTAATTCTAGGTATCTTTCCTAAAGTATCATGGTTATAGTCATTTCTTTCAAATTTTACAAACATCACGGATCTCCTTTCTAGCAATTTTCTTAATATTTAAGTATTGCCAAACTCCAAAGGTTCTAACTCTATCTCTAGACTTGATTATCAAGATAGTACCGATGGGACTATTATGCTCTCAAGACCAACCTCATAACCTTTGGCTCAGAGAACTCTACCATCATTCTAACTAGAGCTAGAAGGTGATGCAAGGCATCAAAACGCCTGCAACTCAAGGATCTAATCTATTCGTCCAGGTTTGGTTCGAATCTTGACAAGAAAAGGAAAAATTTCAAATTTAATCACTCACAATCCGAAGTTTAAAGGAAGATCAATTGAATTTTCAATTCAATTATTTTGAATCAGAAAAAAAAGAAACATAGATCTGAATTCAAGAAAATAACATCTAAATACATCTTTCTTCTCTGCTCTCTGACGGCGCCCAAAGCCAGCCTAAATAAAAGAGATAAAACCCTAACATCATAAGTTTAGAAATTACAACTATGCCATTAAAAAACGAAAACAGGCCCAAAACTCCTATCAGACAAGCCCGGATGGCCAAAATCTACAGCAACTCATCGCCTAAGGCGATGATTTTGAATCAGCAGTCCGTTTCCATATAACCAGCCAAGTTTGGGCCCAGTCCGACACAGTAGCTGACCGGATTCGATTGACCCAAAGTGTCAAAAATGAAGTCGGGTCAATTCCGTACACTCGGTCCAAACATGAAATTTCAAGCCCGTTTGTTCTGCAACCTCTTGGACCTTCGTAGATTACCTGGTGTGGTCTTTCCTGACGTGACCTACTGACTCTAGGTTGCTGGTACGGGAACATTCAAGGACTGATTCGACTGACCCGAACTCTGATCCGAACTGATGTCCTCATCAAAAGGGCTTCTAGAAAGTTTGAAAGGGCTTGGGAGAGCTTAAAAGAGGTTTATAGATCTTAAATGATTTTATAATTTAGCGTGGGGTGAGAGAGAGAGAGAGAGAGAATATTGAAAGATATTTATAAAGTTGAAGAGCTTCTAAATGTTTCAAATAATCTTTAAACCTAAATATTTTTGGCTATTAAAAAGAATAAAAAGTATTTTTTAATTGAGAAATAGATGTAAATGCTTGTCAAGCTAATCGTTTATAGGCGTTGGAGGGAGCATTTCAGCTTTTAGCTAAGTAGGCATGGTAAGCCAAGCATGTGCTTGGTAGGCTGTGCTAGTGGATGACCTCACTGAGTCCAGTAGGTTGGGCCTATGAACCATACTGGTCGTGCCATGAGCTGGCATGTAATGCTTAGCGGGCTAAAATGTCAGCTCGCCATGAGCTGTTATGCTTGCATGACTTGCTGGCTCTTATAGCTATGGGTCCAATATTATAAGTTATTCGATTTGTTTGATATCTTTATATTTAAGTAAACTTAATAAAATATTTTTTCATTAATATGAGATTTTTTTTTAACCTTTTGTCATTTTAATCAGCACAAAGATGAGTGCATTTATTATAAAAGAGTGAATAATGAAAATGAAGAAGGCAGCGCAAAAAGTTCTAAAATGATGATGCGTACCAAGGATTCGAATGAATCACCATGGTTTGGACAACGCCATTTCCAAAAAATAAAAAATTATTATAAGAGTAAGGTAGTGTTTGATCTTTCAAAAGCTATCTATGAATAAGTGTACAAAATAGCTTGAGAAAGTATCTTTTTCAATTAGTTATTCCTAAGTTTCTTAGATAGTGTTTGAAATAGAAAATAAAAAAGGAATAGCTAGAAATAAAGTTTTATTCATTCCCAGAAGCTATAACTGTAAAGGATAGCTGAAAATAAAGTTAATCGAAGAAATAATCCATGATTAATCATGTATTATCTCCTCAATTTATTCTCTAGAAAATGCAGAAATAGCTTCCCTCCAAATAAGTAAAAAAAAGTTATCATATGGATTTACCTTTTTGCATTTGATATGATCAATGGGATAGCCAACGGATATCCTTAGGGATAGTCAGAAGATAAACTTTATCCCGTACACTTATCCATGGATAATATTTTTTATTAAATACTAAGGTAGTGTTTGATAGAAAAAATATTATCCATGGATAAGTGTACGTGATAGAGTTTGTCCACTGGCTATCCATAGGGATATCCCTTGGCTATTCCATTGATCATATCAAATGCAAAAAGGTAAATCCATAAGATAACTTTTTTTTTACTCTTATTTGGAGGGATAACCAGCTATTCCTGCATTTTCTAGAGAATAAATTAAGGGATATCCCATAGTTAACCATAGATTATCCCTTTGGTCAACTTTATTTCCAGCTATCCCTTATAGTTATGACTTTTGGAAATAAGAGGGGATATCTCGATATCCCCTCTTATCCCCTATTTCAAACACTACTTAGGTAGTGTTTGATAGAAAAAATATTATTCATGGATAAGTGTACGGGATAGAGTTTGTCCCCTGTCTATCCCTAGGGATATCCCTTGACTATCCCATTGATCATATCAAATGCAAAAAGGTAAATCCATAGGATAACTTTTTTTTTACTCTTATTTGGAGGGATAACCAGCTATTCCTGTATTTTCTAGGGAATAAATTGAGGGGATATCCTATGGTTAACCATGGATTATCCCTTTGGTTAACTTTATTCCTAGCCATCATTTATAGTTATGGCTTTTGAGAATAAGAGGAAATATCTTCTGGATATCCCTTCTTATCTCCTATTTTAGAGAATAAGTTCAGAGAATAATTCATGGTTAAATATGAATTATCCTCGATGATTAAACTTTTTCAGAAATATTTTTTCTACTTATAGCTTTTAGGGATAAGAAGATATTTACCCCTATCCCCTATTTTAAACACGACTTAACTTCTAATATTTTCCTTTTTGGAGCATGAATAGTTGAACTATTAAAATATATATATGAAATGAACTTCTAATTAAATTCTATATTAATTAAAACAAATTTTTACTCGATAAACAACGATTTAGATAAATAATATATTATTACTTTTTACCGTAAATTGTTAAGTTATTTCTTGCTATGACTTCTAAAAAGAAGGAGACCTGGTCAACTGTCTTTAAACAACCGCAATTATCGGGTCGTCGTTTCAAACGTCTCGATATTATTATTGGAAGTTTGACACCTTATGATTGACAAAGACTGATGCTTTATAGAAGTCCTCATCTTTTCTACTGTGTGTCTGAAATGTTTACTATTTAAGCGAACTTTATTATAAAATTATATCATAGATTTTTTTCTTTTTTTCTTTTGGCGTCCGTAGCGCGAAATTCGAAGCGGCCACGACATCCATCTGACGAAAAAAGCTGCTCTGTATCCTTCTGCCACCCGCGGCAGTCGACACGCACCAGAGAGCGGCCCTCCATTAGCCCGTTTCCGCGACGTTTCACGTGATGATTGGCAGGGGTTCAGAACTTGCTGTTCGGCGACTCCGCAGCGGATCCCACCGCCTCCGTAGAAACCGAGAACAGGAGGGGAGGAACGCCGTGGCGCGAGGAGCCGCGAAAGGGGAGGGTTGTCCGCACCCCCGCACCGCCCTCCGCAGCCGTCCATTTCGATCTCGACGGCCACCACTGGCCTCGTGACACCCAGCCGGAGGAAATCCCCGCGGGGCCCACCCGCCTCCAGCTGTCCTCCACTTCTCGAGTGCCGCGGAGGCACGGTCACGTGGTGACGCCACCGGTGGGCCCATGCGGAGAAAAGTCGGCCCGCATAATAATGGCTATGCGGTCATGCCTTTTTTTAAATCTGGTCACGTGCTGGGGGCGCCGAGCGGTTCTCGGCGTCGTCAGCGGATATCCAGTGCGGGAAGCGCGCTGTTTTTTTTTTTTTATTTTTTTTTTTTTTTAAGACGGATGATAAGAATCAACCTAAAATACAAAATTTACTTCAGCACTAAAGACATAAGTCTTTCTTTATTACAAGCCTCGAACGCTTCGAATTAGCTTTACGATAAGATCTAGCTCTTTAAATTTCTTGAAGAAAAGAGCAAATATCACATAGCAATGAATTACTAGGGATTTGATTAATGTTATCCTTACGAATTCATTAGATAAAGTTAGTGAGTCTTCATTCGTAAAAGGCTATGAGCAAAAAAAATCGAACTACATAAATAATGCCAGCTTACATAGCATAAAATTCAGTTATAAAAACAATAGGATCAATAATACCAAAATCATTCATGACAATAATATATATTAAATTTATAAATAATAAAAGTAGATTCTTTTATGCACATTATCATCAAAGTTAATTTTAGTAAGCCCTGTAAAATTTCAAAAGATGAAGACAGTAGCCCGGAAGCGCTCTGTTTGGAAGCAAACAGCGAACAAGTTTAATCCGATGAATTATTTATTTACCGATGACTTTTTATTTATTCTCTCATCGACGAATCCACCGTACGTTTAATACGCCCGCTCCGATTTCCGTCCTCTCCCGCTGGGCCAAGAGAAGCGAGTCAGAGAGATTATTATTAATTTATTCTATAAGGAAGAAAAAGGGAAGAAGGTTTTTTATTTATTAATAAATAAAGAAGGCTTCTTGCTTCTTCTTCCACTCACTGGCTGGCTTCGTGGGCTGTGTGTCTCTCGTATTTACGTCTCTAGCTCTGTGTGCTCTCTGCCACTCGCTGGTCTACGTCTCTGGCTCCTGCTGTTGCTCGCCAAGAGCGCTTGGCCTTTGGCACTTGCCCTGGTGGTCTGGCGTTCATCATTTCCAGAGGCAGCTAGGTTTTCTTGGGAAGCGTTCGGGCTTGAACATCGCGTTGCTTGACCTCGGAAGCTAGGGTTTCTGTCATTTGCCCATTGGGGGAGCTTTGGAAGCAGGAGCTCCGTTTCTCATCTCTCTCACACACTTCCTTTGTTGCCATCTTTCCTTGATTTTTCTTGGAGGGAGAGACCTGTTCTGTTGTCTGGAGTGTAGTGCGTTTTCCCGGGTTCAACGGCTCTTTCCGAGCTTGTTTTGGCGTCGGGCTTCTTTTCGGGTATGAGGTTTTGGCGTTTCCGGATGCATTAAAGGGAGGAGGTAGAGAAAAAGCTGGGATTTTCTTAGCTTTCGCGGAAGGGGATGGGGAGGAAATGACCTCTGGGTCCTGCTTTTCGCCAAGAAGGCTCAGCTTTTCCGTATCTCGTACCCAATCCCACGCCAGCGCCCCCTTTCCTGGCTTTTGTTGCTTTCTTGAGCAAGTCTTTCGAGTTGTTTAGGGCAATAGGGGTTTCTCTCCGAGCATTCTTGATCCAGTTTCTCCTTTTTTTTTTTATTGCTTTGGTCTTTTCTCCAGAGGCCGAAAAGTTTGAGTTCTTGTAGCGTTTTGGGTAAGGGAGGACCTAGCAATTTGGACTTCTGAAGTTTCTACTAGGGCTTTCCTGTAGTATTTTCCGTGTTTTAGGGTTTGGAAGTGGGGCGGAGGTCTCGAGTCAGTTGCATGGATGGGAGAGAAGGGATGGCAATGTCCGGGCCGGCGTCCTACTACATGCACAGAGGGATAGGCAGTCCCGTCGCCGGTTCGCAGCAGCCTGGGCTGCATGGGCTGCCGCCGGGGATCCGTTCGATGCCCAACCCCGGCTCCACCATGGCCGCGCAGTCCTCCGGTATGGTGGCCGGCGGGGGGCCGGTCGGGTCGGCGGCGTTTCAGGTGGACTCCTTGCCGCCTATATCTCCCCACGGCGGCGGCGGCGGCGGCCTGGGTGGCGGGGTGCATGCGGGAGTGGGCTTGGGGGGGTCCCCGAAGAGGAAGCGAGGGAGGCCTAGGAAGTACGGGCCGGACGGGTCTATGGCGCTTGCCCTGTCGCCCATCTCCTCTGCCACGCCCCCGGGTTCGGCGATAGGCTCGGCCTCTGGCTCGGTCGCTCCTACTCAGAAGCGGAGTAGAGGGCGGCCACCAGGCACTGGGAGGAAGCAGCAGTTGGCTTCGCTCGGTGAGTTCAGAAAAAAAAAAAAAAAAAAAACATAGCTTGCTTTGGATTGTTTCGAAGAGAAGCTCTCATTTTTATTACCGCTTCGTGCTTATTGTTGGTACTTCCTTTCTGTTGTTTGGGAAATTTAGTTAGTTAGCTCTCATTTTTTAAATCTATTAACGCTGTCTTAATAGATTTAGTTAGTTTGATCTTGATCAACTTTGCTTTTTTTTTTAATAATCTTTTTCCCTCGTGCTGTTTAAGATTGGCTGAGATTTGTGTCAAAAGAATACGCATAGGATATAAGAATCAATAATTTAATATTTGTCGGGTTCTATAAGCAAAGAATCCTGGCTTTCAGAGTATCCTTCTTGTTTAAACTTTTCCATAGAAATCCAAGATGCTTCCTTTCTGTTGTTCAGATCTTTAATTGGCCAAATGTTTATTATAATAATGTTCTGCTGATTGATCGCGTGATCTTGACATTAATATGCATTTTTTAAAACCTTGTCGTGCTCAGAGTTTTAACGTACGTGTTAAAAGAACACGAATAGGTTTTAAGGTAGGTGTTAAAAGAATACGGATAGGATGCAAGTATCAATAACTTAATATTTTGTCGGATTCTCCGAACGAAGAATCCTGATTTCCTCGGAGAAAGGAAATCCTAATTACGACGTTACAGTATCCAAGAACTTCTCGTGTAGATTCAGTGCCTCCAATCCGGTTAGAATACGTAAATTTGAAGTGGAAAATAATGATGCATAAAGAAACTGTCGTGATATCAGCAATAGAATAGCGACATATTGATGTCTTTGATTTTAATTCTGTGTAGCTTTTTATTGTTCATTTTTTGAATAATAGGGAAAACTACTTTTATTCGATACAGACAAATGATATATTCTGATTAATTGTTTACAGGAACAGCTATGATTTTGTTTGCCTTTGTATAATTAAATTTTTGTTAGAGATGTATTTTTTTTTCTAGAAAATAGTTAACCAAGTGGTTCTGCTTGCTTATATTCTTTTGAGCTCAAATGTCCTGGCATCCTGTATCAGCGTTCGGTATCAATATGCATATTAACATCTAAGCAATGTGAGTCTCGGCCCTTCTGTGACTTCCTATTGACACCCTGCAACGTGTTGAACTGGAGCCTATGCTAGTAAAAATTTTTTCCTTTGTCTAAAATCTTAATTAATTGAAAACTTCTTATTATTACAGTTGAGATGTTGGATTGTTTCTAATTGTTCACAAGGTTTTGTTCTTACCTGACAAAGCTGGTAGATTGAGCTTCTTGATCTGATTGCTTGCTCTGTTTTTTCTTAAGTGGAGACTTCCTATCAAATCCTTGACATCTGATATTTTGTGTCAGTAATGGAGCCTTTTTATGAGTTGGCTACCTTATTGGTCCTATTGGATAATGAATTTTGATATTAAACTGCTCCATTTTTTACCATTTTATAAAGAGAGGAACCATTATATAGGGAAACTTCATCTTGGTGAGTATAGAATCCACCATCTGGTAGCAGTTGCTCAAGGTGTTTTTTCTTTCTTTTTTCCCCCACTTTTTGTTTAGTTCTTAGCTATGCCTTCCTTTGCCTTGTTTCATTGTCTATAGAACTAATTAATGAGGAAGGTATATATGGGCGAAGTCTATTAACCTGTCTTCAAGTGGGTACCTTAAAATGCTGAATGCGAGATATCATTTTTGAGGAAGTGAGATTAGATGGCGCCAAGTGACTGCATATCCTGTGCGTGTGCACGCAAAAAAAACCCGCCCAATGAACACAGGATAATCTGTATCCATATTTTAAATTTTATCAGGTATGTTGTTTGTTTTTTAAAATGCTACCTATGATTGGCTGTGGATTTCATGGTTTTGTTCAGTTGTATTTTCATGAAATTGAATGACATTATTTACATTAATTTAGCATGTTTGAGTCTGAGACCTGTTTGCCTGCTGTTGAATAGGGGAATGGATTGCTGGTTCAGCTGGTATGGGTTTTACGCCACATGTCATAACAATTGCTGTAGGAGAGGTATGATTTGCACCCTAGATCTTTCTCAGTCAATGGCAACTACTGTTGTAAATCATATTTTTAGTCCATCGCAATAGCTTTTTTTTTGCCAGACATGTTTATGATTATGAGTTTCTGTCACACATCCTGAACTGATTTGAGTCTAGCGAGTTGTTATGGAACTGTTTTTTGCACCTAAGGTTTTCCAATGCCCACATGGTGGTATTAACCTAGTATTTGAACCAGTAAGAATATCAAGTAAAGGTCATCTTGTGGAACTTAATATTCATTGGTTTATTTTAGAACATTTTCATGATATATTTGGATAAAATTCTAGTGTCATCAACAAAAAGCATGCTAAAATTAATATCACCATATTCGTGATTATCTTGGGCATTAAGTGGAAATCCTGCATATAGCTGTCTATACATGCATAGGCAGACATAGTCAATGCAAAAAGCTGATATGGTTCAACTGCAGTGAAGAAAGTTGCTCACATTACCAAGTGATCTTTTTATGTTTTAGCAATCCAAAAGCTGGTGAGTTTTGCAGTTTCTTTATGACTTGTCCATTCCATTTGATAAAACAAAATTAGCTGACTTGTTTTAATAATTAATAATTAACGTTGTCCTACGGTCCATTAGCCATATTTTGAAATGAGGGAAAATGATTGTAGTACATAAGATAATATTGAGGACATGTGAAGAGTGGTACTGCATACGGTATGTAAAACTCTACAATTTTGCACCTTGTGGCTTTCTCTTGACTTTGTATCCTGTTGATAATTCATTGAGTTGTTATTAATACACTCAGTGTTGGTAGGTAAGGACATGAAATTGTTAGGTTTTATTGCTTTTCTTTTTGCAGAGTTTGTTTGTCCTGCACATTCTGGTGATTCAAAAGCATTATTTAGTTATAATTCTATCCAACTTCTCAGACTGCACTGGGTAATTTTAAAATTAATTGAAATCCTAAGTTTTTAGTCCAAAAGATGATTTCAATGCTCTTTCATTCTTGTGCAGGACATAGCATCCAAAATAATGTCTTTTTCACAACAGGGGCCTCGGGCTATTTGTATCCTCTCAGCGAATGGTGCTGTCTCTACAGTGACCCTTCGCCAGCCAGCAACTTCTGGTGGCACCGTCACCTATGAGGTTAGAGATTAGTCATTTATTTTCTTGGATGAAATATGTTGATTTCTACATAAACATTTAGATTTGTTTATCTTTTTTTATTGTTGCAAGTCCAATGGGGTAACTAATCTAGACATAGGAAGACAAGATTTATCTTATTTGTCATATGTGTCATGAATGTGTTACAAAGTTGACTAAGAATAACTAGGAGCTGAAAGTATGGCATGCTTGCACTGTTAGATGTGGAACAACAGGGGTAATGTGATTGGATGCGTTTGCACTAAGTATAACTTGTCGAGAAGCATAGATTACCTGATTCAGATACCATGTAATTGGGAAGTACAAGTAATAGTTTCCATATGGACCCTGGCTTCTTGTGCATGAGCTGAATATAAGGAAGTTAGATATAATCTGTTGGCTGACTAAGGGACATTAACAAACTTTAATTGGACCTTCAATGCTAGGTGTCGGCTTTTGTATTACAAGCTTGTGTCATATGGGATGTGGAAGTTTGAGATGATGTAATGCCCTCAAAATTATTCACAGATGTGAATAGTTACTTGGTAATTGACCTGGCATTTAGGGGCAGGTGGTTTACTAAGTCATATCTTATGGAACTTTTCAAATTCCTTGTAACCACTCTAATTTGGTCCCAGCCATCCTCCCTGTTGCCTTGATTCAGGAGGTGAAGTTATGAGAATGAGGACTCTAGTGTTGGGAACTATGTAGTTAGAGAAAAAAGAGATGATATGCTCCAGTAATGGTGGTCATATATCTAGAATGCCAGAATATCTATTGTTGAGGATCCGAGAAACTGATAATGTGAGTCAAAAGAAGGAATCACTGACACAGGTTAAACAGCATTTTATCTGCTAAGCAAGAGAAATAAAACTAACTTGCAAAGAATGCTTAGGTTATGAAGAATTATACGGCATTTGTGGTCTTGGGTCTTGGGCCCTTGTGAATTACAAAACGTTTATATGCTAAACTGGAGAAAAACGAATGTCAAGTTGCTTAAGGTATTTTGGTTTTCAAGGAATCTTGTGGCACTTGAGGTCCTGGTAGATATGGCTGAAAACAGATAATACTTCTGCTTATGTCCTCCTAATGCAGGATGCTAAGAGAATGAACTTTAGTCTCTACCAAAGCACAAGAAACTGTGTGATGGAAAGATGAGAATCAATCAGATCCTCAATTCATTTCCAAGAGTATCATGGCTACATTTTAAAAGATCTTTGATGGGGAAGAAGGCTAAGAATTACCTGATTATTTGTTGACATTAGTGCTTTATAAAAAAAGAGTGGTATGTAAAGAAGGGTTACCCTAAGCTCTACCTAGAAATCAATATATTTTTTGTTTGCCACCAATCTGACCTGATAATTATGGGATAGGATAGCCTCTTGTGTCTGGGTTACAGCTTAAAATACGACTTAGTTTTACTGTAAAGTGGTTTAAATATATGATATCGGCTGGGCTTTTATAACAATAGGCAATATGTAGGATACAACTTAGTTTAGCTGGAAAGTGATTGAAACATATATCCTACAGGGCTTTTACAATAATAGGCAATGTGGCTGTCTTTTTGTGGTTGTTAAAGAAAAGAAGGCTACATTTGCATTTCTTGAATATATAGCTAGCTACACTGATCTTGTGATGTTCTGTTCACTTGTGTCCTATTTGCAATTTCCACCTTATTGATAGCAAGACAAGATTGGATTGTATGATGTGTATTTTAAAAACACAGATCCAGATTTTATATCTAATTATTGCTATCCCATTTGGACCAGGACATTGTGTTGCTATCCATAAGGTTCAATTTTTTGTTTAGACATCATGTCACATCTATGTTTGGTCCACATGCACTTTATGTGCCTATTTTCCAGTTTTTCTAAAGCAAAATGTCTATTACCTTGTTTCCATTGTAGGATTTGATTATATTAGAATCACTAAAACACTAAAAAATAAAATCCTTTCAAATATGCTAGAAAAGTTGACAAAGGCTCAAGCTACACCAAGGTACTAAGGTTTCTTGGGGCCTGGTCACTCAAGCTCACACCTTAATGGAAGTGAGGCTCAAAAATATACAATACTTATAAACAATAATGAACACATGATTCTAAACATGTTTTATTGGATATTGGAAACAGATATTCTTAGCTTCACCTTGGCAGGTTGATAGATGTTTCTGAATGTAAGAGCCTAACGTCTAGCTAGCAGTAGTAGCCATCACTTAAATAAATCATGTTTCAAGTACTTAATTTCATAATCTAAATGCCTGAGCAACAAAAAAGTTGGGTATAATATTTTGACCAAATGAGGATGAAGAGGTGGATGGGTCATACATGTCTCAAAATCTTATTTTGGTTTTGGCCTAACTAGATGGGTTCTTGGTAGTTTTGGTTGATTTTGTTCCAACCGGAAATCAGCAATTTATTTTGAAGATAATATAAAAAAAGAAATGTCTTTGAAAAATAAGAAAAGATAAAAAAGCGTTGAAAACTAATAAGGGTAAAACACATTAGCCATCAACTTGAAGTATATTGTATGTTTATATTATTTAGGGCATGAGAATATATCAAATATGTGGTTTCAGATAGAAGCATCCCTTCATTTATTTATTTGTTTCCTGTTTTTATTTTTTGGGTTGGGGAGGGGGAGGGGTAAATATATCATTTTACTGATTGGGGACGGTAAATCTGACCATCAAAATGTCTAAATCTCTTCTCAATCTGACGTTGGAAGATTTTCAAATATCTTGGAAGCCTGCAATGTCAAATTTAATGTCAGGGGGTTATCCTTTTCATCATTTAAAGAATTGAAGAAATGAAAATTCGACAGCGATTAGAAATTTGTTTTGGCCAAAATTGAAACGTTAGTCATATGGAGCTTAAAACATGGATCAAACTTTCAACGTTGTCATCTCTGCATAGAAGAAGATAGTTTATGCACATCTGATGATTGATATCTTAACTCATGCCATACAGTACATTTGCCATTGCTATCATTACTTGGCTTGAAGTCCTGTTCTTCAGATAGTTCTGCATGCATCTAACTCTTTGTGAATCCACCTTTTATGTATGCTTTTGTCCTCCACAGACATTAATCAGAGCTTAAAACTTTTCATGTTGTTTATGGGTTAATTTCCAAATGTTGGGTCCTTTAGATCCTTTCTATGCTCAGGAGCATTTTGTTAAAGTTATTTATTTCCATATTTCACTGTCAAGCCCTTGTTGGCGAGCTTTCTATATGTTGAACTTAGCTTGATGCAACGCAGAGTGTTTGGGCAGATATGGAATTCACAACCCGGTTACATTCTTTCCATGGTAACATGGAGCATTACAGCCTTTAATATGCAACTATGAAGGCATGATCAAGCTCATCTTAATTCAATGTCCGGTGGTTGCTTCCGTGGACATTGTGTATTAGCTTATTCTTTTTACCTTTGTGGGCAATAGTATAGACTGCGTGCTCTCTCCATCTCCAGTCATTCATATGCAACCAGACAAGCTGACAGCTTGGAATTAGATATCTTGGCACCATTGGGCTCATCAGCCTAATTATGAAATCAGGCAATATGGCAAGGATTGATGGTGCACAATTTTTAAGATGCTAATCTATGAGTCTCAATTTTTTGTTGTTATGACATTTCAACAGACCATAGTTATGGTACTTCAGCCTAAAAATGAGCTTCTAATCATGGCTTTTCTGCTCTCCTTAGATTCAATATATTCTTTGATCTTTTGATATAGTTTATTGTCCTTGGCACATCTTTGTGTAATCTCCATTGTCTAGCTTCATATTCATAGAGTTGTTCTGTAAATTGAGTTGTTCCACAAAATTGCATTCGTTTGTTGTTAAAATCGATCATATCTTGAATCCATCATGCTATATGACTTAATATGAAATCCATAATATCGTAGCAAACTTCTCTTAAGTTGGTAGTATTTTAGGATTGGAAGTCCTCTCTTGTTGACCAGTCCTTGGTGTTCATCCTACTTACGTTAAGCAAGGTGATTGTCTCAATTCTACTGTATTCTGAATCTGTTGCATGTCTACATGCACTGTATCAACATCTAGGAAAGTACTAATCAAGATTGGTTTTCATTTGATGGCATATTCTTGATGCTTATACTTTGAGAGTAATTTCTAGTGTAGAACAGTTCATGCTGCAATAATTTTAGATATGAGAAACCATTTGTTTGTCGCCATTTTTAGGACATGGTGATCTGAGATCTGTTTTAGGCATTATTAGGAAAAATAGTATATTCTCATCAAATTAAATTTGTGATAGTGAGATCCTCAGCATCATGAAACTTTGCATAATTTGGCTCCTCATGAGACAAACCATGAACTGATTTGAACTGGTGAGATCAAACATGTATAACTTTTTTTTTTCCTGTTGTTTTCTATTTAATTGATTGATTTGTGGCTTCTCAGCAATTATAAGGTACTCCATTAAAAAAAAAAAGAGAAAAGAATATATTATTGTATAATGACATGTAAATAACTTTATTGTACTCCATCATGACCAACAATCTCACTATTCAACTTCAGTCAATAATCATTAGTATATGAAAAATTTACACTTCTTTTCTGTCACATTTTGACACCATCCAATTCTAGGTCAGGAGTTAACCTGCTCTTTACTCTCATTCACTACTGTTCACTGTTTTTGATTGTTTGTGTCATATTCAGTAACCTGTTATTCTCTCAATATTTTGCATCTTTAATTATATTTTATTTGCACATGACACCCTTTTTGTTGCTTATTTCTGAATAAAGGTATCCATTTTCAGTATTTGCAAATCACGTGTATATTTCCTTGTTAGCTATTTCTTGATGGAAATATTGTTGTCTTATTTAAGGCATGTGATCAGTTTGGAACCTACAAAAGTTGATGCACATGGCAAAGATGATACAATCCCTTTTGATCAAAAAGATCTTTGCAGCTTGTAGATTGGAATTTTTATATTTTCATTAATGGAACACATCCTCATGCACATGTGCACACAAATGGATGTATATTTATGCCCATGCATATGTTAAGTCTGCAGTTTGAGGGAATTGTTTCTCTCATCCAAACAGCTTAATCACAGTGCTCATGCAATGGAAAAGGTTGATCTGAGATAAAGCTGGCATCCTTAGTGTGTAACCTTTCTAAAGACACGGTCTAATAATATTTGTTGATCCAAAGCATATAAAAACTCCTTGGGGAGTCAAGTTCCATGGCTTCAAGTTCCATGGCTTTCTGGTTCCAAGTTGCATGAATTTAACCATTTTGGGTGCTGATCAGTTAGTCAAAGTTTAAACATGGCTTTGGATTGTGTGAGGGAAGCCTGGGATCAGTTTGATCTAATATACCATCAAACTGATTTTTGATCTAATCTATTATCAAACTGATTAATATTTATAGTAGCTGTTCAGCTGTAAAATATGCTTAATCCTGACATGATCCTTGTGAAATAATAACTAATCTATTTTTTGATGGGGAAAGGCATGGAACCTTGGAAGAGATGGCTATGAAGAGGGCAACTGCATCAAAGTATAAGGAATACGCCATCGCCATGATTAAGAGGTTGAAGAGTTACACATAGCATCTTGTAACTATCGAGGTTTATTCCCACTGCTTTTGAGCTTTGGCCTTACAAGTCCCCATTCACCTCTTCTTATAGCAGCCTTTTTCTGTATTCTGTTTCACATGAGGTGGCAGTGCAGTTGGCTAATGCTAGCTTATAGAAGAGTTATTTCAAGATTGAAAGTTCAAGCTTGTCATGCCTCATTGATGTGACAAGCTGTAAGGAGAAAAATTGTGCTCTTGTAACAGTTTGAGTAATCATGTGATGAGGTCTATTTTTCCATTCACCTTCTGTTTTGTCATTTTGTTTGTGCCTTAAACTTTAAAATGCTGCACTAGCAAGGGATTTCTCATTGGTAGCACCCGTATTCTAATCACATCTAGTCTGAAGGGCCATGTATGTACCGTTTTTGTAGTTGAGATTTGCTTGACTCTCTTCAAAAACCCCGGCTTTATATGGTTCATGGAAGTGCTGGCGAATGGAAACCATTACCTTGGAGTTAAACCCCATTTCAAGTGTTATGACTTCTGTAAACAAGATGTGCATGCTTGATCTGCCCTGGTTACCTTTGGATGACTTAATCCTAAAGTTTGATTTCTAATATAGAAGATTAAAGGAGGTCATCTAACCTACTTGCCCGTACAAGGCCCTTGATATGACAGTCCTTGCTTTGAGTTTGTATTAATAAACATATGCAGAGGCAACAAATTGGTAAGATTGTCTAGTTGCGATTGGAAAAGTTGATTCAGTCTAGGTCTTTTGTGATAATGCAAATATGAAATATCAGTGTTACTTCTAATAACAAGATAATACTCGCACTACCATATACAGTTTGGTGAAGAATTTTGTGAACACTAGTAATTCAGTTGTGATTTCCATGTAATCTTTGTAAAAAGTTCCATGTTCTTACTCGTAATTGGTTTTTTTAAACTTTTTTAGGGCCGCTTTGAAATACTCTGCTTGTCTGGATCCTACATGCTGACTGATAGTGGAGGATCCCGTAGCAGGAGTGGTGGTTTAAGCATCTCTCTCTCTAGCCCTGATGGTCGTGTGATTGGTGGTGGTGTTGCTGGATTGCTGATAGCTGCAACTCCGGTACAGGTAAACTAGTTGGGACCTGTTATATCTATGCATTTGAGTTCTGATATGCTATTGCACTTTGGGCATGTGTTCTTTTAATGATAACCTAGTCTCACTTTGGGTCAAAATTTTAACCTTTTTTTTCATATTTAGACGTTAAGTTGGGATCCTTTTTAATCTGAGATTGGACAGGAGAGGGCCAGTTCACTAATCATGGCCAGCTCTGGATGGCACAATGGCTGTGATTGAGCAGGGCCCACCATTTTGGCAAACTGGCCCTCTCTATTTCCGATCATGATTGGAAAGGATCCAAATTCTTGGACTTCTGAGAAGGTAGTTGGTATCATTTTTTTATATGTGGGGGATAGAAGTTTATATATACATGTGTCTCTACTATTATAAAGTGAACTTTGGTGTTTGGACTCCAACCCAGAGTTTCATTCTAAATTTCTTATTATATTTCCCAACTTTCATCTGTTAAAGAGTGTACCACTTATTTAAAGTTTCCAGCCTACTTTTCTCAGATTCCACCCAAAAAAAAAAGGTTCTCATAACCACCTGAGACTCCTCTTTTCATCCTGCTTTGCACCCACTCCATATGCTGAAATATGTGCATCATATGTGCCATACGCTCATATTATAAGCACAACACTATATTGATCTCCACCCTTGAAAAAATAGTTACTTGCTAGACCTTTTATGTTTGACTGGCGCGAAAAAAAAAAAAAAAAAATTCTTAAATTTTTGTAGGTCATAGTAGGAAGTTTCATCCACGGTAGATCGAAAGGAAAAGGCAAAAGCAAAAGCAAGAGGAGTGAAGAACCAGATACTGAATCCGATCATCCAATCGGGGATCAACAGAGCCCACCATCCAGCGCAATGCCCAGCCAAAACCTCTCCCCTTCTGTCATGGGAGGATGGCCTGGTCCAAGACAAATAGACATCCGGAATGCTCACATTGAGATCGACTTGACCCGTGGATAGTCAGTCCATGCTGTGTATTCATACTTTGATGGATGGTATGTGTATGTGGCTTCTGTAGGATGATTGGGGAGCCTTAGGGAAAACTAGGAAACATTGTGCGAGTCCTGCTGAACTCACATCTTATTCCTGCTTGTTCTCATTTTGTACTAACTTCATTTTGCAGAAGATGTCAACCAATTGTTGCCTTTTTTGGTTTCCTCCATTGTGGTATTAATTAAGCATTAGATGTGGTTAAATGTTGGCTGTACATTGCTGGTTTGCCATCATCTCCTTAGGGTACATACTATACATTAATCATGGAGGACTTCTGTTTCTTTGCTGTTCTCTCAGGCAGCAGGAAATTTTGGAGATCGTTGGCACGTGGTGGCAAGCCTTTTTCAGTTTAGTGTTGCCTGTAATCAATTTGTGCGCACAAAGCCTTTAATGTGTAATGTTCAAGGCGTATTGCCAATTTACTTCTGATCGTTTTGATTGGATCCAGTTTGCCTGGAGTTTGGGTCATGTGGCTTGTCATTTTAATGTTGTCAGACTTTAAATTTCATGTGATTACGTTTGGTGCATTTCATGGTATGTTCCCAACCTGGGGCTCAAGAGTGGGATGTCATTGTGAGCTACCACTCATTAGGAAATTGAGGAAATTATATTGAAGAAGAAGTTTGGTCCGGTATAACCTGCAGCACTAATCTGGCATCATTTGGCAGGTATCAGCATATCTGAATTGCGGTCCATAAGTTTCATCTATAATCCCCTTTGCTTTTCCCAGTGAATCCCATCTTATGTAGTGATGTGCAGCCGATTGCCAATAAATTTTGATAAATATCCAGTCCTGAATGTATTTTGTGATCGAAGAAAGTCATCTTTTCTTAGCCTAATGCACTCCTAACGTGCTCATGTGAGTCAGGATTACCAAGGTTGCAGAGGACCCCACCCCAACGGAGAGCCAAAATCACAGCTCATCAGCATATCAACTGTTTGATTAGCTGGCGGGAGAACTTAAAAACAACTTGCGAGTTAGAATGGCTTGAGCAAAATAATGAGCTCGTCTGTGACACTCGTATAGCCAGCCGGTTTTTAGCACTAAAAAATCAGCAGATGCAATGCAACGACAGTATGTTCAACAGGCAATGGGGAGCCTTATCACTTCGAGCAGGACAGCACCAACCGAACGAAGTTCAACTTGTAATCAAACTCAAACCTCTCCATGATCTGTTTGCTAAACAACAAAGTCACCAATGTTCTTCTCACTGGAATGCATGACATATCAGCCACAAAAAGAAGTAGAAGAAAGTACACCACCAGCACATTCTCAAGCGAGAAGCACAGGAAGTTTTCCCAAATTAATAGGACTGAGCTTAGTCCAATCATAAGAGAGGTCCAGTGCAAATCACTCTCCATGCACGTACCCTCTAAAAGGAGAGTGATTGGGAACGGCACGGCGTACATATTCCTTGCCCTGTCCAACCGCTCATTTTTCCTAAGTGCACAGAAGGCTTATTGCTCCGGACCTTTCCAGTTCAAACATCGAAGAAGATCCAGAATAAACTCAACATGGCAAAGCAAGCTTGAATTAGAGACCCCAGCAAGTTACCTAAGTGAATAGCTAACTGCAGAAATAGATGCATAAATCAAGCATATATTTTCCTAAAGATGCATTTATTAAGTGTTTAAACTAACTAACCCAAGCAACACTCATAATACAAATATCAAGATTCACGTGCACACAAGCACTTATAGGTAACAGTGCATAGACAAACATCCTGAACGGTTTTATTCATTGTGCCTGAAGCAACAAGCATGCCTAGTTTTAGTAGTACCAAACGATGCCTAAAGTTGAGCAACACTCTGGCAAATAGCTCCAAGCAAGTGAAATTTAGTTGAGTCCCAGCAGCTTCTTTACATCTTTCTGCAAATGGATACAGATTCCACGTGTTGATAGATCATCTTTTAAGGTAGTGTTTGAAATAGGGGATAAGAGGGGATATCCCCTCTTATTCCCAAAAGCCATAACTATAAGGGATAGCTGGGAATAAAGTTAACCAAAGGGATAATCCATGGTTAACCATGGGATTATCCCCTCAATTTATCCCCTAGAAAATGCAAGAATAGCTGGTTATCCCTCCAAATAAGAGTAAAAAAAAAAAAGTTATCCTATGGATTTACCTTTTTGCATTTGATATGATAAATGGGATAGCCAGGGGATAAACTCTATCCCGTACACTTATCCATGGATAATATTTTTTCTATCAAACACTACCTAAAGGTTTAACAGTAAATATATAATGCTATCAGAATGACCAGCATCTTTGAGATGGACTTGACGAGATGGAATGGTTTTGTTTACCTCAATGCTCAGAGGGGAAGTAGTCGGGGCATAACGGTCCACCACATGCCCTTCCTTGTCGACCAAGAACTTTGAGAAATTCCACTTAATGCTGTCTCCAAAAAGGCCACCTTTGCTGGATTTCAGGAACTTATAGATAGGTGCAGCATTGTTCCCATTTACATCAACCTAATTCAGAACAGAGGCCAGATTCAGATAATCAGATGATATACAAGTATTGGTCATCCACCCCTGACAGGCACTTAAATACTTGGCAGGTCAGCATGGCAATTGGATTAAAATTCAATGCATGCCAGGAATATCATCTTCATAATTGTCTTTAACAGTAAGCATCTTTCTATATGCACAATGCTACATCATGTGGTATACAATAGGATTGCGCACCAATGAGAATGTTTACACACGAGATTTTTTTTTATTATTTCCATTAATCTCGTATTCATATATAAGAATGAATGTGTGAATTGTGCTGCTTTCCTTCAAAATTCAGACTAGATGGCCAAAATGAAGCTCAAAAATATATTACAAGCAAATTGGAAAGGGTTGCTCCCATATCTGAAGAGTTTTGGAAGAGTCAAATCTATGCAGCCTTATCCTCGCATGTGAAGAGGCTGTTTCCATGTTTTAAACCCGTGACAATTAGGTCACAATGGAGCAATCTTTCAGTTGCGCCAGGCTCACCCTCATTAGAGCAAGTAAATTGGGAAGTGGATAAAAATTTCATCCCATAAGGAGTGAAATAAAAGCAAATCAAGAAACTAAAAGATTCATGGTAAATAGGAGCATGCCTACATAAAGAATGCATCAAGGAATTATAACAAAACAAGTTTATAGATGTTGCTCATTGGCAATATTTTGTACTTTGCCAGCCTGGGGCAACCATGACAAAAAGAAATTCAAAATTTGATTTAGGTTACCTTGTCAAAGATTGGGTACTCAGCTTTGAATCGAGTACAAGCAAATTCAAGGATCTGCTCATTGGTTCCTGGTTCTTGTGCCCCAAACTGATTGCATGGAAACGCCAGAATCTCAAGACCTGCATGGTGCAAAGAATGGAACAAGAAGATAATGGAAATTTCTTTAAAATCCCATTTTAGAAATTAGAGCCGTTTATGCACAAAATCTGTAAATTTCAGAAAATTTTAACTTCATTGTCTTCTGTGTGTTGAAAACACAAGAAGCTCTTGACCACTGGCAGAGCCAAATGGAAAAGGGAGATGGAGAGGGGGAGATGCAGTTGCCCCCTCCTCACCCCCACCCTGTTTTTCTGAAATCTAGTAACACAGGTTGATTTGTTGGAGCAGTGCTCCTTTCCTGTTTCCATTTCCTGTTTCCACAGTGCCTGTCCCCCTTCCCATATGTAAAATAGCCAAAACTCTCTCTCTCATCCCTGCTTTTGCATTGACTACCCCACATCCAATGGTTCTCACTCCTTGCAAGTTCCTGAGTTCTGGTTCCTAATTCCCATGGAAACCTCTATCCAACAGCCTTAGCTCTTAATGGGTTTTTAGGTAGCAAAGCATCATTTGGAAGTATTAAAAGAAAATCAAGTATGGAGAGAAATGAGAAGAGAGAGACTCTAAAACTTTCTGAATTTCCTTTCCACTTCTCTAATTTGGAACAACAGCAAGAAAAACCCATCCTTCATCCATAACAGCAGTGACATCTTCATTAGCCACGTTTAGAGGCAAAATCTTGTTGTCTCATTGCCCCAGCATAAACTGATTTCGAGTGATCAGTTTATTAGCATGACTTTTAAGTCACAAATCTGTATAAATTTTTCTTTAAATTTATTGCTTTTTTTTTTAAACTCAACATGCCTATAAGCACCACTGTCAATTTAAGTTTTTTTTTCATTACGTCGATGAGTAACACTGGACATTTATGCCTTGTCTCTACACAAAAATCCTGCCTCCACCCCTTCTCTCGGTCATCTGATTGCCATGATTGTTCAGTGGGATTTGGGAACTATTTTAGAGCCCTTAAATTTTGAAGCAGTTGTTTTCTGGAAGCTAATTACTATGATTGTTGAAATCAGTTGAATCTCCCTATATATGGAATGAGAATGTGAAATCACATTAAAATTAAATCTCCCTATATGAAATAAGAATGTGAAATCCCATTAGCATTAAATCAGATGGTGTTATTTCACTATATCTAATTTTGTTACATCTTGTTAGCTTAATTTCTCATTGAAAAATTGTGCACACTGATTTGGTAAAGATTGATAACCCTCAAGAAGCAAACAAAATCACAATAACTCATACCATGCACTAAAAATATTTAAAGAAAACAGTCAAGGAAACATTTGCCACCACATGATTCCAGGTTTTCCACCTATTCATGCAGGATCTTTTCCCATACAAAGAAAAAACTTGAGTATACAAGGAGTGATGGCTCCCTCCATTTATTTTTTCGTTTTATTTTTGGAGAGGTGGTCCTCTGCAGTTATTTTCACAAACAATTTACAATCAGCAAATGTGGTTGGTCCTCCTCCAATATATGCAAATTGTATAATCAAACAAGACTTCCAAGCAATACAGCTATTTGCTGCACAAGATCAACGAAACATATTATTATTGGACTCTCTACAATTTTATATTGTTTAAAAAGTCTAAGTATAGAATACTTTCAAGAACCTAAAATTAGATTGGCATTCATTGTTATCAATTCCATAAAGCATATTCAACTAGTGCAAGATGAGAATGCTATCCCTCTTGGTCTACACATTTCTAGAGGCCTGAATAGACAGGCACTTTGTGTCTTTTTTTTTTTTTTTGGAATGTGACTAATCATGGAAAAGCCAAAACTAAAGTCTAGAACCACAGAGCTTGCCACTTACATGTTTTCCTCAATTCAACATTTTGGTCTCACAACTATTAAAAATCCTAAACATAGTGAATTTTCAAGACACTCTACTTGAAATTGCAAAATTACTGAATCCAATATGAGAATTGATATTAAAATCAAGTAACTTGTTCGTAGCAAGTCTCTTCTATAAAAGTTACATAGTCATTAGAGGGAAGTTTATGTCTTTTAATTGGTGCAAGAATGCTACTTAAGTTATAATTGTACCACGTGTTGACATTATTATTATTACTATTTTAAGGCTCATTTTGGTGCTTTACTGAACCAGAATATGCAGACTAAAATTAAAGAGATTTCACGAATAAAATTTCATTTGATTCATGTTAATAGAGGCTTCTATAGGCCATTTCCTTTAAGTGGTCACCCTCAAAATGGTAATTCATTTTTGGTATTTTTTTTCTTGCATTAGTTTTATTTTCTCATATAACAGCACTACAACTTACAAGCAGTACCAACATATATCATTCTAGGTCAGGGTTACTAGTAAACCATGTTGTTATTAAAGCAATGGTTATTTAACATGGGCTTGCACATATCTACATTCTGTATGAAGAAATCTCACCAGGTTGAGGAATAAAGGTCATTGGCAAGATTGCCTCTTAGTTACAATGGAAAAATGATGACACCAAGAAGAACTGAAACTCTATCAATGTTGGTTATTATTTAAAGCTGCTGCTCTCTGAGTGTTTTGTTCATTTCATTCAATAAATGTTGCAAATATACCAATACTTTGATTCTTTTTGATCTTTTGACATTGCCCATTCAAAAATCTCAGAAATTTAACAAACTAAATCGCAATAACAAAGCCTAAAAACCTTTTTTTCTCACTGATAAATTTATTACATAATTATTACGTGATAGTCCAATAAAACTATTTCAAAGCTATTGTGCTTTAGACTAAAGCTGGAGAATTATAGACTTCATAAATGGGGAACTAAAAAATCAGATTTTGGTGTTCATTGAACAATAACCAGTTGAATTAAGATAGATACATAAGACCAGTCTGGCAATAAGACATAAACAGGCCAGACACATACCTTTGTCCTTGTACTTTTCATACAGCGTACTCAGTTCTGTGTAGTTTGAGTTAGTCAACCCACTGTAAAAGATGGATGATAAACGAAGACTTAGATACTGAAGAAACTAAAACCAAGGTTTAAACAGATCGAAACTATAGCAATTATGATGTAATGCTATATTTAACAGTTAAGAAACTCTTCAAAGAAGAGAAACAAAACATGACCATTGAGATGCTACATTCACAACAGCAGAACCTTTCCCTTGTAAATACTGAGGTCCACATCATTTCCCCTAGCATCCTGCACATAATGAAATACTGCTCATACTCAAATCCTCTTAAGTCAATAAATCAACTACAAAATCGACATAACTCAAGATAAAGTTTTGTCACGTGTCGACCTAAAATCCCACAAACTATCTCAAAACCCTGAAAATTTTGATAAAGAGCACTCCTTTTTTAACGAATTGTCTAATATCTCATGGTCCCAATCTCGCAAACCAGAAACATAATCTCATAACACTATCCTAGGAACTATATTTTAGCCTTAAACGCACACACACAAAAAATCATGCAAATATATCTTAAATTTCTCTTTCATGAAACAAAGAGAGCATTAAAAAAAGATTAAATCAAGGAAAAGATCTAAAATTTCGAATTTCAAACAGAACAAGAAACGATTCAGTGAAAAAAACCAAATCTTTGGAAGATCCCACCCTCAAAAACCCCAAACCACACACCCTCAAAACCATGAAATCGGAAGCCAAGACAAGCACCAACCTTCACAGTGAAGTCATGGACGGTTTGTGTAGCGTGGGAGGACTGGCTGGCCATCTGAGAAGCGAATCTAGAGAACCGCAGAGGCGTTACCGGCGAAGAAGAAACAAAGCTCGGGAAGTCGAATCCACGGAGATCCCGCCAAGGCGAAGAAGAGATCCTCGAAGGGACGAAGACGAGGGTCCTGCGGGAGAGAGACGACAGGGCTCTGGAGAGCCGGAGAGGGGCGGAGAGCGAGAGATTTCTCAAATAAACCAGGCGAGCGAATGCCGATGGAGAGGAACCGAGCATGCCTAATAGGAGACCCGTATCTTTTATTGGATTTGGAGCCGCGCTAAGCGGTAGCCGAAAGAGAGAATGGTTCAAGAGCGGCGGAAATGGGCTGGAGACGGGGAGTGGCTCCACGTTGTAGGTGATAATCGTGACACGTTCAGCAGTTGGTCGTCGACCAGCGATGTTGACACTTTTTTAATGAATTAGGGTTCGGATTCTTAGTTCATCATTTGTAGTTTAGCTAGCCTCAAAAGTATATGGCTCTCATGGCAACATTAAGTCTTGTTATGTTTCGTTTCACAATGTGAACATTTTATATGAGGCATGTTTTTTTTAGCACTTGATCACTTCTAATTAATGAATCCATAATTATGCATCAATTAGATTCATCTTGATGTAGTTTAGTTTAACTCCGTCAAGGTCGGTCCCAAGTCTAGATAAAAAAGGAGGGTTGTGTTAGATAGCTGATAGCCAGCGTAAAATTTCGTTAGAACTCTTAAAACGTAAATTTTGTAATCAAACTATACGAAGGCTAGAACGTTCCCGTTAAGAGACGCATTGCATTTGCCTCCGGATATTTCAAAAAATGGGCAAGGGGCGCTGCACTGGCATCCGAGTGATGGTGATAAGTGAGCAAGGGTTCCTGTACTATGAATGAGTGTGGGTAAAGAAGTTAGTCCATGATAGTCAGCTTAAAATAGCAACATAAAACATAGGAACACTAATAGGTAAAGCTATGGAGATAGTGGATACTATGATTATGAGAAAAGTAAATATAATATGCTCAAGGACGATCTTAAGTTTTCTGAACCAGCTATTGAAATTGGAACCATTCAACTTGTCACTATCCAATAGGGACCTTAATGATAAATTAGTGGCCATGTTCTGCATAAGGAAAAACTAAAGTTTATTAGTATATAAATTGATTCAGTCTAAAGACTTGGACTTTAGTCTAAAGATTCTTCCACTATTTTATTCAAATTGGCAGCCTCTACACCCCAATTTGAAGAATTATTCTTAATTCTTTAGCGGGCACTAAGATCTACATAAACTACATACAGGCCCAAGTGAAGCTTGGCTAACCCATATGCATCTAAGAGTAGGTTCAAAACCAATTGTTTCCCCAAACAATTCTTAGTGTTCAGTTTTGCCCCATATACCTCTTCAGCAGGCATGAAGTGCCTCCACTGAAAGTTCTGGTTAGGTTCAACCATTAAATGATATAATCAGTGTAACCTATCAATAGACAACCAAGCCCGAGTGAAGCTCGGCTCATCTGACTGTCTATGTAATAGTTACGCTGACTTATCATATAATGAATGATAATTTCGATGGTTGACAAGCACTAGGCATGGAGTGCCTCCAATGATTATCAAGACATCGGACTCATTATCACCCACCTTAATGGGAGGCTATGATTTAGTTATCATATAACTATTTCATTTTAAGGACCTAATAATTTTAGAGGATTTAATAATCTGTAGATAAATTGACTAATCAAGTTCTCCCACTGAATCTATGAAATCGGTAGAATGAATCAAGATTAAGTCAGGTTAAGTGGCACCTAAATCAGTCAGACTGATTTCCTTATAGGTATGGGTCAACCCGAATCAGGTAAATGATCTGAATCATAAATGGTTCACCACATTGACCAGGTGAGTGAGATCGATGGGAGGGATATGCCATTAACTCGTTAAAGACGTATCAATACGAGTAGCTCCTAATTCAAAACCATTCGATCGTTGATCCAAGAGCAACTTGCCAACTCACCTTGACATCATATGGTTAACCAATTCTGATTTGATCATCTAAGAGATTCATGCTCAACCACGGAGCCTAATCTACTTCCATTTGGTTTAATCAAAGAGAAGGGCATGATCAACTACAACTATTGTTTGATTTAGAGCATTCTTAACCTAATCTAATTAGATTTGATCAAATACTCTTATAGTCCAGTTGATTTAAACCTTAGGGTCTAACCCTTTATGGACCCGATTTAGCTAACCCAAAGGATTAAATATATTTCATGTTTACATGTCATATATTTCAATCAAGCATCACATGTATTATGTTACTACTCATAATTCCTATATTTATATCATATCTAAAGAGATTATGAATTAACATTTGACATTCAAATTAGACTCTCATAAATATTTGTATGTTTCATAACATAGACATCATGCCATCATATATCATATCTATGTTTTATACTAAACATGCAAATATCATGTTTTTATACAACATCAATATGTATCAAATATAAAACATATTTTGAGAGTGTGTGTAATCAGTGTTTTGAAGCCAAAGATCAATTTAAATTATCACGGAAATATGTCACAGAATACCTCGTTGAATGGGTAATTTGGATTTTCAATCCATCTGTGACCGAATAGAGATGTGATTTGTTTTAGCCTTAATTACACAATTAATAGGAGCATTAATTTACATGCAATAAATTAGATCAATACGAACCATTTGAAAGGAGAAACAATCTCCGAGGCATGCATGTTTTAAAAAATTGATAACCATTATCAATGCGGAAATTTAAAGATTACATACTAATTTATCTAACATGCATCAAGATCATATATTTGCCTTGTATATATGATCGATTGATCCAAAATATGCATATAAATAAAACTATCAAGATCATGTCTTGATCTTTAAGGCAAGAAGTCATACTTCTCATCTTGAAGCATGCCTTAAGATCTAGGGATCATATCACTTACCTTAAAGGCAATTGGTAAACTTTTATGCTCTGCAGCCGTTCAATCCTCTGGCCTCTAGTATCGTCGATGCGAAGCCCGAATGATCGGATTTCCGGGAGTGCTAGCTCGCGGAAAACGACTTTGCTGATCTTGAATCCTCCCACTTGAATTCTTCTTCTAGGATCCTCCATACTTCCGTTAGCACCAGAATCACCAGGATTTTCTGATGACGCTCAATCACCTCTCCTGGACGTCGGGAACGGAGGCTCTTCTCCCGGCTCTTCTTCACCAGGTTACCTGCAGAAAAGTCCCGGGACCGGAGGGGGTCTCCGGTGGGACCCTCCGATGGCCAAGTTAGTGACTGAGGTCACAGCTGAAGAGGGGCTCGAGAGAGCCCTTTTTAGTATGAGAAAGGAGGTCTCAGGGAGGAGGGATTCCTTCCTGAACGTTGAGATGGCGATTTTTGGGGTTATCGCACATACCTGTTTACTGGGTGGATTCACCTTTTTATAGGGGTTGATCCTGGCATGATCACGTGGGATTGCGTGAAGTCAAAAGATCTGCTGAGCCCTTGTATGAATCTGGACTGGTTAGTGGGTTATGTCCCATCAGCCGGCGGGGCTGCTGTGTTGTCGAATCTGGCGCTGTCGGGCGGTGCGTGTCTGGCGCTGTCGGGCGGCGCGCGTTAGAGAGGCGGTTTCTTGAACCACTAGGGCTGATCTGGTGGGAACTGGGAAATTCCGTCTTATCAGGGCCGAGCCGGATCGACCCAAGATGGCTGGGGCCAATCCCGCTAGCAAGGCAGTGCCGGGACGGGGTCGAATCGATGGACTTGGAGGCATCGGGGCCGAGTCGGGCTGGCCGGGGATGGCCTTGGCCGACTAGGCGGAACTGGAGACTCTGGGGCCGAGTCGGGCCGACCGGGGATGGCCTTGGCCGACTCAGCGGAACTGGAGATGCCGGGGCCGAGTCGGGCCGACCGGGGAAGTGTTGGGGCCGACTCGCTTGGAGAAGTAGGGGGCCGGCTAGGAAGATGCGGGCCGCTTGGGAAGATGCCGGGGCCGGCTGGGAGGTGCCAGGGCCAGCTAGCTTGGACACGCCGGGCCGGCTAGGAAGGTGCCGGGGCCGACTTGAATCAGGCGGGGCCGACCGGGATGAGAGTGTCGGGGCTGACTTGGATCAGGCGGGGCCGGCCGGGATGAGAGCGCCGGGGCCGACTTGGATCAGGCGGGGCCAGTCGGGATGAGAGTGCCGGGGCCGCCTAGCTTGGACACGCCGGGCCGGCTAGGAAGGTGCCGGGGCCGGCTGGGATGGAAGTGCGGGGCCGGCTGGGAGGATGTCGGGGCCGGCTAGGAAGGTGCTGGGGCCAACTTGAATCAGGCGGGGCTGGTCGGGATGAGAGTGTCGGGGGCCGCCTAGCTTGGACACGCCGGGGCCAGCTAGGAAGGTGCCGGGGCCGGCTGGGATGGAAGTGCCGAGGCCGGCTGGGAGGTGCCGGGCCGGCCAGGAAGATGCCGAGGCCGACTTGGAGGTGTCGGCCTTTGGGGTCGTTGGTCTTGGAGGTGTCGTCCTTTGGGGCCGTCGGTCTTGGAGCTGTCGGTCTTGGAGGCGTCGGTCATGGAGCTGTTGGCCTTGGAGGTGTCGGCCTTTGGGGCCGTCGGCCTTGGAGCCGTCGGTCTTGGAGGTGTTGGCCTTTGGGGCCGTCGGTCTTTGGAGCCGTCGGTCTTGGAGGTGTCGGCCTTTGAGGCCGTCAGTCTTGGAGCCGTCGGTCTTGGAGGTGTCGGCCTTTGGGGCCATCGGTCTTTGGGGCCGTCGGTCTTGGAGCCGTCGGCCGTTGGGCTGTCAGTCGATGCCAAGATTGAGGTGGGCCGTTAAAAAAAATTTTTATTCTCCATGGGGTCAACTGGCCCCATCAAATGCCCTCACACTTCTTGAGCTTGCGTGCCCTGCATCAACTAAGCGAAAGGAGTGTAGAACTTCAAGAAATTTTTTGGAGGCAAATTGATTACCTCATGCCCACCACTCAAAGTAGTGTACGCTAACTTTTTGGGGGGATGCTCGTCAGTTAGCCATTGAGGCAAAGTTGAGACCGTCAAGAACCTTTTGAACCATGGAGGATGACCCGAGAGTCGCTGGGATTCGACATGCTCGGGAGCCTTAAACCCCGGAGGGTGACCAAAGGTGCTTGGGCCAGGCTCAGGTGCCTTTGTGCCGATGCGGAGTCGGTCTTTGTGCCAATGCGGAGTCGGTCTTTGGTGCCGACGCGGAGTCGGTCTTTGGTGGTTTTCCTGTAATGCATTCAGATACTAATGAAAAGAAATTTTTTTCTCAAAGTGCAGTATACTTAGCTTTTTCGTAGCTGTTTGCCTTTGCATCGCGTTCGGTCTTTGTTGCCGACGCGGAGTCGGTCTTTGGTGCCGATGCGGAGCTGGTCTTTGGTGCTGACGCGGAGCCGGTCTTTGTTGCCGACGCGGAGCCGGTCTTTGTGGCCGATGCGGAGCCGGTCTTTGTTGCCGACGCAGAGCCGGTCTTTGTGCCTGGCTGACCCAGGGCTTTTGACGCCAAAGCGAGGTTGGCCTTGGATGTTGATGCAAGGTAGGTCTTCCCTGCATGACACTTTTAAGCAGTATTGAAGGAAAACTGTCTTTAGTGCAGTGTACTTAGCTCTTGTAGCAAGCGGATCACTAGCCCACTGGTGCAGCTATCATGGGCGACGTGAGAGGCTTGGGGTGCTGCTGAGTGGCCCCGAGTGTTGCTTCTGCAGTTCATGAACTGCTACTTTCAGTGCTTGATCTTGCCGATTGAGGGTGGCCAGCTGGTTAATCAGAGCAGCTGAAGTTGGCGGTGAAGGAGGGGCAGGGAGAGAGAGATTGGTCTTTCGTCGCTCAGTGCGATGTTGATGCCCCCCAGCACGATTGTAAGAACCTCTGGCATGCGCATCACCACCATAGCTATCTTAGAGGGGACGAAAACTTATAGCTCAAGGAGACAACGTTCTTTCCTTTAGCGCGTCCCCCTACCTGGCGCGCCAATCTGATGACGCTCAATCACCTCTCCTGGACGTCGGGAATGGAGGCTCTTCTCCCGGCTCTTCTTCACCAGGTTACCTGCAGAAAAGTCCCGAGACCGGAGGGGGTCTCCGATGGGACCTCTGACGGCCAAGTTAGTGACTGAGGTCACAGCTGAAGAGGGGCTCGAGAGAGCCCTTTTTAGTATGAGAAAGGAGGTCTCAGGGCGGAGGGATTCCTTCCTGGACACTGAGATGACGATTTTTGGGGTTATTGCACATACCTATTTACTGGGTGGATTTACCTTTTTATAGGGGTTGATCCTGACATGATCACGTGGGATTGCGTGAAGTCAGAAGATCTGCTGAGCCCTTGCATGAATCTGGGTGGTTAGTGGGTTACGTCCATCAGTCGGTGGGCTGCTGTGTTGTCGGATCTAGCGCTGTCGGGCGGCGCGCGTTTGGTGCTGTCGGGCGGCGCCCGTTAGAGAGGCGGTTTCTTGAACCGCTGGGGCTGATCTGGCGGGAACTGGAAAATCTCGTCTTATCAGGGCCGAGCCGGGTCGACCCGAGATGGCTGAGGCCAATCCTGTTAGCAAGGCAGTGCCGTGGCGGGGCCAAATCGATGGACTTGGAGGCGTCGGGGCCGAGTCGGGCTGGCCGGGGATGGCCTTGGCCGACTAGGCGGAACTGGAGACTCCAGGGCCGAGTCGGGCCGGCTGGGGATGGCCTTGGCCGACTCGGCGGAATTGGAGACACCGGGGCCGAGTCGGGCCGACCGGGGAAGTGTCGGGGCCGACTCGCTTGGAGAAGTAGGGGGCCGGCTAGGAAGATGTGGGCCGCTTGGGAAGATGTCGGGGCCGGCTGGGGGGTGCCGGGGCCGGCTAGCTTGGACATGCCGGGCCGGCTAGGAAGGTGTCGGGGCCGACTTGAATCAGGCGGGGCCGGCCGGGATGAGAGTGCCGGGGCCGACTTGGATCAGGCGGGGCCGGCCGGGATGAGAGCGCCGGGGCCGACTTGGATCAGGGGGGCCAGCCGGGATGAGAGTGCCGGGGCCGCCTAGCTTGGACACGCCAGGGCCGGCTAGGAAGGTGCCGGGGCCGGCTAGGATGAAAGTGCCGGGGCCGACTGGGAGGATGCCGGGGCCGGCTAGCTTGGAAACGCCGAGCCGGCTAGGAAGGTGTCGTGGCCGACTTGAATCAGGCGGGGCCGGCCGGGATGAGAGTGTCGGGGGCCGCCTAGCTTGGACACACCGGGGCCGGCTAGGAAGGTGCCGGGGCTGGCTGGGAGGTGCCGGGGCCGGCCAGAAAGATGTTGGGGCTGACTTGGAGGTGTTGGCCTTTGGGGCCGTCGGTCTTGGAGCCGTCGGTCTTTGAGGTGTCGGCCTTTGGGGCCGTCGGTCTTGGAGCCATCGGTCTTGGAGGCATCGGTCATGGAGCCGTCGGCCTTGGAGGTGTCGGCCTTTGGGACCGTCGGTCTTTGAGCCGTCGGCCTTTGGGGCCGTCGGTCTTGGAGGTGTCGGCCTTTGGGGCCGTCGGTTTTGGAGGTATCGGTCTTTGGGGTCGTCGGCCTTGGAGCCGTCGATCTTGGATTTATCGGCCTTTGGGGCCGTCGATCTTTGGGGCTGTCGGTCTTGAAGCTGTCGGCCGTTGGGCTATCGTTCGATGCCAAGATCGAGGTAGGCCGTTCAAAAAAATTTTTTTATTCTCCATGGGGTCAACTTGCCTCATCATTTTCTATTCTAATTCTTTAGAAAATTAATTCACGACATATCGTGTGTTATTTTTTTCTTCTGTGTAATATGGTGAGAGATGTCATCTATTTGTAGTCTCTTTTTAGCCAGCCCATTAAATTCTAACATCTAGAATTCCGCTGCTTGGCGAAAACCAAAGAGTCGTCGAACCGTAGCACTTGGTTAATTCCGACGTTCGGTAAAAAACCAAAGAGTCATCGAACCGTAGCGCTTGGTTAATTCTGACGTTCGGTAAAAACCAAAGAGTCGTCGAACCGTAGCGCTTGGTTAATACAAAGAGGCGCATTTATTCCATATAAATTCTAACACTTTAGAATTTCGACGGAATTGTTTGGAGAAGATTAATGCAAGACATTAAATTCTATATGTGAATTTAATCTCTCAGACTTATGTGAGAGGTTTGGGTTTAGTTTTTGGTTTAAGCTAATATGAATTTATTAGACTGAACCCACATAGATCATGGTCCTAGCCCAAATCAAATTTGACTAGTCCTAAATCTATTTAAATCCAAATCAAGTCTAATTTTAAATCAATATTTGAAATTGACTAGTCCTTCTAATAGACTTAAACCAAATTGAATCTTATTCAATTGTACTTAACCCAATTAAGATAATTCAATCAATCAAATTGATTAATTAAATCATATACGATTCTCAATCGTTGATCAGCAAACAGATCATCCTAGGAAACTTCTATACGTGTGACTCTCTAGGTTCGAACCTAAGCCGGTAGCATAGAAATAACTTTCTATACTAATCGATATGCCCATTTAGCAATGGAACCCGACGTCTGGATAGGTCGAAGAGTTGCCGAGCAAACTCCAAGAACCCTAAGAAATAGTTGTCGTATAATTCATCCTCTTGACCACAAATGCTAAGAATGGCTTAAGAGCCTGTCAACTCTAAATGGCAAATCCATAAAGTGATTTCAATTTTAGTGATCATGTGACTTTCACATGAAGTGCCTTGGCCAAGGTCTTGCTAAATTGAAACACAAGCATTTCTCCTTTTAACGGGATAGGTCAAATTCCATCTTGATCCACAACTGATTACCACAAGTACTTGACTGCACCCAGTAACCTTTCGTAGCTGGATTAAAAATTCAGGTGGTCTGGTACCTAAGTACAATGAGTTGCTTGTAAGCCACTGGTTGTGATTTTCAGGTCTGAAGGATACTTATACCTATATCTTCTTGGATTAACTCTTGATAGTAGAGTATCCAGAAATGAGTCACATTTGATTAAATGTGCTCCTACACTTTCACCTGTATGTCATACCAGTGTCTCTATACTCCTTGGTTAAGAGGACAACCAACAAATATGATATACAACGTCCTATAATTGATAGTACTATGGCCCTGTCATAGTATATCATATGGTCGCGAACCTTTTTGAGGACCTTCAAAGATAATCCTCCTTTATCGTGAAGGAAGATCCTAAGGGCTTCATTACAATCAGGAGTATTAAGAAGATGTTCTTGTAATGAATAAACTGCCAAATAACTTTTATTAATATATCAATTTATATACAATTTACATTAGCATAATCATCAAATGATTGGCTTTAGGATACAATTTTCAACACTATGCTATATGGAACAGAGTGTTGGGCAATATTGAAATATGTGAATAAATTAAGTGTAACAGAAATGCGCGTATGTTAAAATGGATATGTGGTAAAACTTTAAAAGATAGAATTAGAAATAAACATATAAGAGAAACGATAGGAGTAGCCCCAATTGAAGATAAAATGAGAAAAAATGATTACGATAGTTTGGACATATACAACGTAGACCTTTATATGCTCAAGTTAGAAAGAGTAATCTTTTAACAATTCATGGTAAGGATATAGGTAGAGGTGAACCTAAACTAACATGAATATAAATAATTAAAATTGATATAACTATTTGTAATTTGAATGTCGATTTGGTCATGAATAGAGTAGAGTGGAGGAAGCAAATTCATGTAGCCGACCCTATATAGTTGAAAAAAGGCTTAGATGAGTTAAGTTGATATAGTCTAGTTTATATTTTGAGAAATAATGATATGATGGTCGACATTTAAGGGTGTGTAGCCTTTTGCTCGTGAAGCGACAAAGATATGAGTTTAAATGTAACCTTTATTAAAGATTGAGGACTTAGAGCCTTCAATCTTAGAGAATGAAGTTGCTCCATTATAACCTAAACGTTATTCAATTCAAAATACTTTGATATTATCTTGATTGGTTGCTCCATTGCATCTAAATACATACCAATGACAGAAGAGCTAGGCCGTTCGCAAGAGTCTAATGGCGTATTACACTAAGTTAGAACATACGAATCAAATGCTTCCTCCTTGCTTGGACCTTTCTTTCTTCTTATGAAGCGGCAGATCTTCAAAGTTTCTGGAAGTCTTAAGACTTTTGCAAACTTTCAGGCTTGGATTCTTTTCATATTGAGCCAATTGCGTTGGAGGACTTTTCTTGGGCAAAACAAAATCCAATTTGGTTGACTTCATTAACCAAAAGCTGCTATCATGCTCACATGAACGCTACCGTAGAGAGTATGAAAGGTGGGAAATTATTTCAGGGGAGCATTGGAAAATCTATGCTACTGTACCATCAAACAAAGCTATCTCAGTCTTCATGTCTTTATGACCACCAAATTAAATTTGACATGCATGGCATGTACTATCATCCTAATCCAAATAATAGAATATGACCTTTGCATGATGTAGAACATTTGGTTAAATTTATAAGAATTTAAAAGAGAACTAATGAGAAATCCTTACAAAACTCAGGTTAACGAGAAGAAATCCATCTATCCAAGTTGGTTATATGGCACCATTCAATAGGTCGAAGAAAAAAAAAAGTTGAGATTTTCTTAAACGATAGACTTTTTCTAATCCACCTAAAGTGATCGGCTTCTAAAAGTTAAGAGAATGGTAGATGGCATGTTTTGATGGACAAAATTATTAACTGGGTTAGATCTTTTTTCCTTTACAAAAGGAACCTCCAATGTGAAATATTGGAAGTGAATTGAAGTTGCAAAGTTAATAAAATTGTAGCATGTTTTATTTGGTGTGTTTGAATTTGGCTTCTTCTATATTATGATACTAGAACTTGAGCTTCAAAATTAATTGAGAGATATTCATTTTATGATTCTTTCAATGACGTTTTATCTGATATAATTAATCCTTTTTTTTTTACAATTCCAGAATGTTCATCCTAAAATTCCATCTTATTTAAATACTTTATAAATTTTAAAAAATAATCGATGAAAAATATATGAACCTGGACCGTCGTGATCCAACTAACAATCATGTCACTCTGCCGAGCATGCTGCATGATTTTGACTCTCCAATAGAAAATTATTTACCATCTTGTATGAGTTTAGCATGAGATTTTCACTCATGCTATCCATGATCTTGATGAATGTTTTTTTTTTTTTTTTTTCTTCTTCTTCTTTCTGTCACATATTTTATTATCTACAGTAATTGATGAAATTTCTTGCAACCACCTCCCTAGCGACAAACTAAAATATGGCCATGAGTTTCTCTACCAACATTTTCAACGTGCATGGTAGCGTCCTGCATGGCATGCAGCAATTATCATGCATGCATACCCACTATAAGGGACCACGCGAGTTTAAAACATTGTTTTAGCTAATGAACAGCTGTTAATGTATCAAACTTTTTCTTAATAATTTCAAAAGACGTGCCCACTGCATGCTAGTGCCATGTGTCAGCGTGACACGTTATATGTGCCGTGCTGGCCGTAGGAAGCAAAAAGGAATTTACGAATGTGTTGGATCAACAATGAGATGAGATTGGCAATTCCATTTCATTAGATTCGAAACGGAAAAGGGAACGACAATTGAACGGCAATTGATACTTTCATATTTTTTGTATTTTCTAACTTTGAATCCGATCCGATTGCATAGGCTGATTGACTTAAATACTTAATAAACATTCTTCTTATTGATTATTAAAAAAAACTGACACATGGCAAGCATAAGCCAATAAGGAAGCCAAATTGAAATTATAATCTAATTAATTCATTAGCGGATCAAAACTATATGATGAAACATTCGAATAGAAGTTAATCGGTAGTAGATGAACTTGATTTATAAGCATTTAAACCTTTTTCTTTACATTAGATACGTGACTATTTTTAGGATATTACATATTTCTTTCTTAATAATGTGGTATTCTTGTCGCACATCTCAAATTGGCTAGAATCTATCATGAGCCGGATTGTTGGTGCTATAAGAGTGATTCTATGCCATGATGGAACTCTACATTATTCTATGGGTAGTCTTTTTTTTTTTTTTTCTGCTCACTCTTGCTTATGTACTTTCATATATCTGTTGGCCTAATTAATCCGTTAGTGAGCTATACCATATCGTCCTAAAAATTTGAGTAGAAGTTAATTAATAGTAGGTAAATTTGAGTTATAAGGTCTTAAATTCTTTTTTTTTTTCATCGTTGTGGGATTACTTTTTGGGTATTAGGGTAACTATAGCATTTGTTATACAAATCGAGAAAGTTTTCCTAAATATCAAGATTCTTTTGCTTTGCATAGTATATTGTTAGATATGAACGCCACAACAGAACCTAAATGAGGTGAAAGAAAAAATGGGGGGAAAAATGAAGGAGGAGAGGAAGAAGCTAAAAGATGAATAATTGAGTTCCTTACCCCCAAGGTTTTCCATCACAAAGGAATGATTAAATTGATCCAAAATGATTAAGAAAAAAATTAGAAACCAAATATCACCTTGTATTTCTCTTATACCAGTGCAAATGATTCAAGCAACAACCTTAGAAATTAATTATAACATAGTTATAAATACGTAAGAAGAATTTCTTAAATATATGTAATGGATGGCCTAAATGGTTGATAAATATTGTGCTTAGTCTCATTTTGCAGAGCCAAGTGAAATATACAGAGCCAAGATATCACATCACAGACTATAGGATGAATATAGAATGTGGCAACCGGCTGCATAGTAGACATGCAAGGCATTTAATAATAAAAGAAATAATTCAATAGAGAAGCAATTAACTAATATGTAATTAAAAGTAATAATTTTTATTATAATTTCAAAGAAAAAAAAATTGTTTAGGCTTCATGTAAAACTAAAAACATAAATTTTATCTAAAATGAGTTGACATACTCTTCTTTTTACTCACGTTTCTATTCATTTATGGGGCTTGAAAAAATATTTTAAAAAATTTAATAGGTTCACACTGAGTAAGTAAGTAAGCCTAATACAAATATATCATTATAAGTTTAAGAATATAACATGTCGTGATTTATTTACTTTCATGTATCAAACTTATATGTTATCTTGCTATCTGGTGTTACATATATTTTTAAAATATGTTGAAATTAATTTCATATTATATCTCAAAAATTTCAGCTTCAAGTTTTCGAGTCATCACATTCATGATTCACTTATTTTATGTCATCGTATTAACTGCATGCTATAAGATCAGGGCCGTTGGATGCTTGGTTGCCGGTTCGGATGCAAGGAAATCGACCACCGACAGGGAAAATATGGTCTTGAGAACGTAGGTTTGTCCTCTTGGATGCCAATTTTCGGCACCTGTTTGAGTGGTAGATGGGACCGATGATTCAACAAAAGATAAACTAGTGGGTTGGCTGGAATTTATTACCTCCATCTTTATGTGATATTTTTATGAAAAACACGAGATTGAACACATATTTCTTGCGCCAACCAATCCTCAGGTTTTGGACAATTTAATCTACTGTAATCTACTTACAGGCAGACTTTTTCCATTATTATTTCATGCCGTTCTTGGTCATTGTATATTGCCGCCTCCTTTAGCTTCTTGAGCTATTCATTTGCTGTCAAAGTGTAACGATCTAGGCCCGGGCCTGCAGCATCCATGGACTCGTTTCATTACAAGAAAGCAAGACAGACAAGGTCCACACCAACTTGGATCATCACAATCAAAAGTAATCCAATTGGTACTTGTCTATCTTCCTTAACTAGTTATAAACCATACAACCAACTCTTAATTTTTCGATGTAGAACTATTGAAAGGGGCATCACAATCTATCCCCGTAGAGAGGCGACGTCCTCGTCGCCAGGATAATTGATCACAACCATCAGCAGGCAGGATTCTAGAAGTGGCCCTCATAGGCTAAAGAGATGGCTCCCATCGATGTAT